>CM051270.1:4221069-4506069 GCA_027921565.1 Artemia sinica | reverse complement strand
GATTGTTGGTGAGTATCATGTTTCAGTATCGTTTTTCTTATTCTTTTTTGGGGGTTTTATTCATTTTTTTAGCTGGTGTAAAAGAAATCGTTATAATTCTTAGTATGAATTAGTGGAATCATTGCGCACACGTTAGTTGACGTTAAAGAAATTGTTATATTAATTTATTATTTAGGAAATTGTAAACGAAAAACGATGAATACACAGAAAAGCGCTAAAATTGGTTTTTCCTTCTCCTGAGAAGATAAAATTTTTGCAACATACAGGGTAGCACACCGCAATGTTTGATATATGGCAAATACATCTTGTCACTAACATAAGAGTTTGCAGTGCGGAGGGATAAAATCATAAAGACAAATTGATTAAAAATGTTTTCAAAATCATAAAATTAAATATTTTGGACGTCCAGGGCCTGAATGCCCACTCCGTCTTAGTATGTGACTGTGTTCAGACGATATTCATAGTTCATTATGTCTGTTTAATTAGTCTAATGAGCTCAATGCTGAATCTTAAACGTATGATTCAATTTAAACAGAAACCTAACCAAAGATATAACTTTGGAAAAGAGGAATCAAAAGCCCTTAGATATAAACTAACAAGAAGACAGAGAACCTCAGTGACCCTGATTCTTTCCTTATCAATTCAGATTTATTGTATGAAAAACTGCGTTACTCATGAGTAGGATCTTTGGCTTATTTGGGCAAGTATCAAATTGGAGACAATCAGAATTACAAACAGAGACACAATTTAGACAACCAGGGACGATATTAGTAGTAAGGCATCTAGTAATATCACGATTTAATGTCCTTGGTAAAAGCCTATCAAACAACATATGCTATCTATACATTAGCCGATTGATTTGAGCTAGATTTTTAAACATGTATTTTAAACCTGTATTTAATGTAGGTAAATGACCCAAATTATGATGTACACTCAGTATAGCTATACATTAAAAGCTCTTAATTAATGACATGAATATAGCGATGAAGCTCATATGAGAATAATACAAATAATATTTTATTTGGATAGAATAAGAGTGGTAAAAGGGTTAAAACTGCTTACCATTAAGGTAAGTCTGATGGGATGGTAAGTCTCACGCAACGTGACATAAATGTTAGAATATGATTAGAATAACATCATATAAAAATTTTGTAATGTTCTGTCATGGTTTACCTTGTTACATTCTGTTGATGTTTCAAAGTTCATTTTGGATTTTTTTTTTCGAAATGTAAGACTTGGAAGATTTTTTAGCGTTGTGTCGTAGTCTACCTTGACACTGCTACATTCGATTGATATTCAAAGTAAACCATGACAGAACATTAAAAAATTATTCCAAGTCTTAAATTTCAACGAAAACAATTCCAAAATTAACTTTGAAACATTAACAGAATGTAACAGTGACAAGTTAAGCCGCATAAATAAAAAAAAAAATAAAAAAAGTGGAATAATTTCCAAGTCCAAAAAATTCCAAGTCGGAAAAAAAGAAACCTGTCACTACAAATTTTATTTTTCTAATAGCAAAAGTCACGACTAAGATATCAATATCATTCTCATTTTGTATTTTGAAAATATTAAATGTGATTTTTTTTGGTTTTAAGCATATTTCATGTCATTCTAAGACATTTAAAAAAAGTTGAAAAAAATTTCTATGTTAAAAAATAAAAGTTAAAAAAAATTAAACTTAAAAAAAGTAAAATAATGGGGTGGGGCAAAATATTAGGGGGAGGGGCCCTTGGAGGCTGAGGGGAGAGGGCCCTTGGAGTGTGATGTCCTTGGTGGTTGGGGACCTTGATGCTTCAAATCCATAACCACCTCACTACTAGATTTCTAAGGATTTCTAAGGATTGTTCTGAATTTCTATATCAAAACTCTTTTCTTTGCAACTACGACTTTATTAGTTTCAACTTTTTAGTTGAAACTCCAATGTACTCCAATGCTAAAGAATATTTTATATTGCCCACACTCCTCAATTGGTACTTGTATATTATACAGACCACAGCCGAGAAGTGAAAGCTATGTCAAGTCACGAGATCTTTTCTTGGCAACTAATGCTTTATTGTTTTCAACTTTTTAGCATACTCCAATGCTAAAGAATATTTTATATTGCCACACTCCTCAATGGGTACTTGTGTATTATACAGACCACAGCCGAGAAGTGAAAGCTAGGTCAAGTCACGAGATCTTTTCTTTGGCAACTACGACTTTATTAGTTTCAACTTTTTAGAATACTCCAGTGCTAAAGAATATTTTATGTTAGCCGCACTCATCAATTGGTACTTGTGTATTATACGGACCACAGCCGAGAAGTGAAAGCTAGGTCAAGTCACGAGATCTTTTATTGGCAACTACAACTTTATTAGTTTCAACTTTCTAGCATATTCCAATGCTAAAGAATATTCTATTTTGCCCACACTCCTTAATTGGTACTTGTGTATTATATAGACCACAGCCGAGAAGTGAAAGCTAGGTCAAGTCACAAGATCGCCTTGTCATCACTAACCTTTGTCACAGATTGATACCCATGATGTTATTCTAATCATATTCAAACATTTATGCCATGTTGCATGAGACTTACCATCCCCTCAGACTTACCTTAACTGATAAGCAGTTTTAACCCTTTCATCCCTATACTGAAGTCATTAATTAAGAGCATTTAATGCATAGCTATACTGAGTGTACATCATAATTTCGTGGTTCTGTTGACCAATGTACACATTAAATACAGGTTTAAAATATGTGATTAAAAATCTAGCTCAAATCGATCGTCAAATGTATAGATAGCATACGGTGTTTGATAGGCTTTTTACATTAAATTAATCGTGATAGTACTAGATGCCTTACTACTGATATTTCGGTCTTCTTTGATGAAGGGGGTGGAGTATAATGAAGAAAGCAAATTTTTACCCCTTTTTAGAGTATTGTTTTCTTTTTTTGCACATACTTTGTCATTTTCGAATCATGTGACTATTGCTTCAAAAGCATACACCAGTTCAGTAAGTCAATCGATTTTCGTTAATGGTGTCAAAACTAGAATGTATCAATTTTAACTAAAAACCACCATCTGTGCAACCGAAATAAAGTGAACTGCCAAGTTAACACGAAAATTTTCCTAGAAGCAGATCGTAAAAATTCGAATATTTTGAAAGTTGCACTGCTTCTAATGTGACCTCTTTTCATACATATGCTTCAAATCAATTTCCAGATGAATTTCAGCTGGGCAGCTTAAATCATTTCCAGTTTAGAGCATCAATTCATGAGTCATACCCAAGTCACAAAAGAAATCATGTATAAATACAAACGATAAACCACCTATTTTTTTACTCATTGAATACTTACAGTGGCCATGAGCTTCTTTTGCAAATTCGGGTAGGTTTTAAGCTCCTTAAAACTCATCTTATTAAATAACTGAGGTCTTTGTCCAAGTGCTGAACATGGGGCGTCGAGTAGGATTCGATCAAATATTTCCTTTGCAAAAGGGGCTTCTCGGTTGATCCGTTTTCATCGTAAGCTTTAGTAGCGTCAAAAGCTATGGCATTCACGTTGGTTACTCCAAGCCGCGCACAGTTTTCTTTTATGTATCCTATCTTTTTCTCTGTTTTGTCCAAAGCAACAACTTGACCCTGAGGAAAATAATTTAAATTAGCAACGTTCTAAAAATATACATAATGCAAAAAGAAAAAAATACGTTCAGTACGGCTCAGGGGTTTTTCTAAATTAAACAACCAAAAACCAATGATCAAATATTCAGTACCATTTGATGCCTTCATAAATAAAAACAAAAAACGTAAGAATATAACATAATAAACATTAGAAACCAAAAAAAGAAAGAAAAAAAATGATGTGAAACCATTTCATGTGATCAAATCTTCCACGGTTGCGTATAAAACTTATCATGTTATTCATCACTCCATTTTACGCTGTCAAAACCATAAAGAAATTAAAAAACATTTGATCAACTGACCATATCCTATTTTAATATCGGAACGTGGATTATTTCTTTTAATTACCCTTTTTTCCTCGCGACATCTGGCAACCAATTTTATACTTAATTCATTTGACAAAACATGTATTACGTTTAGAAAGTACAATCAATCTTTTTTTTAAATAGCAACATACTGTAAATAATAGAAATAAAAGTTCATTTTGACTTTTGAAATTCACACAAAAAGTTTTACTTTTTATTTGAATTTCAAATGAAGTGATGACAGCTGGGCTGACCCCTAGCCCCCCAATGCACTTCCTGGCTGAAGGGCCACAAAACGGAGATCAGCACCGCCAGTTTAAACCTTAAGGGTCTAGTGCCGTTATACTTACTTACTTTTTACTTAGTGATGACGGAGAGGCAAAAGGGAATTAAAAAGAATTGGCCCACGTGACAGTGCTCAACTAGAATAGGTTAAATCCCCACAGCAAGATTAGTCATCAGTAGCTGCAAAGCTAGGTCGAATAATAGGCATAAAAAAGAAACAATAGTGCATGCTGTTTTCTGAGGAAACGGAAACCTATTAACTGAGAAATACTCGCTTGACTTCAGGCACCTGTTGTACAGCGCCACAAGATTGTTTTTAGAGCTGAAAATTAGGGGTTGGCTGCAGGGAGCCGATATTTTCAAATATATAAGTAGCTTTCTTCCCCAGGGTCTCAGGCCTTTATGAGCCACAAGTCAATTGAACAACCCGCCTGGTTTGAGATTTAGGTTACTGAAAACATAGCAAATGTTTGAAGAAAAAGCAGATTTCGGGGGACACAACTAGTCCACCGCCTTCAGAAAGAGAAAAATGTTTAAATTTAGAAAGAAAGCAATGAGTTAATGCCAGGTAACAATAACCAAAATCAATATAGGAGACTAAATCGTCTACTGATAAAGTTATGAAGTTGTGCTGTAAAGCTAAAAGTTTTGACTCTGCTTAAGCCCTCTAGGCATTTGACGACCCTTATTTCATTCTATTTGAGGTTTTACATCTTGCAATGTATGGTTTGCACCCGCAGCCCTTGGTTAGATTAACTTAGGCAAGGTTAGGTTGCAGGCACAACCTAACCTTATCCAAGCTAACCTAACCAATGGTTGTGGGTACAACTAAGCAAACAGCTGCAGGTACAAGCTAACAGCTTCAGGTTCAACTTTCAGAGGCAACGCTGTAGCGTTGCCTATAGTAAAGGCCATACGGCTCCAATGTTTTATTATTTATTTATTATTATTGTTTATTCCCCCAGAGGCACTTCATATGGAAGGGGTCGTCGTAGAAACTTCAAAGGGGGCTCATTCGATTGGAAATCGAGAGTTCTAGTGCCCTTTTTAATACTCAAAATGATTGGAGGGCAAATAGCCCCCCCATGGCCCATCATTCCCCCAAACACATCCAATCAAAATTTTGAGATAGCCATTTTGTTCAGCGTAGTTGATTTCCATATAGAAAATATATTGTTGAGGACACTCCCCTACAACCCTCAGGGCAAGGGTTTTTAGTTATGCCCAGGGGGCATATAAGGTTTTTATAGGCCTTGTCATAGAAACTTCGAAACAGGCTCATTCGATTGGAAATTCAAAGGGCTAGTACCCTTTTTAATAGTCGAAAGTGATTGGAGGGCAACTAGCCCCCCCCCACGCCCATCATTTCCCAAAACACATCCAATCCAAATTTTGAGATAGCTATTTTGTTCAGCGTAGTTGATTTTCAGATAGAAAATATGTTTTTAAGGAGGACACTCCCCCACAACCCTCAGGGCAAGGGTTTTAAGTTATGCCCTGGGGGCATATAAGGTTTTATAGAAGTCGTTGTCGTAGAAACTTCAAAAAAGGCTCATTCGATTGGAAATTCAAAGGGATAGTGCCATTTTTAATAGTCGAAAGATATTGGAGGGCAATCAGTTCTTGTTCAGCTCCCGTGCTGTGAACATCTATCCAAATAAATAGCATTTGTAAGTGACAAGAAGGATTATTTATTGCGCAACCCAAGTATATTTCATAAGGAATGTAAGTGATTGCAATTCCTGACCTAGATTCAGTGTGAGATTATCTTTTTAGATTTTGAAATCTCATTAATTCAGTGACCTTGAAAACAATTTCTCGGACTACAAAGCTGTAACTCCACTGTGACGTCACTGCCTGCTTGATTGGATTGAGTTTATATTTGCGACGGTTTTTGGCATTGATTTGGAGAGGATTTTTGTCTATTGAACATTATTACCGTAAGTGCAATTATGAAATAATGGGCGACTCGGATATTATTTTAAATCCAATTTTGAATTTTATTTCTCGATCGATGATCGATGGTATCAAAGTAGAAACAATAATTGCTAAGTCGACAAGCTTTTTCAGTCATGAAACCATTCTAAAGGCAAAGGAGGTCTTACATCAGGTGCTAGAAATTGGAACACGTTTAATTAGATGCCAAAAAGACGATGAAAATGTCCTTGACATTTGTAAGTGGTTATCTACGGCATCGAAAGAAAAACGTAAGATCCCGAAATTCGTGATTTACTCACCGTGTGAAATTCCAACAATTGGTGATGCGATCGTTGCAACATTAACCTGTCGCATGAATGAACTCTCCCGTAAAATTGACAGTTTGTCTGAGCTAAATAAGCAACATTTCGCAGTACAGGCAACTTCTGCCTGGCCCTCTTCCGCTCAGTCGTCTTGCGCCAAGGACCAATCCAATCCTCCTACCTATGCTGTTGTGTTAAAAAATTGCCCGTCCAATCTTTCATCTCCACTATTAAGGAAAGATTTTATTGATAAAATATGTCCTGAAGCTGCAAATGATATTTCAGAGGTGAAACGTTCTTCATCAGAATGGAAAATTGTCGTAAAAAGTAAACCCGCTGCCTCCTCAATTGCTGACCAGATGAAAAAGTTCCAACCTGGCCTTTTAGCCTCTGTTAAATCTCCCGCCTTCATCGGTGTAATAAAAGGCGTTCCGACAGAAATGAATGAAAAAGATCTAGAGAAAATTATTCCAAAGTGTGTCAAAGCTTTGCAGTGTGGCAAGTCACGCGTCTACAAGATTTATTTTGAACAACGGAGTGATCTCGATTCTTTTCTGAAAAATTCTGTGAAGGTGGGTTATGAAAAGTTAACTGTCCAGAATTTCATATTCATACCTAGACGGTGTTTCAGATGCCATCAGCATGGACATTTTGCTGCTGATTGTAAGAACGCAGAACTGTGCTCTCGCTGTGGTTCCTCGGAGCACTCTTCCACCAGGGATAATCCATGTGTTCGGAACATGTTTTGCATTACATGTAAAGAGTTTAATCACACCTGTTATAGTATCAAATGCCCTGGCAACGCTCAAACCGAAAAACGGGCAGCTAAGTAGATAAATGGATATTCGTTTTCTCTCTTGGAACATTAATGGTGGTCCTATAAAAAAAAAAATATTCTTGAAAATATACTTCATAATCATGATATTCTTTGTTTGCGGGAACATTTCCTGACCAACCACAGCCTTAGTTTACTTGACATTAGTGCCACTTTCAAAACTTTCTCGGTTCCAGCTAAACGTAGTGCTTCTAAAGGCAGAGCTTCCGGTGGTATTGCTACTTATGTAGCATCGAATCTTAATTCTAGTGTTTTCTTTTCTTGTGATAGTTTCTTAGCTGTTCGAGTAGTTGAGTGCGTAATAATAAATGTGTATTTACCCACAGATTACAAAGATGGAGATGCGGAGAGAGATTTCGCTTTAGCAGTTAGTAAACTTAGCTCTTGTCTTCGTGATGTCCTTAAACTGAAAATCCCGTGTTTGATCGTAGGTGATTTTAATTGTGATTTAAATTGCGGGTTGTCTTCAGCTTCTATCCGTGCTTCTTTACTATTAGGAATATTTGGTGATGATTTTAAAGTTCAACAGAAATCTGCTCAGTTTACTTACATTCATTCTTCCTCTTGCACATCTAACCTCGACCATGTTGTGTCATATAACCTTGATATACCTTGTGTTGAAGTAGTTTCCAAATTTCAAGTTTCAGACCGTCTTCCTATTGTTTTCTTTAGTGATTACTCCGTCTACTGTACCTTTTGTACCTTTTTTGACGGTCAATAAATGAATAATAATAATAATAATTAGCTCCCCCCCCACACCCATCATTCCCCCAAACACATCCAATCAAAATTTTGAGATAGCCATTTTGTTCAGCGTAGTTGATTTCCAGATAGAAAATATTTTTTGAGGAGGACACTCCCCCACAACCGTCAAGGCAAGGGTTTTTAAGTTATGCCCTGGGGGCATATAAGGTTTTTATAGAAGGCGTTGTCGTAGAAACTTCAAAAAATACTCATTCGATTGGAAATTCAAAGGGCTAGTGCCCTTTTTAATAGTCGAAAATGATTTGAGGGCAACTAGCCCCCCCCCCCACGCCCACCTTTTCCCCAAACACATCCAATCAAAATTTTGAGATAGCCATTTTATTAAACGTAGTTTTAAGTTCTGGAAATTAGGCCTTTGAGGATGACAACTCCCCCACAGCCCTCAGGACAAGGGTTGTAAGTTATGCCCTGGGGAATACAAGGTTTTGTATAGACAACGTTGTCGTAGAAACTTCAGAAAGGGCTCATTCGATTGGAAATTTAAATGGCTAGTTCCCTTTTTAATAGCCAAAAGTGATTCTAAGGCAACTGACACCCCTTCCACGCTCACCATTTCCCCAAACACATTCAATCAAAATTTTGGTATAGCCATTTTGTTCGACGTAGTTGAAAGTTCTGGAAATTATATGTTTGAGCAGGACACTCCCCCCACAGTCTTCAGGGGCAAGGGTTATAAGTTATGCCCTGGGGGCATATATGGTTCTTATGGAAGGAATGTTCGTATAAACTTCAGAGAGGGCTCATTTGATTGGAAATTGAAAGTTCTAGTTCACTTCTTCAGCGTCAAAAGATATTGGAGGGTAACCAGCTTCCCCTCCCCCAAACTTTTTTCCCAAATGCATCCAATAAAAATTTTAAGATAGCTATTTTGTTAAAAATAGTTCAAGGATCATATAACAAAAATTCCGGTGTTGACACAACCCACCAGGGCCCGGGGGCAGGCGTTGTAAGGAATGTCCTGGGGGCATATATGGGCCTTATGGTAGGGATGCTCGCATTAACTTCAAAGAGGGATGATTTGATTGGAAACTGAAAGTTCTAGTTCACTTTTTAAGAGTCAAAAGAGATTGGAGGGCACCTAGCCCCACCTCCACGCCCTTTTTTCCTCAAACTCATCCGATAAGAACTTTGAAATAGCTTTTTTTAAAATAGTTCAAAGATCATATAACGAAAATTCAGGGGCCAACACAGCCCCCCATGGCCCGAGGGCAGGTGTTGTAAGTTATGCCCTTGGGGAATATATGGTTCTTATCGAAGGGATGCTCGTAAAAAATTCAGAGATGGCTCATTTGATTGGAAACTGAAATTTCTAGTTAAGTCTTTTCGAGTCAAAAGAGATTGGAGGGCAACTAGCTCCCCCGCGGCCATTTTCCCCAAATACATCCAATAAACATTTTGAGATAGGCATTAAGTTAAACATTTCTCAAAAGTCAGATAACAAAAACTCAGGTACCGTCAAAACCCCCAAGGGCCCGGGGCAGGTTAAAGTTATGCCCTGGGGGCATATATGGTTCGTATGAAAGGGATGCTCATATAAACTTCAGAGAGGGCTCATTTGATTGGAAATTGAAAGTTCGAGCTCACTTTTTAATAGTCAAAAGAGATCCGAGGGCAGCTATACCCCATCCCATCTGATGAAAATTTCGAGATAGACATCTTGTTAAAAATAGTTCAAAGGTCGGATAAGAAAAAATCCGGTGTCAATAAAACCCCCAGGGCACAGGGGAAGGCGTTCTAAGATATGCCCTAAGGGCATGTACGGTTCTTATGAAAGTGATGCTCGTATAAACTTCATAGAGGGCTCATTTGATTGGAAATTGAAAGTTCTAGTTCACTTTTTAAGAGTCAAGAGAGTTAAACTAGCCCCCCCGCTCTTTTTCCCCAAAACCGTCCCCTACAAATTTTGCGATAGCCAGTGTTTTGGAAATTGTTCAAAAACTAGATAACAAAAACACCCCCCAGAGCCCGGGAGATAGGGCCCGGGGTGTTGTCCTGGGGGCGTTTATGGTTCTTATGAAAGGGATGCTCGTATAAACTTCAGAGGGGGCTCATTTGATTAGAAATTGAAAGTTCTAGTTCAATTTTTAAGAGTCAAAAGATATCCGAGGGATAGTAGCCCTCCCACACACAGACCCTTTTTCCCCAAGCCCATCTGATAAAATTTTTATAATAGCCATTTCATTAAAAATAGTTCAAAGGTCAGATAAGAAAAATTCCTGTGTCGACGGAACCCGCCAGGGCTCGGAGGCAGGCGTTATGAGTAATGCTCTAGGGGCATATATAGTTCTTATGGAAGGGATGCTCATATAAACTTTGGAGAGGGCTCATTTGATTTGAAATTGAAAGTTCTTATTCACTTTTTAAGAGTCAAAAGAGATCGGAGGGCAACTAGCCCCCCCCCCCTCCTCCACGCCCTAAATGCATCAGATAAAAATTTTGAGATAGACATTTTGTTAAAAATAGTTCAAAGTTCTGACAACAAAAAGCTCCGGTGTCGACACAGCCCCCCGGTGCCCGGGGTAGGCGTTGTAAGTTATACCCTGGGGGCATATACGGTTGTTATGGAATGGATACTCATATAAAATTCCTAGAGGGCGCATTTGATTGGAAATTGAAAATTGTAATTCACTTTTTAAGAGTCAAAGTGATTGGAGGGCAGCTAGCCTCCCCCCACAACTCGGATTTATTTTTCTCCCAGAGGCACTTCATATAGAAGGGGTCGTCATATAAACTTCAAAGGGGGCTCATTCAATTGGAAATCGAGAGTACTAGTGCCCTTTTTAAGAGTCAAAAGTGATCAGAGGGCAATTGGCCCCCCAAGCCCTTTTTCCTCAAATACATCTGATAAAAAAACTTGAGGTAGCCATTTTGTTAAAAATAGTTGAAAGATTATATTTCAAAAACACCTTTACGTATGGTCATTTCGTTAAAAATAGTTCAAAGATCAGATAAGAAAAACTCCTGTGTCAACACCCCCCCCCCCCCCCCACCCCCACCCCCCAGGGCCGGGGAAGGCGTTGTAAGTATTGCTCTGGGGGCATATCAGTAAAGCGCCAATGACGCAGTAGGTTTTAGACTTTTACAGTGAAAGAAGGAGGTCATACCCAAACTCTTATTTTTGGTGATTTTTGTTCGTTTCAAGCTTGATTTGCATATTCAATTTAAGTTTCACTAGTTTTAAGATTTATTTATTAATTTACATTAATATCTATTGTATGTTTGTTTGCATTGATTATTTATTTAATTTCTGTTCGTTTTAAGTTTCATTTATACTTCAATAGGAAAAGATTTTTTTTTCATTTTAAGCTTGATATTCATATTCAATCTAAGCATTACTCGCTTTAAGATCTATTTATTCATTTATATTATTACTTGTTGGATGTTTTTCTATGATTGGTTATTTATTTTCTGTTCATTTTGGGTTTCATTTATTCTTTAATAGTAATTTCTGGTCGTTTTGAGTTTGAATTTTAAAAGTTATTTGTATCTGCTGAGCTTAAGTTTAAAATGGCCTTTACTTTTCTTTGAAAAACTTATTTTTCGGAAAGTTTTTTTTTAATTAATCTTATAAAAAGTTCAATCGCAATCAGATCTAAATCTAAACATTGCAATCGCGCAATTATGGTGCTACTCTCTATTTATTTCAAGTCATGGGTGGGCAAATCAGCAATTTCAATTAAAATAAAAAATTATGGCTAGACTTTAACTCTTCCTTAGCTTGTTGACGATTCTCTTCTAGCCCCTCTCCTAAACAAAAATGATTTCCATACTTCTTTACCATTTCCAAATTTTAGCTTCGCCAAAAATGACCCTCTAATTTTTTTGTAGCTTCCTTGTAATCGTGGTTTGAGTTGTACCTGCAATGATCATTTGGGAACTGAAAGATGGAAATAGATCGTGGAGTTTCTCTAACAGTGACCCTTGCTGATCGACAACCTCGAGAACAGTTTGAAGTGATTGACAAATCTTGCATTTCAGAAAGGACAGTGTGGCTCATTGATGATTTTCAAAAACCATGATCCTTCCCCACTCCTAGTCTTGCAATTAGGCTGAAATCTTTAAATGTAGCAAAATGAGAAGCAAATGAGACATTTTTCTTCTAGCCCCTCTCATGAACAAAAATGATTTCCATGCTTCTTTACATGTCAATATGTTAAAGACACTATACCTCGGATCTATTGCTAGGCTGTAGAATCCGCTGAAACCACGATGCGACGATAAAATGCAGCTGTAATGATCATTTGGGAGCAGAAAGGTGGAAATAGATCGTGTAGATTCTCTAAAAGTGGTCCTTGCTGATCGACAGCCTCGAGAACAGTCTGAATTGGTTACAAAATCTTGCATTTCAGAAAAGACAGTGTGGCTCATTGACGATTTTCAAAACCACCATCTGTCCCCATTCCTAGTCTTGCAGTTAGGCTAAAATCTTCAAAGGTGGCAAAATGAGACTTTTTATTCTAGCCCCTCTCATGAACAAAAATTATTTCCATGCTTCTTTACATGTCAATACGGTAAAGACACTATACCTCGGATCTATTGCTAGGCTGCAGAGTCCGCTGCAACCAGGATACGACGATGAGTTGTAGCTGGAATGATCATTCGGGAGCTGAAAGGTGGAAATGGATTGCGGAGTTTCTTCAACAGTGGTCCTTGCTGATCGACAGCCTAGATAACAGTATGGAGTGATCGACAAATCCTGCATATCAGAAAAGGCAGTATGGCTTATTGATGAGTTTTAAAACCATCCCTTCCCATGCCTAGTCTTGCAAACAGGCTAAAATCCTTCATGGTGGCAAAATGAGAAGCTTCGGAAAGAGAGAGTAGCTTCTTTTCAAAACTCTCTTGTTCAACTGCCTGCAAAATAGGAAAAGTAGAATGGGCTGGAGATTCTCGTTGAAGACTGTCAGTCATTCTCGTGACTAGTCTTTCACGTGATCAATCTTTTTGGAATCAATATTGTTCTCCTTTTGAAAATCCTTCAATGGCTCACCTGTCAGTCACCTGTCAGGGTTGCAGCGGTAGCTATCAACCTAGTAAGAGACCATCACCGACAATGCTAAGAAATGCAGTAGCCCATAACTCCTAAAAATAGAGTTAAATCGAAACACAAAATATACTCTTAAAATCGTCTTGTCCCAGACCCCTATATAGGAAACTTACAGCTCCTTGGCTTGAATAACTAAGAAAATCCATTGGCTTTCCAAAACATGAAAATGTGTTTGAACTACGATATTCTAAATCGAGGGCATCTTGTTTTTCCTCCTACACTAGTGGGACATTGGAACATCATAGAGAGCTGTTTAAAGGCTCATTTTAAAGGAAGTTGGCGTATCTCTGACAAAAATAATGTTTGAAATAGAATTAATCTTTTACGAAAAACTGTATTTCATGTACAAGATTGATGAATGACGCCATAATTTGAGGCTGTAACCAAATATTGCGTAAAAGCAAATGCAACATTATGATGTTAGCTGTAATGACGTCAGTGTAACTTTACATATTTTCAGTTCAAAATCACTAAAGCTATTATGCAAACTGCAAAAATATTTATGGTGTCTGAGAAATAATATTAATTTCTTAAATCAAACCAGAAAAATACCTGAAATTTCTAAAATTAGTTTTGTTTTTTTGTTCGATTTAATCAATAAAACTTTTATTTCATCTCTCACTTCAAAGTTATAGTTGTCTCCCCGAACCAAAATTTTTTTGGCTCAACTCCTGAAGTGCGTATCTCTGTAACATTGTGCTATATTTCCGTATTATATATCAGGGTTGCAGCGGTAGCAAGGAACCTAGTAAGAGACAATCACGTCCCATACTAAGAAATCTAGTAGCCCATAACTCCTAAAATTAGTGTCAGATCGAAACACAAAGTAAGGCCAGAGCATAATTTGAACTTCGCTGAAAATTGAAAAGTTTTCACTTTTATAACTTACATAAATCAAAAACAATTAAGATTTTAAAGAATAAATTTGAGCATATGTATATTAGACTGACAATGCACAATAATTTGTTTTTTTTTGTCATTGTCATTGTCAGTTTAATATACATTTACTGATATTTAGTAATCAAAATCTTATATTATTTGATTTATTAAAGTTATAAAAGTAAAAACATTTATATTTTTTCAGTAAAGTGCAAATTATGTTCTGGCCTTGAGAAGGCATAGTGGTTAAGAGCTCTAATGTTAATTTCTGCTCATTTTGAGTTTGACTCGGTTATTTATTGTAATTTCTGCTCGTTTTGGGTTTTATTTATTTATTGTGACTGATTTGTGGTAGTTTTACGCTTGGTAGATTATTTGATTCTATTTGTGCTTCTTTTTGGTTTAATGGAGTTCTTTACTTTTCCATGAAAGATTTATTTTGTGGAAAACGTTTTTTTTTTTATTAATTTCGTATAAAACTCATCCTGTTAGTCATCACTCTATTTTCCTGTTTATGAAAATGTCAAATCCATGAAAGAAAAATTAACAAAATGTTTGATCAACTGACCATATCCTATTTTAATATCGGAACGTGGATTTTTATCTGTTAAATTTTCGTTATTAGCCTAGAGCCTAATATTTATTCATAACATAACAAAATTACTGATGATGCCGACAAAATTACTGATGATGGCGACTCATGATGGTCCAGACCAATCTGCAGCTTGTGCTCAACTCGTTTAATGCAAACACCAATATGACTGAAAATTCTAGCGATGGTAACATTTTCATAATTAACCTTTTCAATACATACCGCTTCAAATTGCTTGCCTTTTCGTTCAGGAAAAGCATGAGAGCATATTTGTAATTCTTATCATTTTAAATATTTTTTTTGTCTTTCTATTTGTCTTTATATTTCTAAATATTTTCTTTTGAAATAAAAGTTCAGTTTGACTTTTGAAATTCAAACAAAAATTTTTCCTTTTGTTTGAATTTCAAGCAAAAAGTGATGACAGCTGGGCTAGCCCCCAGCCCCCCATTGCACTTCCTGGCTGAAGAGCCACGAAACGGAGACCAGCACCACCAGTTTGGACCTTAAGGACCTAGTGCTGCTATAGTAACTTACTTTTTACTTAGTGATGATGGAGTGGCAAAAGGGAATTAAAAAGAATTGCGTATACTGCTTTGTGAATAAACGGAAACCTACTGACCGAGAAATACTCGCTTGACTTCAGGCCCCCTTTGTACAGCATTACAAGATTGTTTTTAGAGCTGAAAATTAGGGATTAGCTGCAAGGTGCCGACACATGCGAATATATAAGTAGATTTCCTCCCTCAAGGTTCTCAGGCCCTATGAGCCACAAGTCAATTTAAAAACCAGCCTGATTTGAGATTTAGGTTTACTGAAAACATATAAAACATTCTATAGAATTCAAGCAAATATTCAAAAGAAAAGCATATTTGGGGGACACGACCACGCCAACATCTTCAGACAGAGGAAAATCTTTAAATAATAGAAGGAAACTATGACTTGTAGGAAATCAATAATAATGGAAGGAAATCAAAAACAATGTAGGAGACTAAAGCGTCTACTGATAAAGTTATGAGGTTGTGTCGTACACAAATCAGAAGTGTTGAATCCATTTAAGCCTTCCGGGCATTTGACGATCCTTATTTCATTTTATTTGAGATTTATATCTTGCAATGTATGGAATACATACACCGTTGCAGATTTTGACCACACATTTAATTAATGTTACAACTTCTCAATAAACCGGTTTACTAAGTTGGAATTCAGTAAAATATCTATGCTTCAGTCTAACAAATGAAAAGATAAATTTTGGTACTAATGTAGACTGCGGAATATATATTAACTACGCAACAAACGAAGTATCGAAATTGCAAATGATAATTTCAACCTATATTTTGGTGTAACCTATCTAATTTTGACATGAATATATTTTTGGGCAGTCGGAAATTTTATTTCTTGTTGATCTCTTGTTTTAGAATTTTTTAACACCTCTTGTAGATAGCGTGGCTTCTTTTTCTTCTTGATATCTTCGGCAAATGTTAGAATGAGCAGACTAGTCAATTGTAACTACTCAAGTATGTGCTGATTCTCTTTCCACTCTTTCTTTGGCCAAGAGATATCTTTCTTTAGCGTTATTTTTGTGAACAAATCCAGATTAAACAATACCAGATAAGACAAAAATAGAGAATAATGGAGCACACAAATTCTAATATTCGCTAACATATGTTTTACAGAGAGCAAATTATAATTACGCCAACATTAAGAAAAAAAAATTCCTTTTTCCAGAGAAAATGTCATTAGATTGTTTTAGTACCCGTCTGACTGACCGTAGTTCAATCAGTCAGCAGCGCTAAAAATATGGTTAAATCCTGTATTCTAGGGATATAAAGGTTGAGATGGCTAGGACATGTTCTATGGATGAAGGATTACAGATTGCCAAAGACATTCCTGATCCGCCAAAAATCTAGGTCGAAACGAAAAGCAGGTCGTCCCCTAATGGGGTGTGAGAATATCGTAGAGAAAGATGTAAGGAAAATTGGAACTTCTTGGGATGGTGTAAAGAGAGATTGGGATGAATTAGGAGTGTGCGTGGCTGTGTTGGCCTCAGGCAGCTTGGTGCCGCAATGACTTATTGATAGTAGTAGTAGTAATTTCAGGAAATCATGTACACGTTTTCCTAACAGTACCTTAGTCAGTATCCATAATATCTGTAAATGGAGGCAATAGACATTTGTGTCCTAAGTCTCGACTCAATTTAGTGAGTACACCTATAATTCCAATAATAAAACTAGATAGAAGGCACTAATTTTTTTCAAAGAGATTTTGTAACGAGAAGACGCCACCATTGTAACTCCTTAAACTTGTGAGATGGGACTTATTAGGTATATGTTTGTACCTGATTTAGAAAACCTTAAGTTTGGAAAACACTAACTTTTGAAGGAATACTAAAAACAGATGGTTTCCTTTCGTAGCAGCAATGAGCCAAATCCACTTTATTTTGATTTTAGCTCAACTCTCTTTTGTTTCATTCTACTGGTACCTCCATCTCGTGCAACCCTTCACCATAAAAAAGATCGCCCATTTTAGTAACTTAATTACCAAAATCTGGCCTGTTGACTATCGGGGATTACAAAAAGAAAACAAATAATTACTTCACTTCTTTTTTTCTCGTCTAATTTCTTGCGATCTTTGCGCAGCTATGGAAAGAAAATTAAGAGAATTTACCGTGTTCTTCATCAGACTAGCAATATGAGTGGTTTTACCACCGGGTGAGGCACACATGTCAAGAATCGTTTCGCCTTCTAATGGCTCCAAAAGATGGCTGGCAATAACAGATGGTAAGTTTTGAACAAAACCAAGATCCTGGATTATGTCATAGTTCAAGTTTGGACAGTCAAAAACTCTTTCGTACAACCGGATTCCAATTCCCCTGAAAAACGAGAAGCTAACAATAAAGCATTATAGCCAGAGGTAGATTAATGCCTTTTAAAACCCCAAAACTAAAAAATGAGGCAAACTTTAATAGGACTACATTTCTAAAGACATTATCTTAAAACAAGCTTCCAAGAATCATACACCGGGGCCCCTTACCTAAAACGTCGAATTTTAAACAGAATCGCAAATAATAAATCCAGAATATTATACTAAGAAAGGACCACTGGTATAAAATTTTTATTTAAAATAGGGGCATTAGCTGGTCAAAAGCCAATTACAAATTACCAGAAAATTTTTGAGACATTCAAGTCGCTTCTTAAAATAATTGTTCACAATACAATGGGTGACCTCTCAAGCTTGAGGACTCTAACGTTGCGTCTTATAGCAGCCAAGAAAATTTTCTGGCCTAGCAGGAATTGCAGAAAACTGGTGAAACTAGAAAGCCAAGTCACTGAGAAAAAAAATGTTTAAGCTATCTAGCACATACTCTTTTGTACTAGCTTTGTTTATGAAGGAAAGGGCTTTTTCCCTCATCATTAACTAATATAAGTTCTTCAATTACGGGATAAAATATTTGTATCTTATAAGTTCCTCCACTCCCACCCTACTGTGGGTTGTGGTCAATCGTTCCTCTGAAATAAGATACTTTGTGAAAATCCAAAATTTAAATTGCTTTCTCGGAGATGATACCCTTTTTCAATAATAACGTTAAAAAAACAGGAATGTAGATGAAATGCTACAGAATATGCACAAATACCTGCTAAAACCCTTTTTTATGTCTTTTTTTCAGTTTAAATCGGCTAGATACGCTGTATGACGTGGCGCTCAGACGCGGGATTCTGTACAAAAATACTGAACTCAATTTATAAATAGGATCCAAACGCCGAGCGAATTTGTGACTCAATCCAAGGAAGAGTTTTGCATCTGATCCCCACGTAGGAAGTCATGACTTTCTGCAAAAAGAAATTGGTAGGGAGGGAGAGGTGTTTGAGGGGCTTACTTTGTGACTCCAAAATAGAAAATTCTTGCATGATTCTGGTTCGCGCAAGATGTAACATGCCAACCATTTTGCTAAACAATGTCACTAGAGTGAGCGGGGGACTACATCCCTACTTTGATACTCTAATATAGAGATTGAACATCTCTGCACAATTTGGATTGGAACAATATAGGACGCGTATACCTTTCCGCTTAAAAGTTGAAGAGGAGAGAGGGGATGAAAGAGAGGCTTTTAATCCATTTTATGCCTCCACCTTGTTTTTGCACCAAAACAGGAGTAGGGCCACTTTTGACAATAGCAATTAATCGATTTTTTCTTTGCAAGGTTATCAGAAATGGTCAGTCAAAATTACTAAAATGCTATATCTCATAAAAACTAATTTTGTTTGAAAAACTAATACAATACACTTTTATTATACCATTAAGAATTATTGTTCAGCATTAAAGCAAAGTTGTATCTCCCCTAACCCTAAAGTATATTTTCTTAGTATTCACGTTGCTTGGAGTTGTATAACGACTTGCATTTATTAATGTTAAATTTGCTCGATTTTGGACATGATTTTTCGGCTATTGTGACTACTTTGACTATTTTGTCCTAGGTTATTGGATGGATGAGTAAGGTCAAGACTTTGTTCAAGTGCTCATTTATCTCAATTACTAAATTAGGAGGACAGTTTTTTTTACCAAATAATTACCTGTAATATATTATATCTTCCCTAAAGTATATTTTCTCAAGCAATGTGAGAACTATTGCAAGTTGAGGAGACCCCTATGATACCTTTCTTGTCTCAAACCCAAGCACAGAAAAAAACAGAAATAGCAGGACTTTCAAACCTGTGTGAAGTTGCTCCTTTTGAACATCTCCAAATTTTTCTGTTTATAATTCTAAGATAATATTTGGAGATTGGGCCAGGGGGCCACCTCAAATCCTTGGCACTTTTAAAATTTAGCAAAACTTTGATCTGACTCTGTTGCTTACTTTTTGTCTAGAAGAGGATAGATTGTGACTCATAAGCATAAAAATGGCCATAAATAATAAAAAGCTAGGTGGAAAAATTTCAGATATTTCTATCTGACACATACTGTACAATTGTACTTGAGCTGAAAGAATGTATACTTTAACTTAAGGACAAGCAGAAACCTCCTTTTCAACCCCAGGCATGAATTATATGAGATTTTCGTAATAGCATATGTATAAGTCTGTCCTGAGTTACAAACTCGCCGTAAAAACAGTAGAAGTTAGATCCTCACTTCTTTCTTCCGAAAAAACTGAAATGGGCTGCATTATATATATATATATAATGAATATATATATATATATATATATATATATATTATATATATATATATATATATATATATATATATATATATATATATTTATATATATATATGATTATATATATTTATATATATATATATATTATATATATATTATATTATATATATATATATCTATATATATATTATATATATATATATTATATATATATATATTATATATATATATATATATATATATATAAACGAGGTGCTGCTTCCACAGCATGATAAAATAAGGCAATATTTGGACTTGTAATGTAAATTAAATAAAACATTTTTTTAAACTGAAAGTAAGGAGCGACATTAAAACTTAAAACAAACAGAAATTATTACGTATATGAAAGGGGCTATCCCCTCCTCAACGCCTCGCTCTTTACGCTTATCATTATTTTTTGTCTTTTATTGTTTTGAAAAATAGAGTTGTGAAAAAGAGTCAAACTTTAGAGTAAAGAGCGAGGCGTTAAGGAAGAGACAGCCCATTTCATATACGAAATAATTTCTGAACGTTTTTAATTAATGCAAGTTTTGGTTTTGGCTCACCGTACATGAATAATTAAAACGAAATTTGCATATTAATTTTCCTTTTTTTGCTAAATGGCTTTCTCGAAAGTTGTTTAATTTTATTTACGAACGTTTTTATTAGTAATAAATATACGTAACTTACGAATTAAATTACGTAACGAACTTCTATATTCGTATATTTTTATTACGTATATTAGGGAGGTTCGCCCCTATAGTCAATACCTCGCTCTTTACGCTGAAGTTCGAATTTTTTTTTCCGATTCTTTAAGAATGACCCCCTTAATCACAAAAGCCGTTAGTTAGAATAAATAGCTCTTATGAAAGTGCAAAAAAAATCTTTATCGTAAAGAGAGAGGTGTTGATTAGGGGCGAACCCAATTATATACGTAATAGTTTCTGTTCGTTTTAAGTTTTTCAGTTGAAAAGTTTTTCAGTTGAAAATTTGTGTTTTTTATTTAATTTCTGGTCGTTTTTTTAAGTAATGCTGGGAAATCCGGCACCCCCTTCACAGCAATGTCCCTTCCTCCACGGAAAGATCCTCCCACGTAACCCCCAATCGACCCCCCCCCCACCACCACAACCATAAAAAATCCCCCCTGAAAACGTCTTTATACTTCCCAATAACCAATAATATATGTAAAAATTGGGCAAAGTTCATAACTTGCAGCCTTTCCCCCGGGGACTGTGGGGGATGAAGTCATCCTCAAAGACATAGTTTTTATATTTTTCGATCCTGCTGAACAAAATGGCTATCTCAAAATTTTGATCCGGCGACTTTGGGAAAAAATGAGCGTGGGAGGGGGCCTAGTTGCCCTCCATTTTTTTGTCACTTAAAAAGGGCGCTAGAACTTTTAATTTCCGCTCAAATGAGCCCTTCCGTGATATTCTAGGACTACTGGGTCGATACGATCACCTCTGAGAAAAAAAAAACAAATAAACACGCATCCGTGATGTTTCTTCTGGCAAAAAAAAAATACAAAATTCCACATTTTTGCAGATAGGAGCTTGAAACCTCTACAGTAGGGTTCTCTGATACGCTGAATCTGATGCTGTGATTTTCATTAAGGTTCTATGCCTTTTATGGGGTGTTTCCCCCTTTTTTCGAAAATAGGGCAATTTTCTCAGGCACGTAACTTTTGATGGGTAAGACTAAACTTGATGAAACTTATATATTTGAAATGAGCATAAAAATCTGATTCTTTTGATGTATCTATTGGTATCAGAATTCCTTTTTTTGGAGTTTCGGTTACTATTGAGCCGGGTTGCTCCTTACTTACAGTTCGTTACCACGAACTGTTTGAAAATTCCCATATTAAAAAAAGAAAAAAGAAACAGAAAAAAACATTGCACTAGCTCCCTTCAGGGTCAGCCCACGAGATTTTAGCCAAAGCCCTCACTTTCCCTCACTAGGGGCCAGACATGGGTTTAATCCATCTCTTAATATAATAGGTAGATAATCACAGTTGGACAAGGCAGTTTAGCTTCCATGGATAGTCCCGTTCTTCATCCAACCTAATTCAAAGCAGCTCTCCTTTCTATTTCCCATAGGAATGAGAAAAAGGTACACGTTATATCCCTTTAAACGTTCAGTTAATTCCCCACGATTTCTTTTTTTTTTACAATTATATATGTTTAACAGATGCCTTAATCTAAATTCCGATATTTACCGAGTTATGTTAAATGGATTCTACGGAATAGCTTTAACGCCAAAGGGGTACAGACCAGTATTCAGTCTTTTAAAGCTTACTTTTGTTTCCTTTCTTTGCGCAAAATTTATTTTTACTTGCGTCGTTGCGCATAACCACTTCTTCTACTCTGACATCATTTTTCGCTTTTCGATGTTTTACAGGGTTTAGGCGCGTCAATTCACGAACAACAGGGGGGAGGGGGAGATTTTTTTGAAGTTGAATGAATACAGAAAAATTTATTTTGCAAAATATGGGGGGGGGATTTTGTGTTTCGTGTCAATTTTTTTTTAATTCAAATACCAAAAAACGTACTTTTTAAATTTCAGAGGGGCAAAGATATAGGGAGAAATTATCCTCCGCTGTTGGTGTCCCTGGTGAATAGAAACCAGTTACTTCGTTGATGTAACTGTATTAGGTAAATGTAGCTCCGGCGTGACAATCACTATCGCACCTTTATACCCTGTTAGAATATTTTTGAACTGGTATGACTGTATTTACTTTTTTATTGATTTTCTTTGTGAATAAATACCTCCAACTTAAATAAAAGAAAATCAAAACTAAGGGGGATTTGTTCACCAAAATTGTTTTTACCAACTGTAAATTTCATCCATGTTTCTTCTACTTACCTAATGGTCTATTTCACCCCCCATTGAAAACAAAAAATCAGCTTACTTCATCGACAGTGCGGGTCCAAAAAGTTCATGCCGAAAGACACAAGCCTTGCCATTACCCAAAAATACTTTTTCACCAGTGAATTTTTCAGCATGGCCTCGTAAACATTTTCCTTTTATGTCAACGTATACAGATACTGTATCTAACTTTGATAAACCTAAAAAAGAATTTTCTTTGTTTAGTTAATATTAAAAATTTCCTTTAAAAACATTGCCCTTGGTGGGATTCGAACCTCGGTCTCTCTGCTAACTGCTAGTACATGAAGACCGGTTAAGTCGCATGCAGCATTTTCACTTGGAATGGTCTCCAGAGGAAATTAATCCCTAAGGACCCGTCTGTTAAGTCCTTCAAATAAAATTCAGTAGACAGAACCTAACTTAAAAAATAAGTCAACTAGTGGCATCTTGATTTTTAATAGCCATGTTCCAACAAGGATTTACTGAGCTACAACTACCCATCGAACCTATCCTCCAAAACATATTTAAAATTCTAATGCAAGTTCACCGCTAGTAATAATATCGTAAATTAAATTCTGTCACGAAACTTGGTATACAACAGGCCAATTACTTTTTTTTCAACTTTTAAAAAATAAATGGAACTAAACTTCACGCAAGCAGGATGGGAAAGAGGTTTCACCAGCCTGGGTCTGCCACTGGTTTATGCAAAGATAATTTATTTGAGCCTCAATTTTCAACCTCTTATTTCCATTTTCAGCGGACTAATAAATTCGTTGCTATTGCCAATTTCGGCAGCTGACAAACTTCTCTAAAACTCCCAACTTGACATGATAGAATAGATGTTTTATCGATAATCCTATGACAGTTGAACAGAGTCACTCAGGAGTTAATCGGTATTAAATCAGAGCATAACATCCTGTGTTCAATCCCACATTCTATGGCTAAAATATAAGAAAGGTTAAGATGGCTGGGCAAAATTTGCCAGTGAAGGATGACAGATTGCCAACGATAGTACTTTTTTGCTATTCACCTGGAGTCAAACAAAAAGCAGGTCAACCCTGAATGGAGTGGGGGGATATCATAAGTAAAGATTTAATGGAGATGGAGACTACGTTAGAGGGGGGAAAGTGAACCTTTGAATAAACTGGCGTGGGGGATGAGCGTGAGTAGCTGCGCTGGCCTCAGGCCCATTGGTGCTGAAATGAATTGTAAGTAGTAGTATAGCCACCTGATGAGTATACTCCAAGTCGAAATATGTAACCAAAAAACTTTCAGTCTTGTTCCCACGTAGAGTAGCTACTTTACGACGCATTCTCATATTTTAAGGATTAATTATGTGCAAAAATAGAACTGGAGAATATTCACACAGGCATTTGTACATAAAAAGTATCCAACTGCCTATATTTTGCCTAGACCAATTACCTGTTTTATAACCTAGAAATTTATTTTACACTAAATATAAACTCCGCTTAAAGGTTCACTGAATGTATTTTGGATCTTATTACACTAAGATGCTATTAGATGCCACATTTATGCATATATCTCATATAGTTTGAGAAAACAAAAATAGCCAAGCTATTAGGTTTTTGAGTTAAAAAAATTTCTCCGTGAGCAGTGCAATTTTAATACTAATATATAAATTATGACTAAAATATGTGTGAATACTTATAATATGACTATATACGTAACTATAAATTGATTATTCATGTGAGTGCAATTCCAAAAGTGACAACCCGTATAATATGATAGCATCAAAGCAGTGAATGTGGGCATGATTTTATACTATAAACATTATAAAAAAAAATGGGTTTAAAGGAAGAATGGGTAATTATTTTGGATGTAGGCTTATGGTTTGATAATGATAGTGAGGATAAGTTGAAAAAGGTACAAGTTGAAGATAGAGTGCTGGATTCATTTATTCAGAAGAGCAAGGAAATGGCAAGGGAAGGGGATATAGCAGGTTCTGTTAAATTTTTTACAGGGATTTTCTACAAGGTAGGAAGTAAGGTGGCACCTAGGAGAAAAAATGGTAGGAGCACTGGTTTGATGAGTTTTTTTTACAAGGAATGTGATGATAAGAAGGAGGTTTTAGAAGCTTTTAGATTGTTTAAGGCTAGTAGTACAGTTGGTCTTGGAAAAAATTGCAGGTTTTTTGGGACAAACGAAGGGGATATAAAAGGCTACTTAAGTGGAAGAAGAGATGTTTAGAAGAGGAAGGGAGCCAAAAAATATGGGGAAAATTTAGTGTGAATGATGCAACGGAGTTCTGGAAGTTAGTTAGAAAATCAACAGAAAATAGAAGGTTGACTGATTCAATTCCTCACGCCGATACCTGCCCAGAATACTTAGAACAAAAATCCGAAGAGATATGCACCAAAGGGGACAAAGAGGGATCTGATGAGGAGAGGGACAGTTTAGAAGAGATAGTCGATATGGAGTTGAACTCAGAGGACGCTAAACTATTGGAGCCGGTTGGACAGGAAGAAATATGGCATACTCTGAAAAGCATGAGAGGGAATTCAGCACCGGACATTGACAAAGTACCTACTAAACTGTTAAAACGGCCAAGAGCATGGATATTGCCAGCGCTTCCATCGATATTCTCTGCAATTCTAAGTACACCTCTGTGGCCGCAAAAGTGGCAGATATCGGTTATGATCCTATTATTTAAGAAAGAAGAAAGGAACCTACACAAGAACTACAGGTGAATAAGTCTAGAAAGTTCTATTAGTAGGCTATTTTGTAGAGAGTTGTCTAAAAGGATGGATAAATGGTTGCATTGTAAAGGTAGATTAGTTGAATGTCAGGCAGGGTTTAGGGAAAATTATAGTACAATAGATGAAATGTTTTGCTTGCAGGTTTTAGTTAGCAAATAGATAGATAGATAGATAGATATTTATTGCAACAAAAGCCTTTTCGGGCCATGGCAAAATAACAAAACAAAAATAAATACAAAAAAAAACACACAATAAATTACTCACAATTCATCAAAAAAGTTTCTCTATGTGCCATACCCACTCTTACAAATTTACCCAACCTTCTAAAATCATCAAAATTTCTACTTTTTAAAATTTTTTCAAGCCAATCCACCCCTCCAAAATCTGTTGAAAACACTTCCCTCCTCAAATTTCTTAACTCCTGGCATGTACCCATAAAATGGATAAGATCTTCCTCCTCTCCACACATAGGACACTGGTAAGGACCATTTTTAATCCTATAATTCCAATATATTTCCTCCTTTCTCCAATACCCAAAAAATTACCACGAACCGAAATTACCCATCTTAAATCCTCACTACTCATCCCCGCTTTAAAGTAAACTTCCTCCCCCAAACCTCCTTTGCCAGCCCATACAGCCCCAGGGACGCCGAGGATGATTTCTGATTCTGCCACCTTTGAATTTCCTGCTCTATTAGTCTATCCTTTACTTTTTTTTGCAACTAGCCCCACTTCCACACCTAGCCCTTTCCCCTCATTCCAATACTCACTAAAACCACATCTATCAATAGTCTCTTTAACCCGGTTTGGCCAAGAACTTTTCCTACCATCTACTAGCATCTCCTCATATGCATTCTTTACTAGCCTCCTACTAGGCAGATTTATAATCCTTTCCCAATAATTTACTATCCGCAATAACCTTCCCACCCTTAATGATAACAAACCTAAATCACTTTTTAATACTACATGATTGAACTTATCACTAACCCCCATTAACCGCTTAAAATACATCAACTGTAACCGGTCTACCTTATCAGCCTTCTCCATACCCCACACCTCTGCTGCAAAAGACATTACCGAAGCTAGCTTAGTCTGGAATATCCTTTTCTGAAGCCTAAGGTCTGTCAGGCCTACTTTCAAAACACTACTCTTTAAAACTAGCCATATAGCCCTAAGACCTTTACTAGCTACATAATCAATTTGCCCTTTCCACCTACCATTTGAAGTAAACTTGCATCCTAAATAAACAAAATCTTCAACTACTTTAAGCACTTCTTCTCCTACACTAAACCTTTCCTCTATATTTTCATGTTGTCGAAATACCATAACTACTGACTTTGTGACATTTAGGACCAAACGCTTCTCATCTAGGTATGAGGACACCATTCCCAGCAGTTTTTTGAAGGTCAGGCCCATCTTTAGCCACCAATACTATATCATCCGCAAATAACAGAGCGAACACCTGCATTGCAGACAGATTTAGAGTTGGGGCTCCCTGCCCTACCATATAATCTTCTATATCATTAAGATACAGGGAAAACAACCTAGGTGAAATTGTACAACCTTGTTTAACCCCTAACCTACTGACATTTGCCCTAGAGTAAGACTTTCCTACCTTAAATACCATTCTAACAACCAAATACATTTTAACAACCAATCCTACAAAACGTCTCGGCAGCCCTAACTTTATAAGTCCTTCTACTAACAAATCTCGTGAAACTTCATCGAACGCACCTCGCAGGTCCAAAAAAGCTCCGTATAGCCTACCATCCCTTTTCCTCATATACTTCCTAATAAGCCCATACAAAATAAATATCTGATCTACCCCACTATAATCCTCTCGAAACCCTGCCTGAATTTCTATTAACTTATTTGATTCTTTAAGCCAACTATCTAATCTAGCCACTAACACTTTACAAAATAATTTACTAAGGCTATTTCCTAAATGAATCCCTCTATAATTCTTATGCAATGCTCGGTCTCCCTTTTTAAAAAGTGGTAAAACTATTGAAATATTCCACTGTTGAGGCCAAACCAACTTGCTAAGGACACTTGAAAATAACGTTGATAACAAAGGCAACAAATATACCCTAGACCACTTCCAGAGCCTTGTAGGGATGCCATCAACTCCTGGTGCTGAGGTCCCTCTCATCTTCTTTAGCGAATTCCATATTTCCTCACCTGTGAAAGGCTGCAGTAGTTTGTAATATTCTTCCTTAAGGGGGAATTCCGCAAGGTTTTCGCCGACCACCCACCGACTCAGGCTATCCGTTTCCTCTCTTTCTGTCATCTTGCTTTCGATGAATTCTGGTCAACTTTCCGCCGGCGGGATACTCGTCTTGTCAGAAGCGTTTGTAACTGATTTTTTTATTATTTTCCAAAACTCATTCTTGTTACTATTCCTAAATTCCCTTTTCATTCTCTCTGCTTCCTCCTCTTGAAATTTACACTTCTTCACTTTTAACAGTTTCTTATACTCTTTTCTTCGGCTTTTATACATATTATAAAGATATTCCCTCTCCTCATATGAACATTGTCTCAGTAGCTCCAATGTTTGCACCAACTCTGATTTTTTTCTCTACGCATTCACCATAAAAAAAAAAAACCATTTAACTTCCGTGGTTGTTTCTGAGCTGTAGTAACACCTACTTCATACAAACAATCAATTAATACCTTTAATGACTCTTCTATTTTTCCATCATTTGCCAATATTTCTCCCTTCTCTAGTCCTGCCTGAAATTCATCTCCTAACAGCTTAACCTTAACCTTCTCTTCTTCCTGTGATTCTAGCCTCAATGGATCTCTAACTTCTAATCCTTCTTCTAATACATTGCTCCTAAAACCCCCCAATCACCTTTTTAATACCCTCTTTTTTAACACATTCAAAGACAACCTAATTTACCGAATAATAGGTTATTAAATGCTGCGTATCTGGAGGCGTTGCAGGATAGAAGGAAAAGTTCATGGGCTTCCCAGGTGAGATCAATTTTAAATAGTTGTGGGTTATCAGGAGTTTGGAACGAAGGGAAGGGGATAGGACTGGAAGTGGGAAATGTAGCAACATTAGTAAAGGGTGTGCTGGAGGATCAGGAGATTCAGAAATGGCAGTGTGAAGTCGCAGCTTAGCCGTCCCTCGCCGTTTACCCGGCAATGGAAGAAGGCCTGGGGATGTGATAGTTATTTTAAAGCGGTTTTAAATAGTAAAGAAATTAAGTGGTATATATCAGGCAGGGGTAATTTTCTAGCACTTGGAGAAAGGAGGAAATATTTAGGGAGGATAAGGGTAATTGATGGTCCTTACTCATGTCCTATGTGTGGAGAAAATGGCGAGGATCTACTTCACTTCATGGCCCTTTGTCCCGAATTACAAGATTTAAGGAAAGAATTATTTTCTGGTAATGTGGGGACAAGTGAGCGGTTGGTTTCAAAAAGGGGATCTGAAGATTATGGGACATTAAGAAAGATTGCAAAATATATAAAACTTGGAATGAAACATAGAGACTTTTGTAAGGGGGGGGGGAGTGCTGAAGTTAATGTTGAATGCGTGTAAGCTGTTTTTTGTTTGTTTGTTATTTTTTGTAGCCATGGCCCTTGTGGCTTTAGAGCATTAAACATTTATATATCTATCTATATCTATCATGTGTGCAAGATTTTAAAGTATTTTTCCAAAAAATCAAGCATTTTGCAGTAGGCATCAAGACATGGCCAATTGTAGAAAAAAGCCAAGACAGACAGTCCAAGTAATTAAGAGGCAAATCTGGGATAAGCCCTTTTTATGATTGTATAAAAATGATTCAATTTCATTTGTTGATAGATAAGTCTATCTATCATCCTAAAGTTTTAAAGGCTAAAGTTTTTTTTAGTGCTTTCAAAAGAGCTATCTATTCTAATTAAACGGCCTTTGTGATTTGGGGGTCACTCTTAAAGAATTGGAACAAAATTCGAACTTTAGCGTAAAGAGCGAGGTATTGACTAAGAGGCGAACCCCCTCATATACGTAATAATTTTTGTTCGTTTTAAGTTTTAATGCTGCTCCTTACTTTCAGTTGAAAACTTTTTTTTATTTAATTCACTCTCGCAACGAAGCTCTTTTTTCTCATAATGCAATTGGCTGGGAAACCCAATATGCTTATCCTTTTTTGAGCCACTAATATATGCAAAGAAATCCTTGATCATTTCTTCTTTCTATTAAATCTTTGTTTCATTTTCTTGTTTTCCATCGCACGGTTTTTTAAGCGTAACTTGTTATATAATCGGATAATTATCACGCATTGATGCACACAGCGTGCAGCAATGACGGATACAGTACAATCAGAGACATGGCTGTCTAACCCCGGGGGAATATATAATCAGGCAAAAAAACAGAATGAAAAAGAAAGAGATGACAACTTCTGGTACCTTTGGGACATCCCAGAATTCCTGGGCAGTAAATCTCAGCACCTCTTAATACAGCAGCTCCACATCGCGCATCAACTATAACTTCATTCCCAGGAAAGGGAGATAAAGGCACTTTGCCAAGGGACTCTAATACAAGAACGTCTTGAAAAACTGAATGATAATATATTTTTGGAGGAAAAACGGCTCGATGCATATAATCCTGAAAAAAAAAATGCGAAAGAACAAGTTTTATAAAATAAAGAAAAAGCGAGGAACAGCCCTCACTCGAGAAAGGTTTGTTTGACCTGTTATGTTCAGTTTAATTCAGTTCGATTTGACATTAATTCAAAAAAAAATCACACATTCGGCACAATCATAATCAAACTAACAAAAAATAAAGAAAAACCAGTAAATATTAATTTTCTTTACCTCTAGAAGCAAGAGACACAAATCCAAAGAAAAGGAAATAAGACATTCTATTTGGTAGTCCTCTTCGTTACTTACATGACTCACTTGACCTCATTAAACTATGCTATCCCTAGTCAAATTTATTTTAACAGAACATCCATCTATTCAGTAGGCGATGGGATAGGATCTAGTCCATTCACCAAACATAAAGGAATAAACAAATAATTAAAGATAACAATTGAAAATTAGACTGTACTATGTAATAGAGTAGCGGTTTAGGCCTCATAATCTGGGGAGGCAAGTGCATACCATGATCCATAGGAGCATAAAAAAAAATAAAAGGAAGTTAATGTTAAATATCTAAAAACTGGAGGGGCAACTGCCCACCCCGCCTAGAACCACCGCCGATGTAATAATATTAAGAAAGAGAAACACGATCTATCTTTGCTTTCTTTACTTTAATTTTCCCTTAAATGAGCAGTGTCAAATTCCATGTCCAAACCTCTGACAGAGAATCCCCTAGCCAGGAACTTTTTTCGTACTCGGACAAATCGCTACCAGAATTCTTTCCTGCCATTTTGTACATCATTGTATAATAGTGTACAATAGCATGTCTTGTAGTACAAGATAAAATTAGCCATTGAGCTACGATTGTTTGAGGAAATTTTCCTGGATTTCTATCTTATAGAGGCAAATTTCGATTGGGGTGATTTCAATGTTATAAGGCGTAAATTATGCAGGAGAAAACTCTGAAAAAAGGTTTTTTATTAATTTGCTTCTTTTTTGGCTTTATTTATAATTGTCGGCTGAGCAAGAAAGATGAAATAAAACCTTGAAGGTAGAGGGAAAACGACAACTTCTTGAAAAGCTTCCTTTTCTTCAGCAAGAGAGAAAAGAGAGATAGCCAAGTTTGAGGGAAAAAATAGAATTTTATGAGCCAAATTAGATCGGGAAAAGAATTGAACTAACTGGCCAATCGTCTATACTTTAAAGAGGTGGGACATTAATTTATGGTGTACAGAAATGATGCAAAACGCCTTCGAATAAAATTTATCAGCTTTCATGTAGACTTTCAAAGAACGTACCTGTGCAAGCAGCTAAGGGCTAACAGAAATTCACGAGGCAAAATATAGGGCAAAACTTTGCCTTTTTGTTGTTTTATTCGTAAAAAGCTACTACTGTTGATTCAGTTATTGTTAAGGGCGTATCAGGATTTCTGTTGGGTGTGGGGGGGGGGAGGGGGGAGTGGGTACACAAAAAAAACTAAAAAAGCGCATTAAATTTTTTTTTATATGTATAACTGCTACGTTTTGATGAGTCGGACAACATTTTGGAGGGGGTGGGGTTCAAGCCCTGTAATCTCCCTGGATACGGCCTTGGTTATTATCTCTCCTTTAGCCTACTTAGTTTCTTTTTATGAAGAAAAACTTTTGAGTTTTCTTGATCTTGCTATTTTTATCGCTTAATACCTGCAAAATTTTGAAAGTATAACATAAAAAATCCGTTACTGTTGAAAAGTAATTTGTCAATTTTTACCAAACTAATGTTTTGATATTTATTACTGTGTTAACATAGATACTTTTAGTGGTGAAAACGCGTCACCCGAAGCAAAATTTGATGCAGGGCTCCAGAGTTTTGTATTAAAAAAAGTCTGGAAAGTAGGGGCGTCAAAGGGCAATCAAAGGACTAAGATTTGGAAAAATACTTTATTAGGGTATTTCATTGGAAAAAAATCTAAAAACCAAGAAAATATCACCCCTAAATTTTGGAAAATAAATTTCTATCATATTTTCTGAAGTTTAGAGTAAATTCACTAAGATTCTGGCAAATCATCATTCTGCCCCCCCCCCCCAGACAGCCATGGGGAACAAATTTCAAAGCAATACCGATGCAGGCATCTTGGAATTTTTTCAATAAGCCTAAGAAGATTCAGATGACCTTAAGACACCAAAACCCTCAGATATAACAGTTTTTTTTTCTTTACAGAGACCGCTCTTCAACTAGATAATTTGTTTTTGTTGGGTTTACTATGGATTGATCTTTTCCCTCTCGAGTCTGGCTTTGAAATTGCAATATTCATTAATTATCTTATATAATTTGTACCATAATTTATTCTATAGGATCTCAAGCAGTTTTGGGTCATTTTGGAAAATTTTCTTTTTGTTTTTCTAATAATGTTTAATATGTTCTGCAAAACAAATTTTTGTTAAAATCCTAAAAGACCTAAGTTTACCTTGGAAGGGCGATTTTGCATTTACTTTAAAGTACAACTATGTAAATTCTTATAAATATTTAAAAAAAAGTTATTTTAATTGAAAGTAGGGAGCAACATTAAAACTTAAAATGAACCAAGTTTTTCCGTAACTCCCCCTCCTCAATATTTTGCTCTTCACGCTAAAGCTTTTTAATACTTTTGAAAAAGCTTCTCATTCTAATTAAACGGCCCTTGCGTTTCAGAAGTCGTTCTTACAGAATTGCGACAAAAAGTCAAACTTTAGCGTAAAAGGCAGGGTATTGAGAATGGGACAGACCCCCCCCCTTATATACACAATAGTTTCTGTCTATTTTAAGTTTTAATGTTGCTCCTTACCTTCAGTTAAAAAAACTTGTTTTTTACAATTTAATTTCAAATCTTTTTTCAAATGATGCGGAAAATCGCCCCTCCGTGAAATTTTTTCAACCCCCCCCCCCCCAACCCCTCAATACAAAGTTTCCCCTTGGAGAATTTCTCCACGGAAAATTCACTTATGTAGATTTCTATGGCGGAAAATATCCCGCCACCCTTAGAAAAATCCCCAGACAATTCGACCCCGCTGGAAACTTCCCCCGGAACATCTCCACGTGTAAAACTAAATCACCAAAGTTTCTCTTTTGCGATTCTCTTTCGCATAGGTATTCTGGTAAATTATCCTGTTGTAAAATTTCCCCTGGAATGCTCAATCTCGGAAACTTCCTTTCCTACCAAAAATTATCCCTGTGAAAATCCCTCCCGCAGAAAATTGCTCTCCCCACCCCCCCCAAAAAAAAACGATGTCTGCATAATTCCCAATAACAAATACTGCATGTGAACATTAGACAAATTTCATACTAGGGCCGTTCTTTTACTCATCTTTGTGCTAAGATCTTACGTCTGTTGACAAAGTACGCTTAAAAGTGAAATCTTAGCACTAAGATCTTACATCTTATAGCGTTCTTATACATACGTCATTCATCATTCTGCTCTGATCAGCGGTCTAAGAACAATGATGAGTATATCATCAAAGTTCTCTCATCATTGTTCTATATGGCAGAAAGATGGCGTCCTTCACACTTTTTGCGAAGATCAGTGAACAGTAAGATCTTTGAACAAAGATGAGTTAAAAGAACGGAAATATTTGAAGAAAGATGCGAAATCTTAGATGTAAGATCTTGGTGCAAAAGAACGGCCCTACTGCATGTGAACATTAAACTAATTTCATAACTTTCCACCCTTTCCCCAGGGCTGTGGGGGTCAAATTATCCCCAGAGACATAGTTATTGGAAGTTTCAACTATGTTACATCAAATAGCAATCTTAAAGTGTAGTACGGTAATCACCTGGCAAAAAAAAAAAAAAAAAAAAAAAAAAAAAAAAAAAAAAAAAAAAAAAAAAAAAAAAAAAAAAAAAACTGTCTTCCTACTTTAGTAACTGAAATAAATGAGCACTTGAACAAGGTCTAGACCCTACTCATCCATCCAGTTCCCCAGGACAAAACAGTATAACCAATCCGACATTCCGAAAATCAAGTCCAAAATAGAGCAAAATCAGCATCAATAAGCATACGTCTATGTTCCAAAACCAAGCTATAGCACCTTAAATCTACAAAAACATTATATTCCCAAGGTGATCACCATATATCGGGGCTCGTCAGATGAAAACTCATTGCCTAAATGGGTTTCGGCGCTTAAATTTCATTACCCAGGCAATTGAGCGCGCCATGCCATAATCTGGCATACCCCTATATAGTGCCACCAATGGAATAAACATAAACAAAATCCAAAACATCCAAAAAATAAAATATATACCCCAGAAAAATTTTTTTCAAACATTCTTAACCAACCTTCAAATAACACTGAGAGCCGAACGTCAACCGATTCAACTCCACCCGGAACAAATTTTCTCAGGCTCCTAGATTTTGGTGGGTAACATTAAAGCTGATAAGTTTTATATACTTAGAATCACCATAAAAACCCCATTCTTTATATTTATCTATTGTTGTCAAAATTCCTTTTTTAGAGTTACGGTTATACTGAGCCGAGTCGCTCCTTACTTACAGATCACTGTCACGAACTGTTTAATATTAAAATTACCTTTTGTTAAGTTCTTTTCCACCGGTGTAAAATCGACAGCTTGGGCGTGTTTCTATTCAGAAATGCCCTAGTTGAAGAGATTTGTACTTAATAGGGAAGAAAAGTGGGGGGAGGGGTGGCTTAGGCCTGACCTTCTAAAATTTTGAGAATTATTTTGGGTTTTGAAAAAAACAAAATGAAAACTCACTTAAAAAAAAACCTCCCCACAGGATAAAACTGTTGCGCACGAATCTGTTATGCGAATTTGTTCTTATTAAGCCACGATCTGATCTCCCAATAATACTTCGGGCCTGCAGTCTTAACGACATTTTTATGTCTGTTTAGATAATTAAAAATAATTTAATAAATTATAAAAAGACTTACCTTTTCTATAGTTTCTTTGAGTAAGCGGATGGCTTCTTCTCGAGAATATTTGATGGTGTTGACACGAACTATTGAGAACTTTGGTGGGTAGGTCAAAGCGTATTTCAAGTCTTCTTCAGAATATATTTCATTACATTGTGTCTGCTCTATCTGTTCGTAGACAAGTGTATCCTTGAACATTATTGATACTACCTAAAATAACTCAACTATTTACATAAACATCAACAATTTAATTAAAACTATTATAAATAAACCAAAAAAAGATAAATTATAACCTATATATATAAAAAATTATAAAAAAATAAAAATAATATAGAAAAATAAATAAATAAAGGAATTAAAAATAATAATAGATAAATAAAATATAAAAGAAAAATGATAATAACAAATCCATTCTCCATCACTAATTATACTCAACTCCCTCTCCCCTCCCACACCCTGCCCCTCCACCCTTACTTTAGTCCCTACCCACCCTTACCTCTCTAGCTCCTCTTCCTCCCCTACCAAACCTACCATCCATTATAAAATTTAACAAATTCCCCCCCAAAAAATAATCTCTTAAATTCTTTTTAAATTGAGGTACATGTTCCGCTGCTCTAATGCTCAATGGTAGCTCATTCCATACTGATGGACCCAGGTGTTTCATTGAAAATGACACCTGGTACCACGACGCGAATCAACAACTATATTATCACTTTGCCTAGTTCCATAATTATGCAGCTCACTATTAATTTGGTAAAAATTCTTAAAAAAATCAGGGGTTAAACCATTCTTACACTGAAACACAAATACTGCAGCTTGATATTCTCTTATCTGACCTACATTAAGGAGCTTCATGGACCTAAAACAAGCACATGTGTCATTTACATCCTGGACATACCTACCGATTGTTCTAATAGCTTTATTTTGTAGAACTTGCACTCTTCTATAGTTGCATAAGAAGTTACTGATCCATAGGAGGCAACCTCCTATGGAATCGCCTTTGTTTGCTACTCTCTTCTCAGGAAAATGGAGGGCTCCACACTGAAAACATACAAAGTTGAAGGGTCCCAATGCCTTTAACACTTGCGTAGTTTACTGCAACTTTGCAGCTTTGTACTTAGTTTTGTACCAAAGTTTGCTGGTGTAGAAAGTTGTAACGGCATTGTTCTTCTAACGTAATATTTTTTTTCTTCCTTCATTTTCATTTCTGACTCGTTCTGATTCTCGCTTTTGCTTGTCTTCTAATCCCAGAATTCTTTGTTCTTCACTTTCATTTTTGACACGTTCTGATACTCGCTTTTGCATGTCTTCTAACATTTTCGTTTTTGACGTTGTGATTCTCCCTGTCACATATCTTCAAACCGCATATTTCTTGGTTCTTCACTTTCATTTTTTGATTCGTTCTAATCTTTGCTGTCGCATATCTTCTAACATCATATTTCTTTATTCTTGACTTTCATTTTTGATTCGTTCTGATCCTCGTTGTCGCATTTTTGTAACCGCATATTTCTTTGTTCTTCACTGTCGTTTTTGACCCTTTATACTCTTTGCTGCCATTTCCCAGGTCGGCCTCTTGATCTTGTCTCATTTGATTGTCCAGTTTTTAGTTTTATTTTAAGTAATTGTCAGTTTACGTTTTTGTCATCTATGTATTATAAAACTGCTTATAACGCCATTTGTAAATATACTCATTACTACTGCTACTATTAACAACTCACCGCAGCACCAAGCCACCTAAGGCCAACACAGCTAGGCACACTCCTCCTCCAACCTAATATATCCAAAGCCTCCCTTTTTACACTCTCCTAGGAGGTTCCCATTTCCCTTAAATCTTTCTTTACGACATCTTCCCACCCCAACCGCGGACGACCTGCTTTCCGTTTAGCCCTAGACGGTTGGCCGAAAAGGACAATCTTTAGCAATCCTTCATCCGCTGAACGTGCCCTAGCCATCTCAACCTTTCTCTCATTATAGCCCTAAAAAGTGGGATTGAACCACAACTTTCGTACTGCCTAGTGTTTGAAATACGGTCAGTCAGCCGGGTACTCAAAACAATCCGTGGGCAATTTCTCTGGAAAACATCTAGCTATGTTTCTTTTGTAATTTTCCATGCGTCATAAATACTAAAATCGATAGACCACACCTGGGGGTGGGGAATACTATAATTTAAGATCTTAAAATGTATATATGGATCAGGTAAATGGATTTAGTTGAACGGTTTCAGTTACACGGGACTCAATTACATGCACACCGCCATTAAACACGTGGTCAGTTAAATGGGACAGACACAAAATACGCAATGAAAAACAATTAAAGACAAAAGAAACATTAACATGAATTATGCTACGATTTAAGACGAACAAAATTATCTTACATAAGATGTCAGGTCTAGGAAAAAGCAATGACCAAAAGAACCTAAAACGAACATAAATTACAACAAACAAGGGCGTTTTCGACGCCAATCAAAACCTCAAGGATAGTATCTTTCATCAATTAAAATATATTTTATGCTAAACTTATCTACGAGGCCTCTGTTTTATCAGGGGCTCTTTGCATAATTTTGAGCACCAATCCCTGGGATGTATTTATTAAGCTGCTCCAAGAGGCACATATTTTGGATCTGCGATCGTTATGATAGAGTAGGTATCTTGGAATCATAATGCAATCCCACAGGGGGGTACAGCCGATACAGGAGCCAACGGGGCTTGAAGAGGTGCTAAGTTACCCACGGTCAATTTTTTCACTCCAAATGAGCACTAAAATCGTTAATTTGCAATCCAACAAGCCCTCCCTGAAGTTTCTACGACCATCCGTCTTATAGTATGAAGCCAGGGTAAAAACACATAAAGAGACGTCACGCTCTTTATTAAGAGCGTTACAACAAAATAATTGAAGGGATGTAATATAATATACAACATAGAATATGACACAGCTAAGGGCAAATAGTAAAGAAAATAAAATATAAAAAGAACTAAAATTACCATATCTTAATACAGACAACTTTTAAGATAACCTCAATATTTGTTTTTTTAATAAGAACACCCCACAGGAATACTTTCTTCCTTGAAATACGCAGATTGGCTCGAGCTCACTATTTTTTATAATACATTTTTGCTTAATGAAATTATTTTTGTATATTTTGCATAAACCAGTTCATACTTCTGTTTGGTTTAAATTTCAATTAAAAACACATATCGATCAGTTATTTCTAATAAAACAGCACGATATTAATAAAACAGACAAACAATAATTTCCCCCCCCCATCCAAAAAAAGAATGGACAATTTAAAAAAAAACTTCACAGGGATCAGAGGGTAAACCCACCCCCAACAACTCTTTGAAGGATGAGCCGCCACATAAAACGTTTCAAGGGTTCCAAACAATCTACGACTATTCATTTTTGACTCTGTGGAATCGGGCTAAACTCAATATGATGCGCTCTTGCCAATCCAAAGAATTTTCGCGCGCGAGGGTGGTGGGTGTTAATAGGGCTTTGATTTCATCAAAGTCCCTCAAAATATACGAATTAAAAAAGAAAATATAGGGAAATAAACAAAAATCCAATTTAGCGATGAATACGAAGCGAATTCCGCCTCGCCTGTGTGCCTAGACGGCCTCCATCTCCTCTCCAAAGAATGTAAAAAAAAATACATCTATGATTGTATGATAAAAAAAAAGATACACTACGAGAGCAGCAAACCCCCTCTACTCTCAAATTTCTGAAAAGACACATAACAAATATATAACAAGGATAAATAAAAATAGAAGTCCCCCTGAAACTAAAAAATTCTATTAAAACGGAAATTTAATACACAGTCGCAAAATGGCAAATATATATCTTTAAAAAATACATAACAAATTTTATTGAACGAATCTTATCAAAAATACGCTGATAAAAGACACAGCACTTTTTTCAACATATCTTTACTAAATGGAGAGCTTATAAATGGTTTTGGCTGTTATCCAAAGAAACAAGCAGCTACTTTAGACGAATATAAGAAAGGCAGACAGAAGGATAAAAAAGCGGGCAGCTCCGGTCTATAAACAGGCAAAACTGCCTGTTAAAAATAGCCTGAGTGGTGGTCACTTCCCCCGCTCGTGGCAAAAGCCACTCCCACCTGTAAAACTCATAGAAAAAACAGCTTATTAGGCTACTGAAAGATCTTCAGTGGAGTTCAGACATCTCAGGGGAAAGGTGTTAGACTTTCTGAAATGTAAAAAAAGGCTAGGAAAATTTATTCAATTCCTTGAAAGCTACCACTTCCTTCATTAGAACTCCCTCTACTCTATAAACTGATCGGATTCCCTCAAAAATAAAACTTTAAATGAAAGTAGAAATTCCTTTACAAGGCGTACGTGCCATATATATGCCAAATTTAACTGCTTGCTGGCCATGTGCCAAGCTCTATCAGTGGGTCTTTACTTTTGTTACAATGTCAGCACATTTTACCATTGAATTCGTAATCATGCCTGAAAACGAAGGGGAAAGAAGAGGCTCCACCTGAGATAAATCTCAAGGACCACCTAGAACAAGTATTGGCCCAAAATGCAGTTCCTTTATGCTATCGACCCACTCCCGCTTCCCACAAAAAAAATGCGGATGTGTATCTAAAAGTCCGACTTGTTGCAAAAATGTATAAATTGGTGTTCGCAAAAGTATAACTAAGACTCAGATCTATTATTCCACCAATAAATGGTCAGTTACCAGAAAAAATTCGCACGAGTGCAGGAAGAATACAGCGACTATGTAAATTTAAAAAGTGTGAATGTTTTCTTATAGTGAAAATAGGCTGAGATAATTAAAAAACAAACAGATTTCTAAGAATTATTTGTTTACACTGCAAAAAAAAAACAAAAAAAAAAAACACATAATGCTAGATTTGAAGGCTTTTCAGTCATAATGTTCGAAACAATTTTTCAAATTATTAACCCATATTACTGGTTTTATTAGTTAAAATATGAAAAAGCTTTATGGATAAAGGAGCTGAATATTTCCGTCATAATAAAAAATTAATTTGGTTTCGTAAGTCAGGAATTACGAGGTAAAGGTTTCATGGTTAGGTTTGCACTATAGTAATAGTTAACAGTTCTGACACAAGAGAGGACCAGAGGAATTATCACTGCCTGCTTGACCAAAGAGGAATAGGATAAACGCAGTATTTGCTAACTTTTTTTCTCGTAGTAACTGCAGTGACGTAGCTAGTGGGGGCAAGGAGGAGTGTAACTGTCCCTTGGCACAGCTTCTGAGGAGGTGCCAAACTGAGTTTTTTTTGCTTACTTAAATTATCGAGGGTGGGGGGAACCAGCACTGTTTGGGGGGCGGAAAAATTTAGCTACGTGTCTGAGTAACTGTCGCGTGTGCTTTTGAGCCTGGCGTTGCAGACCTGAAGCCTCACTGTTAGCTTTTTCGATATAACTTCTATGCTGGCGTGTACGCAGGGGGGGGGCCTCCGGGCCCTTGCCCCTAAAATTTCATGATTTTTTATTTTCCATAATTTTCTGGTACTTTTCACAGAATAAGGGATTTGAAAGATTTTGCCCCCCCCCCCGAAACAAATTTATGCGTACGTGCCTGCTTCTATGCGATGATAGATTTTGGCAAAGATGGTTTTGTTTTCTACGATGCTAAGAATCACCGGAGGGCATGCAGGAAATCTTGAATACATTTCAAGCACTTGATCTTATACTATTGAATACTATTGTGCAATTCAATTATAATATTTTCTTTTTTACTTTGAATAATGAGAAAACCTGTTGTAAAATACAAAAATACGTATAATGCTAATGGCCTATTGATAATTTCGATCCTGGTAAAAGGGTAGTGTTATGAATTGTATCCTGGCTATACAAAATATAGATGGCAGCACTTGTTTCTTGTAAACAGGCTGCGTGTTTGAAAGCGCCCTTTATTTTTGCTTTGTTTAAAATTAATAAAACATAGACAATAGCTGTATGGATTTTCCATCCTTAGGCAATGTATTTTCAAATACCATCTGTACACTCTGTCTACCCTTCACATTAATCACAGCATGATCATTATATGAACATCAATCGTATAAATAAATAAATTTACATATAAGCGGGGTATATAAATAAAGATACACATAATTAAGCCAGAAGCTTGTCAGTTCTAAGAAACTGGCCAGAAGAGAGATAAAACGATTTAAGTCCCAATTATATTTAATTGAATATCAATTGATTGGAAACACATAATTAAATATCAGCCTACTTGGCTCATAATATTTTCTATTTACTTGTTTAAACCATTTTCAGATACACAATCAATAAATTGAATATTTAAGCATTTTGAAGCTCTTCCGGACATAGTACTCGCGATAAAGAAACAGTAGGAACGATTTTTACTGACGACACCCTTTTCTTGGACAATAATACAAAAAAAAAAGAAAAAAGAGGTTATAGACCATTTTCAGCTTTGCAAGAGAAAAGCATGGAGCAACAGGCAATATTTTCATTAGCAAATCAATCATTTACCTTCAATTAAAAAAATCAAACTAAAATCCTTGTGTTCAAGTTGAAAGTCTGCGAAATACAAGGTAAATCCGAATATTAGCAAAAAGATCTAGTGTTCTATACATTTTAATCCGATAACCATGCTGATTTGAGTGACAGACAGTTATACGGAGGCAAATATTTCAGAGAAATAAATTGAATTGAAAGCGAATATAAAAATCGTTAATCTTGGTGCAAGATTCCCCCTTTTAACTGGCTGCGACACCAGTTCAGTTTACCCCTCTTTAAACTCAACTCTATATTAACAAATTCTTGCTCCATTACGTTGATTAATTTTCAATTTACCAGGTTGCCAGATTGGCTTCCATTTTAACGGACAGAAACCATTGTCAAATTTAACTAGTTAGATTTGCTTATTTATTCTCATGGTTCAACGGGGCAGCATTGACAAAGATATGGCACTAACCTAAAATATTTTTGAGAAATCTTAGAAAATCGCAGTTTTCAGGTATAAACAACCTAAAATTGGTCGACTGGACAAAAAAAAAATCATTTTGATGTCTGTTCGGTTTCAGAGAAATTTTAGGCTCTAAGAACACAAATAATCTATTTAACGATGCAATAAGTACAATTGTTCACTCTAATCCATACCCTCTAAATTCTACTTTATCCAGCAATTCTATGGATTATACTCATTCAATGGTATACTCATCAATAATAGCTCATTCTGTATGGAATGAGCTACCATTGAGCAATAGGGTGGCGGAACACGAACCACAGTTTAAAAAGAATTCAGAAGATTATTTTTTGGGAGGAATTTGCTGAATCTTATTATGGCTAGTAGGTTGGGTAGTGGAGGAAGAGAGCTGGAGAGGTCAGGGGGGCTGGGAAGGTAAGGGTGGGCAGGGGCTAAGGTGGGGTTGGAAGGGCAGGGTGGTGGAGTTGAGTATTGAAGAGTGATGGAGAGACTGGATTTGTTATTATTAATATTTCCTATATTTTGATTCATCAGTTATTATTTTAATTCACTTATTTATTTATTTATCTATTTTTTTCATATGTATAGGTTATAGTTTATTTATTTCTGGTTTATTAATAATAGTTTTAATTAAATAGTTGAGGTTAAGTAAATAGTCGAGTTAATAGGTAAATAGTTACGTGGACTTTCGCGCGACCGCAAACCCTCATAAGTTTTCTCAAGAGCGAAAATGTTGTTTAATTTATTTATTTGTGAATGTGAATTTGGCATAATAACCTTAGGAATTTATGAACTTATCTCTCCTATTCCTTGCGACATTAAAAAAAAAAAAAATTTAGTGACCATGATCTGAAGTGGGAAGGTCAAATTTCTCACATTGTTCAACAAGTGAAAATTTCGCCTTTCTTAAAGATTTCTGGTGATCATAAAATTCCCTAGTCCCATTCACTCAATTATTCGTATTATTCCTGTTTGCTATTCTTTTTTTAACAAAAAAAGTTCCATCTTAGACATTGTTCCAAAATGGCATTGATATAAATCGCAAAGGAAGACAAATTACCTTACCATTAATCCTGTTGTTTGCGGTATTTTCTCAAATTTGGGAAGTTCTCCCGTTGTTTGTCTCAATATACCAAAATATTTACCTTAAAGAATATGTCTTTCAAATTTTACGAATTAATTAAGTGATTTAAAATGTATTTGGATGAATTGAATGAATAAAAATTTAGAATGTATTTTTTAGAAGACAGAAGAGAAGGATTGTACCTCCGTTTTGGGCTTAAGGCAATTGAAAATCCCCGCATCCAACAAATATTTCCTGCTCCAAATGATCTTTATAGAAACCCCTTGCCAGTAAAGTAAAATATTCTCCCTCCCCCCCACCCAGACTGGACCTAGTTGTGACTTAAACTCAAAAGTACAGTCTTACTCCTTCTTCTTAAAATATTTTCATTAATTTGAACGATAATACCCTTCTTAATTTGATTTTGTACTAAGTACTTGGTGTTTTACGTTTATCCTATATTATGCATGATATTACTTATAGTATGTATCATAGCATAATTCTAGTTATAAGAAGTAACTCTTTGATATTTTATTTAAATAACGTGAAACGTGAAACCTGTTTTGAAACGCGATTTTAGGCGGTTTTCTATTTTTGATGTAAACTTTAGTATGGCGTATGCCACTTATGGTGAAGTTATAGAAAAATCCACAACGTAAATTGAGATAGTGTAGAGTTAGTGTAAAGTAAAATAACAAGACAAAGTCTATAGACTTTACATACCCTCAAGCATATACGACCAATTGTTTAGCTGCGGAAATCTATACTTATGAGAAATCCTGGAGCCCTCAAGCCACTTCAGAATAGTCAAATACTAAACGAAATAGTTATAAATTAGTTTAAACAGCAGCAAGAATATACTAACGAGAATCATTTTTGTTTCAATCGGTACCAACCACTGATAAGTGCGAACCCTCCTTTTTAGCCTATTATTAAAAGCAATTACTAAAAACTAGCTTTCATTCAAAAGAAACGTATAGGTCCTCAAGCATAACTTGAAAAGTATAAACAACAAAATTAGGTGTAATGTAAAAAAGCATAATATATGACAAAATCCACGATTTATTTAGCCCTGAAAAACAAGGGCACTATCTCACCTCAACTAGGAAGGGAAACTCCCTATTATAATTAAAGTTAGAAAGAGATGCAAAGGATTTCCTCGAAAGGCTGAAAGGAAGTCCTTGAATGTCGACAGAAAACAAATTCGAAAGTAAAAAGATGTTCTTTAAATTCTATTACTCCAAGTCCTTCATCCATCCCTCTCATCCTATTTTTTTCAAAATTATTATTATAGCAAAATAACAACAATTCTAATATAATTTTTATTAAAAGATTGTGTTCGAGTTACAGACTTTGGTAATTAACACTTTTAGCTTTAACCACCCTGTTGGGGTTTCACCCCTTTTTCTTTTCCTTTCAGATATATGACCTGTTTTCGTTTTCTTAATTACATTTGCTTATAGTATAATTTCAAAAGACAGGTTAAAATTCCCGTTGCTAAGTTAGAGGTGTCGCAATAAGTAAGCTTTGAACCAAGTTCTATTTTTGTACTTCCTGGTTTGGGAGTCATTGAAAGATAAATCTAAGAGGTAGAATTGGGTTCGAATGGGGATGTAGCTGATTGGCTGGGCCAAGCAAAGGTCCACCCCTATGAACAGTTGTGTGAAATATATTATTTTGTTTTAGTCTGACCTTAGACCCCGTTCGGGGAGATATGTTTATGTGGGATTATTGTGACCCTTTTGGAAGAATACAAGTAAGGTATTTTCTACAAACTGTGTACTAGTTTCCGTAACCCAGGCAGGGTAGGAATAGAGCTACGAGGTACCGTCATTATTATATTGACAGGGAGGTTTATTACCTCCAAGGAGAGAGTTAGAGATTTTCTAGCCGTAACCCAAGGCGGGTACACTTGGCTTTAGAAAGTGGCCATTTGACCACTCGATCGCGTTATCATACCCTGGGACAGGGTATACTGTAAATAGGGTAGTACCAAACCCGATATTTGCAGAACCGGTGTGGTAGACGCGGGAATCACATTATAATTTGGGGCCGGGGCTTTCCCCTCCAATAAGTGGTGGCAGCAACAAAAGGAGCCATCAACAGCACTGATAGAAAAAGCATTTTGCGTTTTCGAAGAGACAAGTAATTTAGCCTACAAGAGTAGCCTATTGTGGTTACATATAAAGAGAAAAAAAATACGGAATCAATTAATAGAATTATGAAGATCTATTATGGGCTGTGCCTTGTGAGATCATAATTGAAAAATTTACGAATCAATATATCGCGCAACTAGTTAGTGTGTAAAAATATAAGGCTAAAATTGCTGCGTGTCAAAGCAATTTTTTCGCGAGAGACCGGAAGTTACATGGGTGAGAGAATTTTCATTTAGACTGAAGAGGTAATTTCAGCTAACGAAATTTTGAAATTATGTCGGGCAGAGATGAGATTACCTCAAGACCGAGAAGGGCGAGTGAAGCCCATAGAAAAAGTAGAAAAATAGAAAGAAAAGCTAATATGGAGGCCTTTGAGAGAAAGTACCTAGAGTATATGAAACAATTACAGGATGAGATAGATCAACTTGAAAAAGATAATCAAGCCAATGAAATACTTCATCAGGCCCGTGTTGACAAAATTGAAAAAGATAGACAAGAAAGAGAGAAAGATAGACGAGAAAGAGAGAAAGATAGACAAGAAAGAGAAGATAGCTAGAGAGCAGAGAGAAGAGAATATTAGGATAGATAGAGAACAAAAGGAAGAGGCTGATAGAATAGCCAGAGAACGAAAGGAAGAGGCTGATAGAATAGCCAGAGAACGAAAAAAGGAGAATGATAAAATAGCTAGAGAGAAGAGAATATTAGGATAGATAGAGAACGAAAGGAAGAGGCTGATAGAATAGCCAGAGAACGAAAAGAGATAGAAAGAAAGAGAGATAGAAAAGAAAGGGAACAAAGAGAGGAGGTAGCAGAAAGAAAGCACCTAGAGTATATGAAAATATTACGGGATGAGATGGACAAATTGAAAAAGATAGTCAAGCCAATGAAATACTTCATCAGGCTCGTATGGAAAAAATTGAAGCCCGTAAGGGAATGTCAATGAGTGAGAGATTATCAGACATTTATTACACATTAAACGCTAAAACGGAAAATCATGCTACTTCGTTGACAAGGCGGGGAGGTGGACCGGCCCATAAAACAAATTGGGAGGCTGTGCCACCCTGTCGGAAAAATGAAATGCTTGATGCTCAAAATATTGATAATCTGGTAAAATTTGATTCCTCGGAGCCTTTTTCTAAAAATTACCATAATAAAGATGAGAAAGTAACCTACAAAAGAACGAATTGGGCTATAGCACAGATTCAAGGAAATATTGACGAGTTTGTGAAATCACATAAAATAGACAGAAAATTAAACGGAAAATTGACCGAAATGGTAATTGACTCAGGGAGTGAGCAAACTTTTGTGCGAATGGACCTAATTAAAAAGACGGAAATATACCATAAAAATAATATTACAACATTATGTTATTATGGAGATGAGCACCAATGCCTGTCTGCTTGGGTAAGAATAGAAATTGCAAAGAAAGACGGTACGGTCCAGAGAAAAACGATAAAAGTAGGCTTAGTACCTACGCTAGCAGTGGATGTTTTAGTAGGAGGAGACTTTGGAGATATCGGAAATAGGAAATCAAAATTTCCAGAAAATGGAAAACTTGAGAACACATTTAACGAGTGTGAGACGCCGAAAAATGTTTGCCAGAATGAAGCGCTGATTGTACCAGAGAAAAAGGAGACGAAATTTATTGTACGCACTTTTCCTCGGAAAGTTCGAGAAATTTTAGTAGAATATGAAAAACCGAATGTCGGAGTTCAATTCCCATTTGATAACGAAATATTTGTTTCGGCGGTAAGAATAAAGAAGACTAAAAGAGAGAAAAGAAATATTAAACGGAGCTACAATGAAGTAATGCAGTCAAAGATGGTGGACACTGGAGTCCAAATCAGATTTAACGATGATTTATTATTTTGCGCGAATGACAAAACTGAGAAAAGTAGAGATGAAAAGAGAAGTGTAAAAAAGAGACAACATTTGGAGATTCAGCCTGCAGTGGCGAAAAATAAAAAAATGTTGGATGGGCTGTGCCTTGATAACGTAAATAATAGGGGGGAAAAGAGGTCAATGACCCATGGGGAATAAAACAAGATGGTTACAAAATAGAGATGAATGACCTACAACGGGTTGGGGGAAAGTTGGGAGATATTGAATGTCGAGTCGGATTGGAAAAACTTGGCAAGGAATCTCAGATTAGTATTATCAATTCAAAAGATATGTCGGTCCTTTATGAGGGGGAGGAATCCCTTGGGGAAGATCCCCTGCGGGAAGTCGCAAAAGATAGCCCTTTTCCTCAATGTGAAACTGGCGGACAAGTTGTGATCCCTTTACCGTGATTTTGCCTTTCTGATCTGGAGTCCTTGGGGGATACTCTCTCCCAGTCACTTCATACTTCACCCAAACCTTTGTCCAGTAACCCTATTCATAGTTGTTATTCTTCATGGGAACCGACAATTATTTCCGGCAAATTGTATTCAGTGGGAGATGTATCCAAATTTCATTTTCAATTAGCATCAACGCATATTCTGCATTTGATTATCCCAGGGGAGGGAACCCAGGAAGAAGGCGATTCATGGTTCGCTCAAAATTTTACTTCATTCCCAGTACCCTTATCGTTTTCACAGGCCTTTGCATTTTCGGCCTTAGATTATTTGAAATTATGCCAAGGGGCAATTTATTTTTTGATTGAGATGTGGGGTTGTTTCCACAGATGGAAATTAAGAGGCTAGTGCAGCCAATTTTTCATGATGGCTGGCATCATCACATGTGCCAGAAACTGATTCTCTGCTCCTCTAAAATGTAAATTCGTGAGAGCGAGAAATTTTTTTTGTTTTGATTGTGCTACGCACAATCATTGTCTACGAATCTTGGGGACTTCAACTTTCAAAACCTAATGCGGAGGCTATACGATTTAGACCATGGTGGTCCTACAATAGAGACGTGTCGATGACGACCGATCCAGAGCCAAGCGGTGGAAGTAGTAGCACAGACACTGGTGGAAGAGAGAAGGCAAATGGATTTTGTAAAGTTGAAGTTAAGTGTTTATGTTTGTAAGGGTGGACCAAGGTAGCGCGTGGGCGGTCATTTATCTTACGGGGGGAGGTGTTGGGGTTCCACCCTGTTTCTTTTCCTTTCAGATAAATGACCTGTTTTCGTTTTCTTAATTACATTTGCTTATAGTATAATTTCAAAAGACAGGTTAAATTCTCGTTGCTAAGTTAGAGGTGTCGCAATAAGTAAGCTTTGAACGAAGTTCTATTTTTGTACTTCCTGGTTTGGGAGTATTTGAAAGATAAACCTAAGAGGTAGAATTGGGTTTGAATGGGGATGTAGCTGATTGGCTGGGCCAAGCAAAGGTCCACCCCTTGAACAGTTGTGTGAAAAATATTATTTTGTTTTCGTCTGCGCTTAGACCCCGTTCGGGGAGATATGTTTATGTGGGATTATTGTGACCCTTTTGGAAGAATACAAGTAAGGTATTTTCTACAAACTGTGTACTAGTTTCCGTAACCCAGGCAGGGTAGGAATAGAGCTACGAGGTACCCTCATTATTATATTGACAGGGAGGTTTATTACCTCCAAGGAGAGAGTTAGAGATTTTCTAGCCGTAACCGAAGGCGGGTACACTTGGCTTTAGAAAGTGGCCATTTGACCACTCGATCGCGTTATCATACCCTGGGACAGGGTATACTGTAAATCGGGTAGTACCAAACCCGATATTTGCAGAAACGGTGTGGTAGACGCGGGAATCACATTATAATTTGGGGCCGGGGCTTTCCCCTCCAATAAGTGGTGACACCCGTATATTACTACGCCAGTGGCGTTGTGGCCTACCGGTATTACTGCCAGCGGCTAAACGCCACGAACATTGGTGGGAGCCAGAAAAGGTCCTATCAGTAAATCCGATATTTACGGAACCGTTGGGGTAAGAGCGGGAATCCCACTAACATTTGGGCCGACAAGGGGTTTTCCCCTTCGAGTAAGTGACATAGCAACCTTTTTGCGCCATTTTTGTATCAATAAGTGGCGACACCCGTACTTACACCTCAATACACCCTAAATAGTGGTTGTTCATCTTTAGGTAGCTATATAGTTATGCAACTGAATATAAGACTGCGTCAAAATATGGTGGGATGAGAAATACAATCAAGGCCTGGCAGGGGAACCTCTCACTTGCCGCGTTGGTCACATCTCAGTAATTGACGAAGGATGTATATAGATGACTGTTAGTCTTAATTCAAAAGCTGTTCCATTCCATACAAACTCGTATATACCGTAATTATTAAGTTTTTTCAAGTTTGGCGATTTCGCTCAGTCATTTCTAACAGTCAGACCAAACATTTGTAATGTCTTCTTTATCACTTTACCTTTATTAATGAATTGTTATCACCTTATTTTAATTATTTTTATTATATTATTTTTCTTCTCTAACGCTTTTTGTTATATTTAAATTAGGTTTTTCTTTCGCAAAATTTAAGAATCCTACCAACATTATTGGGTTAAGTTAAAATAAAAACTGAAGAATCCTCTTGCCCTCATACGATTCCTTTCACTCTTCAAGGATTTCGGTAAAGTACTACACATCTGCTCCTACCTTAAAGTAAATGAATTATGTTACTTCCGCAATCATTTGCTTTATAGTTTTATACAAATCTGAATAACTCTTCGCGCTTTTTCTGGAAGGGTTAAATTCTCCAATGAGTCTTAAAAAAAATGAATTCTTTCCAGCAAGAGCATATCCAGGATTTTCATTCTTGAGCGGGGTATTTTTTCGGAGGGGGGGGGATACAAAAAAAAAACACAAAAAATTGTTTATATGCATTTTTGTTACGTTTAAGAGCCGAACAAATATTTCGGGGGGGGGTCCAAACCCCCTAACCTCCTACCCTGGATACGGCCTTGCTTTCCAGGCATAATCTAAACTCATATAACTAGGTTTATAAACTTTAACTACCTCAAAGTTAAATAGCACAAATTGGAATCACTCTGTGCCTAGGGTTACAATTGGACGCAGTCTCATAGAAGGTATCCAACCCGTTTAAACTTCGAATCAAGAAAGTTGGGCTAGAAGGTATTCCGTTATTTAAATAGAAACTGTTTTCGAGCCATATTTGGTACAAGCTAATGTGCCACGTACTGATAGGTAAAAACGGGATTTTTCCTTTAGATAACGTTATTTTAACTTGTAGTTAAGAATATGTACTGGAGACTTTTCATTCAACACATTATATTCATACATAATATATCATGTATTTATATCATATAAATTACACATATTTTATGTTATATACACATATATTCAATTTAATATAAAATTGTTATATATTTATATAAACATATGTATTTTCAGATAAACTTGATCACCATTTAATTTTCAATTGGCCCAAGGTTGCATTCATTGACAAACCATCTATCAAAACTCTCATAAAACTACAAAACTTGAGAATTTTGCAGAGAAATGCTGCACAGAAAAAAAAAATTGTCTTGTGATAGGTAACACATCAAAAATAGTACAGATGAAAAGCAAACAGGTACTTTGCCTCAAGCATTGTAAATTGCAGCTTACATTAAAATATAGGAATAAAAAAGTGAATTTATATAACGAACTAAAGTAAATATAAGATACAAAGTGCGCCACATTCCTATATAAAATTAAGCTTAGTGATCAAACAGTCGGTAGGAGTCTTATAGGTTTTGTATTTGTACGTTTCGCATTGTAAGTTATCCCATTTCATATTGTATTCACTGCATTTTTGACTGTTTTGAATGAAAATTTATATCTATGGTTATTGCCAAGGGCGTACACAAGATTTTTCTTCGGAGGGGGGGGTACAAAAACTTTATAAAATGTATTAAAATTTGTTTATATGCATTTTGGTTACTTTTTTACGAGTTGGACAAAAAATTCGATGGCGTGGGGCGGGGGCTCAAACCCAGCAACACACCCCCTGGATACGGCAATGGTTATTGCTCACCCTAAACCGATTGGTTCGTGAAGCAATCAGATAGCCTCTGTTTGACTTATCATAACCTTAAATGAATTACAAAAAGGCAATGAGCAATCTACACTAGCTTTTTCAAAATGCATTACTCCTGTTAATCATCCAGAGGTAACGCTCTTAGGTCATAACAGTAAGATACTACATTTTGGTTTTGTTCAAGAACGTAATCAGATTTTTTTTTTGGGGGGGGGGGAATAATTAAAAAAACAATTATTTAATAATTTTAATAAGAAGTGCCCATAAATTCACTCCATCTACGTCCCTGGTTTCTTCCACGCCATAAATCCTTAATATTTTAAAAGCCGTTAGCTCAAAACCAGATTTGCAGCGAAAGGGTTATGGAATAAGAGGGTTGTGTGCAGGGGCGAACCTCCAACATTTTTATTGGGGGGGGGCAAGAGGGGTTCATATCCGGATGGTCAAGGGGCATGGGATATATAATAATTTTCTTCTCCCCATTATTGGGGGCAAGTGACCCCCCCTCCCACCGACGCCCCTGGCTGTGTGAGCTAAATGTTTTGTGGGTTGGATAATTTAAGCATCAATCTCTCAAAATAACACTGCTATGAGTCCTATGTATGGAAATACACTTTATAGCGTAATAAAAGAAGAGATTAAAAATAAAAACTAAGAAGTTAAAGCCGTTGGGGGGTTTGAATATCTAATTTCCTCCACACTTAAATGTGTTATATAACGCAGGCGAGCTCTTAGTACGGGTCGCATTTTCTTAATCATCGGCTCGATGCTGGTTTTCACCTGATCTCCGGTAAACATGTACTTGATGTGGTATCTAATTATACAATTGGTTAAGGAAAATCAGGGGAATACACATAGGAAAAGATTCAAGAGGCCTAATTAATTCAAATAAGCATCTTTATGCAATACGGCAACCGTTCTAACCGGCCAATTCGATCTTAGAGCCAACCTAAATAGGGACGAAGACCATACTGCCTTTCCATCATAAACAACAAGTAGAACAATAGGGAAATTTCACTTAATGCCTTATACATGATTTTAATTAAAATGATTAAACTAATTATATTAAAAAACCAGCAAACAATTCCACTCAACCTGTTACGGATAAACTTTCTAGGCTGGCTGCTAAAAAGGGAAGATTAGCTTTAAGAGTTTGTCTGTAAACGTTTTTTATTCCATTTCAATGAACTTTCCTTTTTTCACTTCGCTTGATATACCAGTCCTGGTTGAACTTCAGTGAAATAATGATGCTAGGGCTGTTTTGAAAATATTCTAGTTTTAACGATTGAATTTTAATGTGAGTTCTTTTATATTCGTTTTTTCTTCATCTGTTTTGCTGAGGACGGCCCTTGGATATAGGGTCGAAATATTCATTTAAAGTTGCGTTCCACTGTCTTGTAAAAAAAAATTCTCTATTTTTCTACTTGTTGTTTATTATAGAGCCAACTTGGTGCCGCATGCCTACATCAGTTTTCATAAAAATACTTTTGCAAAGAAAATTGATTCTATTTTGACCACACATAATTTTTGTGAGCGTTCTTTTTTTTTGCTTGACGAGGGGTGTATTTTTTTTTTTTTTTGATAAGCTATTAATTATAATTTATAGATATTGACTGTTTTAGCCGTCCGTCTCTGGAGCTTTGTTGTTTCTTGGGCGGCTACTTTTTAAAACGATGAAATGCTGTATTGTTTCTTAAATAAAGTTCAATTAAAGATATTCAATTCAACTTAGAGAAGAGACTTAAATAACCAAAAAAAATTAAATATATGTCTGAAATATATATGTCTTAATACGTATTTTCAAAATGAGCCTAGGATTATTATTTTAAAGATATGCAACGAGTTTCTACGGCGAAAATAGTAGAACTAAGACTGAATTGTAATGCCACTATTTCTTCTACGTTAAAATCTAGGAGATCAAATTTCCATTTCTAAAATTTTTCTTTTTAGCGACTCAAAAATCACTCAAAAATTTTCAGTTTGCAATTGACTGTTGGGAAACCAACAATTCCACTTGGCTTAGAGAGCCTACTTTCGATCAAATGACGCATTGATGTATGTTCCCCAGTGGTGATTCAAAAGGCGGCATACATGACAGCGTCCATTTACGGAAGAGCAGAAAGAAAAAAATAGTTGTTGGGAAGAGACGTTTTTGGGTAGGAGGGGGGGTCTCCAATATAAGTAAAAACAAATATGATACTGAGAGCCAACTATTCTTAGAAGTGAAAAAGTGCGTATAACACATTTTGGAAAATTAAAAACTTATTGAGGGCCAAATAAGAAACGAGAAAATGAGTGTACCCAATCAATCAAACACTGCATTTCAAAGTGAGCGCTAAAAAAATATCAGTGAGACAGAAAATGACACACAATGTCTTTAAAACAACCTCAGTCAAAATAGGCTACTCTTTGTTTGGTTTGTGACTAAGGATTATTTGCCCAAAAAATAGACCCGAATATCCATTCTCTTTTATTGAAACAATCGCTTGAAAAGTCTTTCAAATTTGAAAAATTGATAGTTCAGAATAGTGTATTAAGGTTACCTACGGGACAGTAACGACGACTTTCTCGTGGTATCCCTGAGAGTTGTAGGCAAAAATAGGGGTCAACTACTACTAATTTAGTCAGCGTTTATCCTTGCGTTTATCCATGGGGCAAGTATTTTGTAGAATGCACTGCCAAGATTGGATGGATTGAAGCCAGTAATGACAGCCAAAATCATGTCCGGGGGATCTGTCCCCTGGGATATATTGCACGCCAATTGTGGCGTAAGAAAATATCCCTTGAGGAGCAGTCTGAGGGGGAGGAAGAAGTAATCTAACTAGTTTCGGTACCAAAAAATCAAGTACCGCTTGCCAGTAATGGATGGCGGGTGTTGGGTGACTTTCCCTTAATTTTGAGGGACTAATGCTGGCTACCCAAGCCAGTCTGAAGCTAGTAGATTGGGTTCTCGGCGTGGTGGAAGCTAAAGATGGACACCTTAGCGCTACCAAAAAAAGATTTTTCTCCAAAGAAAAAAAAAAGATGAGTAAGTCCTCTCTCAAATACCCCACCTGATAGGAGCACCAAGAGCCCAGCGATTATTAGAGCTATATTTTCCTTTTTTGGAAGGCAGGAGGTAGAGCTAATGGGCCTTTGCGACCAAAGTTTCGATTCAATTTTGAGGGTTCGCCTGTAATAACAATAAGCTCAACTATCTGCAAGAATATTGACATTTTTGGAGGCAATTTAGAAGGAGCGTAACTCAGGAATCGATTATTTCTGTTACGGGTATGCAGTTTTTCATGTGATTATCTATGGTAGGTTTGAATCATCCATCTGAATATATGAATTATCTAGGCAGTACCATTGAGTGGTATATGTTAAGTTTTGAAGTCAGCTGTCCTCTGTGGGTACTTTTCGACAATAAGAGGTATTTAAATTTGGTAGAGGATTTTAAACCTACTCATGCAGAAGCTCGCAAGTTTCTTAGGCTATATTCCAATATCAATTCCGAGCTATTCGAATAATTTTAGACCGTTGCAGAAGCAGTAGCCTAAAACTAACCCAGAATTAAGGCAGAAGCCTAGATACATTAATGTTAGTTCCGAAAATGGCGTTTCAACTTCCAAGTAAAAAATCAAAACAGAAAGTTGAACCTTATTATTAGTCAGGTTCAAAACTACGCATTACTTTTAAAAACAAAGAGAGCCAGTGAAACGCCAAAGAACGGTATCACCTCTATTAATTTCAAACTTTTCGCACAAGACAGTTTCTTTTTGGATTCTCTGTACTTCGACCACATGTTGACCATATGTCCAATGTACATTCGACCATATGTTGAGAGGAAACTAAGAAAAAAAGAAAGTTTTCATGCTTCTCGCAGGAATTTTTTTTTAGAAATGAAAATACAAATTATTTGACTCATGCCTTTTCCAGTGAGAAATCCAATTGTTGAAACAATTTTCAGCATTGTCACTGTAGCAGTGTATTTTACGATCACTATAAAGAATTTACAATCCGGCTTATCGTAGAAAAGGCCTATTATTACGTAGAAAAATATGACTAGACTTAACCCTCTTACTCAGCAGGGTTGCCAGCGTATAGGGAACTAGTTGACAGCGCCATCAGTCTTCACCAGGTGGTCCTGTCCCAGGCTAGTAACGGGGCCTCCTTTAGGTTTATGTTCCAGCTGAGGAGCAGTTGGTTTATGAAACCAGCCCACCTGGTGCACCGTCTTCCTCTTGGACGTCATCAATCATTTTCCGAGGGGTTGAATCTGTCATAAACCTTGCAAGGGTACTTGGCGGGAAGCGAAGTAGGTGGCCGTACCACCTCAAGGAACGAGTTTCTACTTTAGTACAGGAGGTGTAGAATAAATCCCCAAGAATCGCCTAAGCAACCACGTCGTTTTACTAATAAAGTCCTATACCATAAAAAAATTACAACCTGTAGCCCTAAAAATGTAAAAAAAAAAAAAAAAAAATCAAATTACTCGCCTCGGAAAGTTTCTCTTCTTGCGGCACTGAGATCTTCATCTAATATTGCCAAGCTGATATAAGGCAAAAACTCTCATCTCCTTTTTTATGATACTTTTTGGGGGGCAGGGGGGGGGGGGGAGAAACGAGTTATCTCATGAGTCGTTAAGACGGGCATCAAGGTCCAAAGTAATTGCCTTCTTAAAGCTGCTTCACTCAAAAGAGAGGTTTGTGAAACTAGGCTTTACCTCATTTCTCTGACTTTCTGATCTTTATTACGGCAGCATAAAGTGATGAATATGGTGAGAAAGCAGTTTAAATTACCATTTGGGCTTTTGCATTCTGGAGCTTAAGCAGTATTTTTCAATTAACGTTGAAGTGACTGACTAGATTAAATTTAATTTTTGACTTTCCTATGTAATTAATGAATTAATTGAAATTATCATCTACGTTCTTGAAAGAGAAAATTTTGTTAAATTTTTTCTCAGTGTCAAAAGGGATTAAAGTTTGGATAATTTTGGAAACCTCATTTTTGATACGTCATTTTAAAATTAAACAACTAACATTTACTTAAAGCATATACTATTTTCGAAACATCTCTAGTTTCGGAAATTGTTTCGACACTACCGAGTAACTTGAAGAAATGCAGATAAGAGATTTTCTCCGGTCGTTGATATTATACCATACCAAATAAAAGGATACAATAAATCACAGATCTTATCCATGTGATTAAGTGGGGTGTTTCCATAATAACGATCCACTTGCTCCAGAATGGCATATAGCTCTAAGGTGAGTCCAACCAAGGCACCAACATTTTCTGTATGGAGACGCTGTAGACTTGGACCAATCATATGAAACAGAAACAGAATCTGCTCTTCCTTTTTAATCAAGGGTTTCAACTTCTCAGCAACAAAACTAAATTAAAATTTGACTTGTCAAACATTTGGAAAACACTATTTCCTTTTCTTTGGACGACAAGACATGAAGATATTCACAAAAAAAATCAGAAAAGTAATAAATACAAGATGATAATTATAAAAACATTGTATTAATTATTTAAATTACGCATTTATAAATTTCAAAATAAAATGTACAAAATGAGAATGTATTTTGTCAACATGCAACATTGGAGATTGCTACCATTGCTAAAAATAGAAAACCGCTAAATGAGAAATGAAATGTTAAAGAAGGGCTTCAAATTGGCAATTCCGTAATGGCTTTTTTGTCAGAAAACGTAAGCCTTACGATAAGACACATATGCAGGGATTTATTTCAGGGAGGGGGTTCATAATTTCTAAGGCCGCATTGTATTTCCATAAATGAATACAGCAAATTTTTGGGAGCATAAAAAAAAACACAAAGCAAGGCAATTGCAATTTTTGGGACTAGCTCTAGGACCCTTTTCAACCGTAAAACGAACCACCAAAAACAAAAATTATTCTTAAGTTAAAAAATGAATTATCACAACAACGCCACAACGAACAATTAGACGAGAGCACAAAATAACATATTTTGTGATCCAAGAAGAACAAAAGCATACAGTTTAATGGCTCATATTTTCGGTAGTGTCGGGTGTTTGAAATGCCAAAAAAGTGACTTTTCATGTGGTAATTTACCAACTTTTTGAGAGGGTGGATTTTGGCTCGAGAAGTTCCTCCAGCCTCCTCCCAATCTCTATGCAGTTATATTTGGGAATATAATATTACTAAAAAGGGGACGAGGCTTGAAATTGTCCATCCGTAAAAAAATGAAAAATTCCGATATTTTATGCTTATTCGGTCAATACGATCCACCTAAAGGAAAAAAAAGAACAAAAATAAAAATAAAATGAACACATCCACGACTTACTTCTCACGAAGAATACAACTTTTCAACCTCTTTTATATAGAGGGCACTTTTCATCCTTTCCATCAAGAATATCCTTTTCGTTGGTTTTTTTTTTTTTTTTTTTTTTTTTCACTTTTTCTAAAATTACACAAACTTACAATGCTAATAACTTTAAATAAGTAACTTAATACTTATTCAGTTTTACATATTAGTTATCAGCATAAAAAGTAGATTTCTTTGATACAATTCCATTATTTTTTTAAAATGTCATTATCTAAGCGCTTTGATTACTAGTGACGAGGGTAAGGTTAGTTACTCATCACCACTCATTAATCAATCATTATCCACTTATTAGTCACACTTTACTAGCCACTAATTACCATGAATGGTCTGGTTTTGATTTCAACACTTGTAACATGTCCAACTCTCTACCAAATGCACTTATAAAGCCTAAGTTTTAAAATAGGTTCTTAGCATTAATTGGAGCTTTTGCCCTTGGGGAAGACCATATCATATTGTACTTAAATGCCACAGTTTATATAATTATCCAGTAAGTTTACCGCAGATGATTTCTGGCTCTTCATTCTCGGTGCGAACAAAAAGCTCCTCCCACTTATTTCTGCACTTATTGTCCACTTATTGGTGAGCCGGCCAAGTGGTTTCGTCAGTACTTGTTCCGTAGGTGATTATTCTTTGTCTACCCGTGAAAAGATCTAATGCCGCTTATGTTTATATCTGCAAAAACGTTCTCTGGAGCACTCGCACCTCGGTCCGGGTTTTTATAATGGGTGAGATAGGGAAAGATCATACTGGATAATTATATAAACTGTGTTAAATGCATACTGATGCACCTTTCCCATGATCCGGTTAAAAAAAAAAGTATCTTAAGTTCTTGTTATGGGGCCATTAGAGGACCAAAGGACACAAAAGGATAGTTGCACCCCCCCCCCCCCCCCCCCCAATGTTTCTCACTGAAAAAGGGAACTACCCTTACAGTTCGTACTCAAAACCTTCACTTTTTCTACAATTACTCGTTTCATATGATGAAATTTGGAGTGAAAACAAATATATATAAAACTAAATAAATATATTAACTTAGACTTAGTGTCTCCAACGCCTAGTGGCGTATAGGGTAGCAAAAGTTGACGTCAACGTCAGACTATCTAGGACCACTGCTCGTTGAGGGATGAACAGGCAATAAGCATTACAAAATATATACGCCAATCTTTACTAAATCTGCGATATTGCATAGAATATGACACCAGAGAAATCATCCTATTAAGGGACGGCTGGTCAGTCTAGTTTTAAGCAAACAGTTCGAAAGCCGATTCTGGGAGTAACCGTTATTGTGCATTTTAATGCTAATCCAAACAAGAGGACGTCTGTCAGTTACAATCGATCAGCCATAAAATTTACAGAAGAAGGATATGTTAACACCTTATTGTCTTTATAGAAGTAATCCTGCAACTTTTGCACATGGATACCGATTAAAAAGCAGTGTTTATTTTCAGCGTATACCTTATATATCTATTTATTGAACTGTATGAATTACTTTTAAGTTATCAATTTTTATTTGGGAGATTTAGTTTTTTGATCATTTAGTGGTTTGTTTGATTGTTTTTTTAACCACCATGATAGTGATCTAAGTTCTAAAAAGCAACCCGATAAAATAGATCCAGTAAATTTGAAGCATACCTCAGAAGTAGAGCTATTTGTCCATTGCGTGATTCTGTAAGCTCAGCCGGAGTCGACTCAGCTCTAAATGAGTATCTGGAGAAATTTGGGGGAAAAACACGGGAAGCGTCGGATGATTTGCCCCAACCACCTAATGTACTCCTAGCCGAAGGCATGGAATCAGGGGATCGGTACCTGCGCAACGCAAACCATTGGTCAGCATGCGAAACAAAAAGTTAAAGTTTATAGTTAAGTTCTAAAAAGCAACCCGATAAAATAGAACCAGTAAATTTGAAACATACCTCGGAAGTAGAGCTATTTGTCCAGGCGTGGCGTGGTGCCATATTGAATGACAAATTGCTAAAAATTGGACCCATTGAGGATCATGATGATAGTGCAGTGCTTCCTTCCAGTTGAATACCTATCCAGAATAAAAATTAATTCCTATTTCTGAACAGAAAAAAAGGGCAGCATATTGTTCTTGTTTCTTTCACTGCTAGATGTTATTCTGAACTAATATGTATCTCTCATAACGTTTTTTTTTTTTTTTTGAAATTTCAGAAAGTTGACAGTAATCCTTGTTTTCTGAAACTGTCATTATTATAATTTTACTAACATGTGAGTCATTACTCAACTAACTAGGCTCTGAGACCACACTAGCTTTACATAACACTGGACAAAAACAAAATAAAAGAGACGAAATATATATATATATATATATTATATATATATATATAGATATATATATATATATATATATATATATAATATATATATATATATATATATATAATATATATATATATATATATATATATATAATATATATATATACATATATATATATATATATATATATATATATATATATATATATATATATATATATATATATATATATATATATGTATATATATATATATATATATATATATATATATATATATATATATATATATATATATATATATATATATATATATATATATATGTATATATATGTATATATATATATATATATATATATATATAGATATATATATATATATATATATATATATATATATATATATATATATATATATATATATATATATGTATATATATATATATTATATATATATATATATATATATATATATATATATATATTATATATGTATATATATATATATGTATATATATATATATATATATATATAATATATATATATATATATATATATATATATATATATATATATATATATATATATATATATATATATATATATATATATATATATATATATATATATATATATTGCTTTATCAAGTAATTTTCTAACCGTTGAGAGTACTCTTAGCAAGATATTCAACTAAGAATACTGTTATTTTGGACGAGATTTTTAGTAAAGTCAGTTTGTTTGTCCTTTGTATAGTTCGGGAGCACCAATCCCATCTCTGCAGAAAAAGAGAGCACTATCGAACAAAAGACATACCATGTTCCCCTTTGTCTTTTTATCACAGAACCATATATAGGCTTCAGAATAGGCTCAATAGGATAAGTCCAACTCAGAATGAGCCCAAATTAAAAAAAATATTCACAATGCACATTCTAGAAAATCATTTCCAGGCTTTACTACTCAAATTTTTTCATCACAACAGCGCAAGAAATTTCATTCTTCCTTTTTCCTTGAAGCTGTAGCCTAATTTCCCAAAGCAAACATGAACTGCCAAGTGATTTTGTTCATAAGCTGCCATAATAAATAAAACAGCGAATAGAAACCAAGCAGTATTTGAAGTTTCGTAAACAGACTTTAATAGCATTGACCAAGGCCGTACCTAGAGGGGGGGGGGGGAGGAGGGTTTGAACCCCCCCCCCCCCGAAATGTTTGTCTGACTCGTAAAAACGTAACAAAAATGGATATAAACAAATTTTTTATGCGTTTTTTTTTTGTGTAGAACCCCCCCCCCGAAAATTTCTTTTTTAGTAGAACCCATTCCGAAAAAAAATTCTGGGTATGGCCTTGGAATTGACTGGTATTGTAATATCATATTACATTATGATATCATATCTCTTGTCCAAAGATACGTGTGTTGCATCATCTTGTAAATCAGGATGCACGTTGGTTAAAAATTGGATTTTATTTTAATAATATGTTTTCAATATTTACAAAACGCACTGGACATTATAATTTCCTTTTAAATGAGCCCTCTCTCTGTGACGTTCCAGTGTCTCGCTACTGATAAAGCAAAAAAGAAAACAAACAAGAAAAAAAGAGGACACATCAGTGCTACCCACTTAAAAAAGTGATTTCCTTATTGTTCAAGTAATTTTTTTTTATGGAATTTTCGGCAATGACAATTCCAATGCTCCTCCATAGATTTATTTTCAAAATAACATTTCACTATCAAGATCATGGTTTACCATTCCTGAATCAGCTACAATGGCGATTGCGTCTCTCTAGAGAGTTTTTTAACGCGATATAATCTTTTTGGTTACTATGGGAAGTGGTTAATTCTTTTCGTTCTTTTAGGTTCTTGTTCGGGGAGAGGAGGGGCGGTTTACAAAAAAAGCTTTACAAAACATGTTTACGTGAATTTTTGTTAGTTTTGTATGTGTCGGACAATTTTTATTTTTTTTTTTTTTGGGGGGGGGGGGGTTCAAACTGGGTAACCCCTTGCCCCTGGATACGGCCCTGAACCTGTAACTCAAATAAATATGAAATAACGAGGCAAACATTAAATATTTGCGATGTCGACAAACTACCCAGTACCCGAGAAGACCCAAAATGAATGTCATGCCCAATAATCATGTTTTTAATTTGGCTTCATTTCCTGAAACATTTCAGAAAATGTGTCTTCTTCTTTGAATTATAAAAGACAGTGAGTTTCCGTTAGTACTAACTCAAGCCTAGAAGGAGGCAACTTTAGAAATAAAATTGGACATCCACCACATGGCTAATATGGAATTAAAGTTCAATGGGATGCAAATGGATGTTATATTTAGATTGAGGATGCAATTCTAGGTATATATTTGCCCATTAGGGGGTTGGGGGTATATATTCTGTGAATATATAGGTTCTAAGAAATTCAAGAATTTCTTAGAAAAACTAGAAAAACAAGGAAAAAGCGAAGACAAAGGCTCTCAACCTTGAAAATGTATTAGCTAGGATTATTCTCCTTATTATGGAGTAAGAATTGTCTTCTTAATATGTTTCCTTATGTCCAGCTGGACTCCTAGGATTAAAATATTGGTTGGCCGGTTGGCTAATTTAAAGATTTGTATATATATACAGCCATCTGGTGGTATCCCAATAAAATTAGCTTCAAGCTAAGGAAATAATACCTGGAAGGGACTAGCCTTGTATGGCCAATGGGTAAGGACAGGGTTTTCCAACATTTGATCACACCGGTCATAAAATGGACTCCAATAAGACTCAGGCAAAGCAGCCAAAATCAGACCAAGAGCGTTGATCCAATCATATAAGGATCCATATTCTATTAAAGGATACCTAAAAATAGAAAACAATGAGATCTGAATGCAATTCCTAGATTCTTCCTCACTGGACTATAGTTCGTTCTTTATAAGGTTGCGTCCGACGCCACAACGATAATACGTTTTTCCTTAAACCTGATCACAGTGAGTTTTACTAATTCTTAGATCCAGGCAAGACTGATCCCTGAGCACACCTCTTCAATTAATTTTAAATTAGCCATCCAAAAGATCTAAAGCCCAACTGGCCTACCATGACAAAAATAAAACCAGACTAGATATTTCTGTGTCGTTATGACAAGTATTTAGTTGTATTGTGACTTGTCTACTTCTCTGGTTTTTTCATTTAGTAGCTATTGCACATGTTGCTTGGATTTTTTTTCTTTTTTTATTTTACATTTTTTCCTTTTTTAAGGTTATGGTTTAAGTTCTTCCTTCTCATCACTGAGGACGCCTTGTTGTACCCAAGCATAAAATTCGTTTGATTATTCTTCTTTTTCTTCCTACTGACCATTAACTCGTTGTTTTCCAAGATTTTCTTTTTTGGTCTTGAAATTAGCCAGGACTGAATAATCAAAATATTTACATCATGGTTGCAGCGGCAGCTGCAACCTAGTAAAGAGCGAACCACAGCCCATAATAATCAAAAGTTGAAAAACACGTTAAAAAAAATGCCTAGTGAGAAAAAATTGCCATCTAACACTGAATCAGGAATGGTAACTATTGTTTCGGTTAATCTTAAAGTAAGAGTTTATTGCGAAAAAGAAATTATGGTGAATTCGAAAAAGAGCCTGAAACCCCTTGAAAATAGCGTCAGATCGAAATAAAAAGTGCAACATTGGAATCAGCATGGTCCAAAACTTGTTGAAGGATAATTACAGTCATCCACCTTGAACACCAAGGAAAATGACTTTTTTGCATGCGTAGCACTGATGTGTCTCCTTTTTTTCTTTTTTTTTCACTGGGGCTAGCGAATGACCAGAACATCATAGAGAGATGTTTAATGGCTCATTCGAATAAATTAAAGTTTCTAGTGCCCTTTTTAAGTGACCAAAAAGATTGGAGGGCAAATAGCCTCCCCCCTCTCTACAGGCCCCCTCCCCCCAAACTAGTCCTATAAAAATTTTGAGATAGCCATTTTGTTTAACATAATTCAAAGGTCCAATATATATGGCTTTGATGATGATATGGCCCTCCATAGTCTCTGGGGAAGGATTAAATTTTAATCAAAAACAAACAAAGACTAATTTAAAAGAAACTAAGTTTTCCCGAGGGAAGTAAAAAGCGAAGTTGAAACTTAAAACGGACAAAAATTATTACTTCACAGCCTACTTAATACATATCAATAAAAATAGTACAAATAATCCAACTAATTATGTTTCCCTATGCTTTTAGGATTATACAAAATTAGCGCTTTACTGAAAACACAAATAACATAGGAGTTTTGGTATAGTAAAGCAAACCAATTAAGGATACTTTTTACAAAATAAAAATATTATCAATCCCTTTTAAGATCAATCCCTTTTAAAATAAAGCAACAATCCATTTTAGGATTTTGCTTTATTTTTTTACGTTTAATTTGGTATCACTTTTGCTTAATAGCTTAGTTCAATGACTGGGTCTCGTTTTGGTTCTGAAAAGGAAATGTCATGATTAGTTTGTACACAAGTTCGAAGTAAAGCAATCTTGATAGTATTAGGACTATAGATTAGCTTTAGAATTTGTATCATAGCTTGAAATTCACTGTTGTTGTATAGAGAGAAATAATCAGATTTCCAGAGTTCATCGTCTGTCTTATTTGATCTTCATTTCAAGTAATACTAAAGCATATTTCTTACAATTTAAGGCTGTATATTACCCACTATTGGTATTATAGCTGGCGAGGCCAAAATGCTGCTTGATAAATCAATCCAATATTTCTGTATGCTGTTCAATTACTTCGCGGTTATTAAAATATTTAGTTTTACGCTTATGTTTTTAAGATAATTTTAATTGTATACTGAAAATTACTGATGTCACAACTAGTGTAAGACTATGAAAAGCTTTATAGATTCGTTTAGTGTTTTCAGGCTACATACCCACTTTTGACTCTTAAATCAATAATCCTGTTTTTTTATACTTGACTTTTGTGTTTTCAGTAAAGCGCTAGATTTGTATAATCCTAAAAGCATAGGGAAACATAATTAGCTGGTTTATTTGTACTAGTTTTATTGATATGTGTTAAATAGGCTGTGAAGTAATAATTTTTTTCCGCTTTAAGTTTCAACTTCGCTCTTCACTTCCTTCGGTAAACCTTTGTTTTTTTTTAAATTAATATTTCCAATAAGTCTAGGTTTTAGTGCATTGGAGATGACAGTTTTTTTTCCATTGTTACAATTCTCTATTATCTAATCAATTCTATGAATTTTCAAAACTTTACCATTTACTTGTTCTTCCTGGTTATTTTATCTTTGATTGTAAATAAAATACATTCAAATACATATTCCTACGCAAAATATTTTCCATTATGAGGTATTTTACCATTATGTTTTGTTTTGTTCAACAATTCAACTATAAATCACGACCATGATTACCTTTACGGGGGTGCCAATAGGGGATGAGGGGTAGGATTTTATCCCCCCCCACCCCCTCTAAGATTTTAAAAGTTACGTTTTTTAGCATCTTCATTTTTTGAAATGAAAAAATCTCCCCCCCCCCTACATTTACGTGAATTGGCCCTACTACCTTACTTAAATTGTGAACATTGTATGGGTTCTTTGCCTGTTTTCATTTAGTATTGGGCAATCATGTAGGGGTGCATCCTATTTCGAGTACATGTTTGTTAAGATAACAATAAAGGAATAATTTTTTTCCCGAAATTTTTTTCTAGAATTTAAATTGTCTAGTTATCATATTTACAATTTCCTAGCTACCATATTTGCAATTTCCCTTTCCTATTATATAGCTTCTCTTATTGTTACATTCTGAAACGTACCATCTAATTTTTTTATTTACCTGCAATTTCTGCAACTGAAATTTTTTTTTAGATCGATTTTTTTTTTTTTTTAACATCCACAAAAGCTAGAAGAGCCTAAAAAGAGAGCAATGAATAGAATTGAAATAAAATAGTGGACAAGATATATCATTGAGAAGGTAAATCTTCATCAATACAACAAGTTGCAATAAATTTACAACACTAGCCAACTGAAGGCAGCACTCGATATGTCAAGTAACTGGAAGGTAACTGGAAGGGTGTCATGTAGGTCCGGTAACTTAATACATAGTTAACTGGAGAGCAAAATAAAGTAGACTTTCAGACAAAAACAGGTCTTTGCTGAAAAGTTAGACTTATGTGTTGATTTTATTGCTTCTAAGTACCCGAATGTTGGAATTTGTGTTAGGGGTGATAAGAACGATCTAAGAATTGAAAGTTTCCTCAGAAGTCAAGGACTCAAGCAAATGGTAAAGTTTCCGACTACTAAAGGTAACACTAAATTCGACGTAATTTGCACAAATTTGTCAGAGTATTATAATAAACCTCAAGACTTACCTCCCCTTGGTGGTAGCTACCACTACATGACAAAGTGGGCTCCGTTGCCTTCGTATTAAGTAATATATGTCATTGAGAAAGTTTCTTACTGATTTCTTTCCCACAGGGGTCTCTTAAAACTTGGAAATTGGATTACATCCGAGTCCTAGGATGAGGTAGCAATTTCAGAGTCCTCCGATGAAAAAGCTAAGTTTTTGCAAGATAAATTAAGAAACAAATATGAAGAATTCTTTCCTGAGAAAACGTTCAAGCGGTGCAACACAGATCGTCCTTACATAACCCAAGAAATTAAAGATTTGATTCAGTATAAAATTCAACTAAAAAAAGAAGGGAAAATAGGAAATGCTAATACGCTCTGAAACAAAGTATGTAAAATGACAAGAAAAGCTGCGGCTGAGTATTACCACAAAAAAATTTATAACCTTTCTGAATTAAAGCCTAGCATGTGGTATAAGGAAATAAAACGAATTCGTGGGAAATCCCCTAGTGGTGTTGATTTTTGTTCAGATTCTAATGAGGAAACAGTTGCTAACCAGTTAAATGGTCATTTTGGCCAGAATAATCCAGTCTTTGCCGCCTCTTGATGTAAATAAAACGAACCAAGAGTATAAGAAAATTCCAATTGATGCCGTACCTTTACCTAATATTTCTGAGGATCCAGATTTTAGTGAAATAAAGAAACTTAAACGAACTAGTATAACTCCCATAGATATTCCGATTGAACTTATAAAAGCATTTCCTGACAAATTGACTAAGCCACTAACACAACTTTTTAATTGCATTTCAACTTCTTCAGTTTACCCACAGATATGGAAAACGGGGTATGTTACTCCAATCCCTAAAAAAGATACTGAAATTAATTTCGATGGTGTGAAGCCAATCACTTTGACCCCCTTGTTCAGCAAAATGTACGAACGTTTTGTAGCAATTTGGCTAAAAGCTGGAGTTGAAACCCCTCCTTGATCCTCATCACTACGGTAACAGAAAGTATACATTAACATCCCATTATCTAGTCAGTCTTTTACATTTTATTTTTAAGCATGCTGATGAGCCTGGTAAATGGCTAAACTTAATAGCAATTGATTTTAAAAAGGGTTTCGATTTGATTGATCATAACATTTTAATTTCTAAGCATTTAATTGATCTTAGAGTGAATGCTGCTGTTGTGAAAATGATTCAGAGTTTTTTAATAAATAGGTTCCAAATCTTTAAACATAAGAAGTCTTTCTCTGAAACTGAGCCAGTTTTTTGTGGCGTACCTCAAGGTACCAATCTGGGTCCTATTCTTTTTCTAGTTATGATCAATGACATTGCTAATGATTGTGAAGACCGCTGGAAATATGTTGGCGATCTTATCCTTGGAGAAATTTGTGAAGCAAATGAATGGAGCAAAGCTCAAATTTTGATTGATAGCGAGAAGACTAAAGCTTCCAGTTCAAATATGACAGTAAATGACAGTAAATCTTCAATTCTAACTATTTCATTTTTAAATTCTTCTAAACCAAATGTTCTACCAACTATCTCTGATTCTCTTTAAGTCAGGAAGATTAAACTTTTGGGAGTTATTATTACCAGTGATTTAAAATAGGAAGCAAACGCATCTAGTCTAGTAAAAATTGATAATGCTGGGCTGCAGATGCTCAAGCTTATGTCGAAACATGGCGCCCCTCCAGATAACTTCCTCCGAATATTTAAATATTTTTATTCGCCTGATTCTGGAGTATGCAGCTCCTGTATGGCATTTTGGACTGACGACAGAGCAAAGCACCAGGCTTGAAAGAGCTCAGAAAAGAGCTCTAATGATAGTATTGAAGCAGACAGAAATGTCGTATGAAGAGCTGCTGACAAAATTTAGTATGCAAACTCTGAAAAAAAGAAGAGAGAAACTCTGTATGGATTTCAGAAGAATATCTCTGATCCACCCAATCCACAAAACCCTTTTCTCCCCTCAATCCACAACAAAACGACTCCCGTGCAGGGTTCCAGTGGCTGTTGAGAAACTTCGGCCGGTACGCTGTACCCATCAGCGGTTAGCAAAAAGTTATATACCTAGTTTGGTAAATATTTATAACAAAAATCAGGAGGATTGATTAGTGTTTTTTTTTAATATTCACTTTTTAATGTGACTATACCAAAGAAATTTGGCAGCGCCTTGAAGATTTTGGTGAAAACAAAAGTTTATCTATCTATCTATCTATCAATCACACAAATAAAACAAATCGAGAGAGCAAGCAGCGAAAAGGCAAAAAAAAGAAAGCCCAGAAGCCACCCCAACTCGAATTTATTAATCCAAAGTGAAAACAAGAAAATCTCATGAAGACCCCGACAAGGAATAGTTTTCAAAACATTTTTTTTTTCGCTGGCGAACGATTCTTCAATTCACACCTAGCCCTCTACCAAGATGAACGATTTTTTATGGTTTAACACAATGGCATAATAGTCACACTTAATATAAAGGTTAAGGACAGCCTGATTATTACATAAAAAACGCGGTGTTTTAGCTCATCTCTAGCTACATATATATCAAGCAGTGTTGAAGCGTCGTATAATGTTCACTGTAAGGGGTTCCCATTATTTTACTTGATTATTGCATAATAAAAAATTTAAAAAATCAAGACCTGATCAAGGATGGAGTGGGGGAAGGAGAAGTGAGACTGTGGAAAAATCCAACTATATCCTTTTCAATATTTCTATCCCTGTTAGTTCCAAATCTGCAAATGTTTTAGCATTAGGGCACAATGGAATGGCCATCCTTCAAATGGTACCCCTTGATAATATCTAAAACATAAAGAGAGAGAAAGAGAGAGAGAGAGAGAGAGAGAGAGAGAGAGAGAGAGAGAGAGAGAGAGAGAGAGAGAGAGAGAGACAGAGAGAGAGAGAGAGAGAGAGAGAGAGAGAGAGAGAGAGAGAGAGAGAGAGAAAGAGAAGAGAGAGAGAGAGAGAAAGAGAGAGAGAGAGAGAGAGAGAGAGAGAGAGAGAGAGAGAGAGAGAGAGAGAGAGAGAGAGAGAGAGAGAGAAGGAAAACCATATAAAAAAATGACGCATTAACCCTTTTAAGACTGTGTCAATTAATGCTGTCCCCGCAATTTGAGGCGAAATCGGCAACGCAAGGATTTCCACCACCGTAACATAAAGTGCATGCGTGCCCATATTTGGAAATTCGTTGAACCTCCAATCCATTTGAGGAAATGGACAAGGAGACTTGTTGGTTATTGCTAAAATAAAAGCAAAATATCATATAATGAATAAATGTGTAAGCATAGTTCCAGATTTTCAGAAATACAAGGTCACATAAGACGGCAAGATGAAAATACGGCAAATATGACACACGATACTAAACAACAATTGATAGTGTAAGTTTACCTTTCATTGAGGGTATAAACTTCATACCAGCACCCAAGTAATAAATTGTATAATATAACATTTGTTTACAAGCAGTGGGAATTCCAAGAATTCGAAAAAGCAGGGGGGAGAGAGCAGCCAAGCATTTTGATTATTTTTTTTTCTACATATTTGCAGGTTGGATTGGCCGACAGATAAATAGCTCATTGAGGTTATCAATCAAAAACCAAATACGATATTTCCATGTTTTTTCTATTTTTAACGTACCAAGTCAATCAAAACAAAAAGCTTTTTCGCCCCCATCTTAACCATCTTAACAATATTCATACCATAAAACCCTGACCAGTTTTGCTACGTTGAATCCTAAAAATAAGCAAGCAAATTCATTCTTTGCTTGCTGAATCCCCCCAGTAGCTGCAGATCCTAAAATACTAACCCGCTTCCCCATACCCAACCAAGAACTCAGACCACCACCCCACTCAAGTCAGAAACCGAGTCAGCAATCAAGACGCTCAAACAAGGAAAAGCCCCTGGCCCAGACGGAGTCACCGCTGAACTCATTAACGTCGGATCGGATGATGTAACTGATCTGTACCATGCCATTGTGTCTGCGGTGTGGGATACCGGCCACGTACCCCGTCAGTGGTGCAAGGCTGCCATTGTACCCATTCACAAAAAGGGGTCAAAGAAAGAGTGCGGAAACTACCGTCCGATCAGCCTCACGAGCCATCAGTCACGTGTCCTGACAAAAATCCTACTCCGACGCATACAAGCAACAACTGCCTTTGCCATTGGAGAATATCAGGCCGGCTTCCGCCCTGGAAGATCAACAATCGATCAGATATTTGTCGTTCGGCAACTCATGGAACGACACATCGAATTCAACAAAGAACTCTACCAACTATTCGTTGATTTCCGTCAGGCATTTGACCTGATATGGCGCGAAGGACTATGGCATATCCTCCTTCACTACGGTATCCCTTATGAGATAGTCCAAATAATCAAGAGTCTGTACGACCAGTTCCGAGACCAAGTAATAGCTGTTGATGGGTTGTCAGAAGAGTTTACAACTTCGTCAGGAGTACTCCAGGGTTGCATCTTATCACCACATCTCTTCAACCTCTTTCTAAATGCCGTTCTGTCGATGATGCAGTCGGAATATGGCGCAACAATAGGAGGGGTGCTAATAGAGAATCTTGCCTACGCTGATGATATTGATGAGCTAGCCAACTCTACACAAGAATTTCAGGCACAAGCTGATAAACTCTACGATACCACAAAGCCGTTCGGGATGGAGATCAATGCCAGCAAGACCAAAGTCATGGTAACTACGAGACGTGAACTAGACAACCCGCCCATTATCACCATAGGCGGGAGTCAGGTTGAAACGGTTGACCACTTCCTGTACCTTGGTAGCCTACTCTCCTCAGATAATTGCCATAGCTCTGACGTGAAACGTCGACTTGCACTTGCTAGCTCTAGCTTCCGAAGACTAGCCAACCTCTGGAAAAGTAACCACCTATCCAACAAACTCAAAATGCGCCTATTCAACAGTTTAGTAATCCTCATAGTTATTTATGGATGTGAAACATGGACTCTGAAAACCGAAGACGAAATAAAACTTCTAGCCTTTGAGGTGAGATGCCTCCGTCGCATTTCTAGAATCAAATACACTGACCGAATCACAAGTGTGGAAGTACGTCAAAGGCTCCAGTCCACTGAAACCATACTCAATAAAATTAAGAAGCAACAACTGCGCTGGTTCGGCCACGTCAAGCGAATGGAGCCGAGCCGCCTTCCGAAAATCGCCCTTGAAGGATCCCTCCATGGCCTTCGCCCACGAGGCAGACCACGAAAACGATGGATGGAGAACTTCCACTTCGACAACGTCAAGATAGCCCAGTTATCACGTATCGCACCAGATAGAGCAATGTACCGAGCCCTTACGCATGAGCTAGCAAGAGGAGTGGCCCCAAAACGTCCCACGAGGATGGCCGGGACCTAAGTAAGTAAGTAAATTCATTCTTACAATTTAGCAACGGTTTCCGTTTGCAAAAATTCAAACATTAACAATTTGCTGACTCGCAAATACAACTAAACCTTCAAATATCTACATCTCAAGTTTTCTGCTATCATATTGTATTAGCTTATATTTTTTTAACCACAATTCTTCTTCTTAAATTTGGCTACTGGCCACTCCTATAAAAAACTGCACAACCGCATATGGAGGCCTTCTTCATTAAAAACTGAATTTCCGATTTTTTCTAATTTTTTACAATGTCTATAGCTGTGTGAATTTCCACTTAAGAATTTTAAAGAACCAGATTTCATTTTCACTGCCATTACTACTTCAAAGATTCTAATTTTTTCCCATTTTGAAGAGCGCTTGATTTAGCTTTTAGTTTTTTTATGTTCCGACCAAAATCTTTCATAATAAGGAGTTCCCAAAAGGTTGAATAAGGCCTGTAGTAAAACATATACTTGTTGTGTGCCAATTTAATTAAATCCACACACATTTACACTTGGACACAATCTCCGTTCTCAAAAATATTTTCAAATGATAAAAATTCTGAGCATTTTTCCAGCAGATGGTTTGTGGTTCCATCAGTTTCATAGGTGAACTGCACACACCTATATATTTCCTTTCTGACAGGATAAATATTTTTCCTGACAGGAGCAACTCTCATGCAAAACAAAAGCAAGCCAAAAATTGGCACCCATAAGGATATTTTTATCGTCGAGCGACCCAGAAGTCAGCTGCTAAAGCAAAATTCGATTTCCGTCACAACCTAACGGGGATAATCTTCCAGCCGAGAATTGTCGGGAGGTGGATATTTTCCAGGGAAATTTTCTGCTGGGGGAAATGTCGTGGGGGGGGGGAGAGAGATTTTCCGACGAAAATTTCCCGCAATGAGAACTTTCATCGGAGGGGGAGCTTCAACTTGGGGAAATTTTCCAGGGGAAGAAATTTTCCTTGAGTTTCCTTTCTTTTCAGATTGCAGCAATGAATGACGGGCAAGCTAGTTACTTATAAATAAATCTGGTTGTAAATACTAGATAATTTTATAAATTAAATAACTAATATTTTCAGAAAATCGTACTACAAGTCAAGCAAATAATTTTAAATCAAGCGTTGTATGTTTTAGACTAAACATTTTGGAAATAGTGAGTGATAAAATATGAGTATTCAATAAATATTATATTACTACTACTACTACTAATAACAACTCACCGCAGCCTCAAGCCGCCTGAGGCCAACACAGCTACGCACGCTCGTCCTCCGTCCCAACCTATTCAAAGCCTCCCTTTTTACACCCTCCCAGGAAGTTCCCACTTCCTTTAAATCTTTTTTATGACGTCCTCCCACCCCAGATGAGGACAACCTGCTTTACGTTTAGCCCTAGAAGGTTGGCCGAAAAGGAAAATCTTCGGCAATCTGTCATCCTTCATCCGCACAACTTGCCCTAGCCGCCTCAATCTTTCTTTCATTATAGTCCTAGAAAGCGGGATTGAACCACATTTTTCGTACAACCTACTATTTGAAATATGGTTAGTCAGGTACCCAGAAAGATCCGTAGGCAATTTCTCTGGAAAACATCTTGCAAATCTCCATCCACTTTTCGGAGCGCCCATGCTTCAGAGCCATATTTGACCACTGTCATCACTGTAGCTTCTAATGTTCTAATCTTGATCTTGGTTTGCAGACTTATCTTCCTATTCTTCCAAACTTTTTTTTAACTGTGAGGAAACCCCCTGAGCCTTGGCTATTCTACTTTTAACATCTTCACTGCACCCACAGTCTTTACTAATAATACTACCAAGGTAAGTGAAGCTGCCCACTTGATCAATCTTTTCATCGCCCAACGTCACCTTTTCACCTTCACTTATTCCTAGCCTTAGTGACTTAGTCTTCTTAAGATTAATTTTCAAACCTATTCTAGCACCCTGAACTTGCAAAACCTCTAAAAGTTCACTCATTTTGCTCACACTTTCCACTAGGATACTTAAATCATCAGCATAATCTAAGTCCAGGAGACTTTTTCCTCCCCATTTGATTCCGTGGTCTCCCATTGCCTTTCCTGTGCTCCTTAATACAAAATCCATCAAAATAATCCATATAAAGGGAGATAGAACACAACCCTGCTTAACTCCAGATTTAATACAAAACCAGCTGCTAACCTCATTTCCTACCTTAACCGCAGCAGTGTTATTCTCGTACATAGCACTAATCCCTTTAATGTATTTGTCTGGTATACCATACAAAGATAAACCTTACTAAAGCTCTTCTATCAACAGAATCGAACGCTTGCTCATAATCTACAAAACTGAGGACCAAAGGTGTTTGACAACTCAGGCACTTCTCAATTATTAACCTAAGAATGAAAATTCGGTCGGCGCATCCTCTACCTTTTCTAAAACCGCACTGTTCTTCTCTTAAAACTTTATCTACGGCATCTCTCAGTTTAAAAAGTACCATATTACTAAATAATTTGCTACCTACAGAGACCAGACAATTCCCTCGACAATTACCACACTCACTCTTATCACCTTTCTTATAAAGTGGCTTAATTTAAGCTTTCCTAAAATCGTTAGATACTTCCCCTTTTTCAAAATTCATATTCATACACTTCAGTAGCTTATTTCTAACCTCAGAGCCACAATATTTAAGAAACTCATTTATCACACTGGAGCCTTCAGCATCTGGAGCCTTATTATTTTTTTATCCCTTTTTACTGTCGGTAATTCTTCCTCACAAAACAAATCTTCCTTCACATCCAAGGTATCACGAACTTTTTCATTTTCCTCTATATCTTTTCCTGCAACTCTATCTCGGTTTAGCAAATTCTCAAAATGTTCTGCGAATCTTTCTTTAAATCTTTCCTTATCACTAATTGTGGCACAATTCCTATCTTTAACAGGGACAAGTCCGGATTGACTACTCCCTCTCAATTTATTAACATGCCAGTACAATATTTAACTATTATGCTGTCTAGCTGCATCTTCCAGGTCCTCGGTAGTTTTATCCATATCCTCCAATCCACACCTCCTTAGTTCATGTTTTAATGCTTTCTCCACTTTCTTTACATTCCTTTTGTTTTCATAAGATATATCATTCAGATAATTCTTGTACAAGTCCCTTCTCAAATCTGTTTAAACATAAAGCCTTTTCACTAATATTCTTAGCTGCAGTCCTAGCTTTCTTCCCTAAGACACCTTCAGCAACTTTACAAATTATTTTTTCTAAAATTATTCCAACCATCTTCCACATTGTCAATTTTAAACTCTTAAGTTTAGTATTCAACTGTTCTTGGAAAGTTTCTCTCAAATTCTCATTCTGGAGTCTACCAACATCATAACTTCCCGGGAGGTAGTTACGCTTCCGAATCTCAGCTTTAAACTAACACTAGACACTACTAGATGGCGATCTTTACTTTTAACATCAATAACAGCACTCCTATATACCATAGTATCTTGTATTGATCCTGCCAGTCTTCGGTTTACTATAACATAATCAATAAGGTTTGCTGTTTTACCATCATGTGAATACCATGCTAACTTATGAGCCATTTTATGACCAAACACCGTATTGGTTATAACTAGATTGTTATACCTACAAAATTACAAAAGTCTGTATTCATTACTGTTTTCTTTTCCTACACCAAATTTACCTAGGCTAGGATAACATTTATCCCTATTTCTACCGACCAGGGCGTTAAAATCTCCAAGTAAGGAAATCATATTTCTACCTGGGACCTTGTCTATTTGCTCCTGTAACTGTAAGAAAAATTCAGCTGAGTCACTATTATCACCGTCAGTCGGTTCTACAGGGGCATGTACTACTAGAACTGATACTCTGAACTTTTTAGTCATAAAATGAGCAACTAATATTCTATTATTAATACCTTCCCAGCCTAAACAAGACTTAGCAGCTTCAAAAAACTAACAGAGAGAAAAAAAAACTCTATAAAAAAAACGACAAACGAGACTGCGGCCAGTGGAGAGAAAAGACGAAAAATCAAAACAACGCGGAAATTTTGCCTGTATCAGAACTAGGCGTCTTCAGCACAAGAGAAATACAAGAAGAACAAGATAAAAAAAAATTGATAAAACTAAAAACAAATAAGACCATCACTAATAAAATACATTTGGCGTAACTTATCAATGTAGGGAAAAGAAGCTACTAGAGTTACTTCGATGAGAACATCAAAGCAACTGAGGTAAAAATATAAGAAATTGAAATTAAGTTGATTATTCTGTTGCGAAATAATTTTTCTTGTTGGCTATTACTGAAGCAAATTGTTTTGGTCTGGTAGGTAATATAGTCCCCTGGTGATTATTTAAATCTTAAATCCCTTATTGACTGTTGATTCACTTTTCAAAGGACAATCATAAATTGAGTCAATATTTAAATTTCCCGTGTCCCTATTTACCGAAAGATTAGCAAACATATGTTTTTTGATTTCTATAGCCTCCCTCGCCCACTGAGAAAAATCTATATCATTTGAATGTTCAAGACGAATATAGTTTCACTACAAACCTGATACTTGAATACATATTATATATATTATATATTATTTATTATATATATATATATATATTTATATATATATATATATATATATATATATATATATATACATATATATATATATATATATATATATATATATATATATATATATATATATATATATATTATATATATATATATATATATATATATATATATAATATATATATATATATATATCTATATATATAATATATATATATATATATATATATATATATATATATATATATATATATATATATATATTAAAATTTTGAACTGATTAGCTTTCAGCAATTAATATCATTATACATCAAACATTCAGTTTAATTTATTAGTTCTTCCTAAGATTGTTCAAGACGAATATAGTTTCACTACAAACCTGATACTTGAATACACATTCAAATCAATAAATATTATTTAAATAAAAAAATAGTATATAATAAGTGCAGAATACGTATCTTTGTAAATTATAGCAATACATACTTTCGACAAGGCGTCCAACAAGTCTAACAAAAATGTTCTAGATCAGGCTGCCATGTCTGACCTTCCTCTTGCTGCTGCATTGACCGGGGGGTTGAATTTAAATATTGCTGAAAAGCTTCAGTGAAGCACCAATTTTTGGGGCGAACATCTTTCAACGCTTGAAATATGAACGACGCTATCCGCCTCTTAAGTGGCAGGCGGTCGGAAAGCTTCTTATCATAGTAGTGAAGGGATTGATATAAATAAGATATTGGACGATCTGGAAAAGAAAAAGTCCGTTAAAGAAGCCCAATTAGAGATTAGGAAAACAAAATTATCTTTCTAACTCTTAATCAGAAGACTTTAAGAAAGGCCATCAAAAGAAAATGATGTATGCTAAAAGTGCACACGGTATATAATAATAATACAGACAACAAAAGTACTGCTAATACTACTACTAACAACTCACTTCAGCACCAAGCCAACATAGGCCAACACAGCTCCGAAGAAGTTCTCATTTCTCTTAAATTTTAGCTCACGGCATCGAAAGTACAAAAGTACACGGTGTGTATCAAAAGTACACAAAGAACATACATAAAAGTACATACTACATATGTACTATAGTAACAATACATAAATCATATGCCATTTTATATATGTACTCTCGCGTTTATTAGCACCTTTTATATAAGCTCTTTTTATAGTACAAAAGTAAGCACACAGTGCGATAGTACATATATAAAACGTACACAAAGAACGTATATAAAAAAGTACATATATAGGAATGGTGCACATACACTGAGGGACTATTTAGGAAAGATAATAGACTATCATAGGCAGCGCACTAGCGCTGCCTAAGTAAAGAACGATGTGGGCACAATGTGTTTTTGGTTTTTTTTTTCTCCATACCCGGGCACTTCGTATCGAAGGAGTCGTCGTAGAAACTTCGAAAAGGGCTCATTCGATTGGAAATTGGAGTGTCTAGTGCCCTTTTTAATAGTTGAAAGTGATTGTAGGGCATCTAGCCCCCCCCCCCCACGTCCATTATTCCCCCAAACACATCCAATCAAAATTTTAAGATAGCCATTTTGTTCAACGTAGTTGATTTCCAGATAGAAAATATGTTTGTTAGGAGGACACTCCTCCACAACCCTCAGGGCAAGGGTTTTAAGTTATGCCCTGGGGGCATATAAGGTTTTCATAGAAGGCGTTGTCGCAGCGAAACTTCAAAACAGGCTCATTCGATTGAAATTCAAAGAGCTAGTACCCTTTTTAATAGTCGAAAGTGATTGGAGGGCAACTACCCCTCCCCCACGCCCATCATTCCCCCAAACACATCCAATCAAAATTTTGAGATAGCCATTTTGTTCAGCGTAGTTGATTTCCAGATAGAAAATATGTTTTTGAGGAGGACACTCCCCCACAACCCTCAGGGCAAGGGTTTGAGTTATGCCCTGGGGGCATATAAGGTTTTTATAGAAGGCGTTGTCGTAGAAACTTCAAAACAGGCTCATTCGATTGGAAATTCAAAGGGCTAGTGCCCTTTTTAATAGTCGAAAGTGACTGGAAGGCAACTGGCCCCCCCCCACGCCAATCATTTCCCCAAACACATCCAATCAAAATTTTGAGATAGCCATTTTGTTCAGCGCAGTTGATTTCCACATAGAAAATATGTTTTGAGGAGGACACATCTCCACAACCCTCAGGGCAAGGGTTTCAAGTTATGCCCTTGGGGCAAATAAGGTTTTTATAGAAGGCGTTGTCGTAGAAACTTTAAAACAGGCTCATTCTATTGGAAATTCAAAGGGCTAGTACCCTTTTTAATAGTCGAAGGTGATTGGAGGGCAACTAGCCCCCCCCCACGCCCATCATTCCCCCAAACACATCCAATCAAATTTTGAGATAGCCATTTTGTTCAGCGTAGGCTAGTTGATTTCCAGAGAGAAAATATATTTTTGAGGAGGACACTCCCCCACATCCCTCAGGGCAAGAGTTTTCAGTTATGCCCTGGGGGCATATAAGGTTTTTATAAACGGTGTTGTCGTAGTAACTTCAAAACAGGCTCATTCGATTGGAAATTCAAAGAGCTAGTACCTTTTTTAAAAGTCGAAAGTGATTGGAGGGCAACTAGCCCCCCCCCTTACGCCCATTATTTCCCCAAACACATCCAATCAAAATTTTGAGATAGCCATTTTGTTCAGCGTAGTTGATTTCCAGATAGAAAATATGTTTTGAGGAGGACACTCCCCCAAAACCCTCAGGGCAAGGGTTTTAAGTTATGCCCTGGGGGTATACATGGTTTTTATAGAAGGCGTTGTCATCGAAACTTCAGAACAGGCTCATTCGATTGGAAATTCAAAGGGCTATTACCCTTTTTAATAGTCGAAAGTGATTGGAGGGCAACTAGCCCCCCCCCCCACGCCCATTATTCCCCCAAACACATCCAATCAAAATTTTGAGATAGCCATTTTGTTAAGCGTAGGCTAGTTGATTTCCAGATAGAAAATATGTTTTTGAGGAGGACACTCCCCCACAACCCTCAGGGCAAGGGTTTTAAGTTATGCCCTGGGGGCATATAAGGTTTTTATAGAAGGCGTTGTCGTAGAAACTTCAAAACAGGTTCATTCGATTGGAAATTCAAAGGGCTAGTGCCCTTTTTAATAGTCAAAAGTGATTGGAGGGCAACTAGCACCCCCCCCCCCACGCCCATCATTCCCCCAAACACGTCCAATCAAAATTTTGAGATAGCCATTTTGTTCAGCGTAGTTGATTTCCAGATAGAAAATACGTTTTTGAGGAGGACAGTCCCCCACAACCCTCAGGGCAAGGGTTTTAAGTTATACCCTTGGGGCATATAAGGTTTTTTATAGAAGGCGTTGTCGTAGAAACTTCAAACAGGCTCATTCGATTGAAAATTCAAAGAGCTAGTACCTTTTTTAATAGTCGAAAGTGATTGGAGGGCAACTAGCCCCCCCCCCACGCCCATCATTCCCCCAAACAAATCCAATCAAAAATTTGAGATAGCCATTTTGTTCAGCGTTATTGATTTCCACATGGTAAATATGTTTTTGAGGAGGACACTCCCCACATCCCTCAGGGCAAGAGTTTTCAGTTATGCCCTGGGGGTATATAAGGTTTTTATAAAAGGTGTTGTCGTAAGAAACTTCAAAAAAGGCTCATTCGACTGGAAATTCAAAGGGCTAGAACCCTTTTTAATAGTCAAAAGTGATTGGAGGGCAACTAGCCCCCCCCCCACGCCCATCATTCCCCCAAACACATCCAATCAAAATTTTGAAATAGCTATTTTGTTCAGCGTAGTTGATTTCCAGATAGAAAATATGTTTTTAAGGAGGAAACTCCCACACAACCCTCAGAGCAAGGGTTTTAAGTTATGCCCTGGGGTATATAAGGTTTTTATAGAAGGCGTTGTCGTAGAAACTCCAAAAAAAGCTCATTCAATTGGAAATTCAAAGGGCTAGTGCCCTTTTTAGTTGTCGAAAGTGATTGGAGGGAAACTAGCCACCCCCCCCCACGCCCATCATTCCCCCAAACACATCCAATCAAAATTTTGAGATAGCCATTTTGTTCAGCGTAGTTGATTTCCAGATAGAAAATATGTTTTTGAGGAGGACACTCCCCCACAACCCTCAGGGCAAGGGTTTTAAGTTATGCCCTGCGGGCATATAAGGTTTTTATAGAAGGCGTTGTCGTAGAAACTTCAAAACAGGCTCATTTTTTTTTTTTTTATGATAAGATAAGGGTTTATTCCAAAAACAACACAACGCAAAAAAACAAATGACCTTCCATAAGCTAACGCTTGTTCGAAAGTATTTACCCTCTTAAAATTAACACTTATAATAATATAATAAAGAGAAAGAAGAGAAAAAAAGAGAAAAAGAAGAAAGAAAGAAAAAAAGAAGAAAACATGAAAATCCTACACTCACTCGGCTCCTGGTCGCAATAACCAAAAATCAATACTTCACATACTCCAAAACTTCCCGCCGCCATCCCATAAATAATAAATAAACGAAACAAAAAAAATAAAAATATATAGGAAAAACGGGAAAAACGGGTTCCGGGCAAACCTGAGAGTGACTCAACTATACCACCCTTTAAACAAATTCATACAAATTCATACCTATGGAGACAAAGGGTTTTAAGGTCCCGACGGAATTCACATAGATTCGCTGAACTTTTTAAAGAAACAGGCAAATTATTCCAGACAACTGGCCCCACATGACGTATTGAAAATAGCGATCTAGTACTAGTAACTTGAGGTGTCCGTATATCTCTAGCATGACGAGTAGGATAATTGTGTACATCATCGCCAGAAATAAATAAATTTAAAAAACACTTGGGAACCAAATTATAAAAATACTTAAACATAAATAACCCATGGTAAAATTTCCCAAGACCTGACACAGGGATAATATTTAACTGTACATATTGGGATCTCACCGAGGTTCTCCGATTATCTCCGGACAACACTCGCAGTGCCATATTTTGTATCACACGTAACTGCTGCAAATGCACTGAAAATGTGCTAGACCATATACTCACGCAATATACTAAATACGGGTGAACTAACGAAAAATAAATCAATCTCAAAACAGAATCATGGAAAATATTTTTTAACTTTCTCATCATTCCAACATTTCTTACAATCTTTCGGTTGGAAATTCAAAGGGCTAGTGCCCTTTTTAATAGTCGAAAGTGACTGGAAGGCAACTAGCCCCCCCCCACGCCAATTATTTCCCCAAACACATCCAACTCTCTTCCTGGAGAAAATAGTACGAAAAGATAAAAAAAACTCTATATATAAATCTAAAGTAAACGCCAAGCTGCCTGAAAGGACTTTAACACTATAGGAACGAGACATTCTGTGAAACTAAAAGTTTAAAGTTCACCGTTACGGTATTTGAAAAACCTACGGTATTTGAGGGTATGGTACCCTCCTTCAATTGAATAAGGAGACTTGAACCAGTGAAATTATAAAATAAATATGTACCAGAGGATCTCGTATTATTTACCTCCTAAAGTGGACAGAAATTTTTCACATTTGTATATTTATACATTATAGTTGGGTCTTTTTTTTCTTCTTTTGGTCTTTGTATGTTCTATCGTGCCCTTCTTTTAAATTCACTACTGTAGTCCATCTTTGATAAGCTTCTCCATCTACGGTTTTCTACTATTTGAGTCTTCAAAAATTGGAACAATTTTTTATTTAGAATAGTTTCTCAATTTTTAACCATTTTTAGATACATCACAAATGTGTAAAGTTAATTTTCTCGAGTTTGATCGTTCTGATGATGCCAACTTATCTACTCTCTTTAAGCGATTTTAAATATTAACACAGAATATTTGCTTTATAAAGTTTTTTTTGAACGTATGGTCTTAAGGTCATTTATTTTCAGTTTTATCACACACTTGTTGTTTTAATAAAAACTTGCTCAATCCTGACAGGAACTAGTAGCAGATCTGGACTGGGACCAGTGGTACACTAGTGACCACTCCCCTCCTTGGTTCATGTGTAATTTACTTTCGTGTAGTCTTCACATAATTTTATGCGAGTCAATCGAACAAAAGAAAAAAAACGATACAGACTAATCTACATGCTACATTCTCTTAAAATCCAAACAAACCGTAGTTAATACAAACAGGAGTATAACTACCGCCTCCTAAACCTTCGTAAGATCACGGCATTATTTGCACTTTACTGAAAACAAAGCATATTCTAAGCACTTTTTCCTAATTAGAACTTACAGAGATAAAAATTAAAATGTTTAAACTTCTGTGACTTAATATCATTATATAGTAAACAATAAGTCAACTTTCTTGAGTTCTTTTCAGTATGATTATTATGATGAGCTTTTTTCTTTTATTATGTTCCGACAAATATACACCACACTGCTAAACATAGATATTGTTTGCATTGAAATGCAAATGATACTCTAGCCATTTAGAAGGATCTAGAGGCAGATAGGGGGCAGTGACACCATTTCTATTTGCAAACCTTGATTAGTATAGATATTATTTTTTGGTTTTGTTGCTGTTGATGTTGTGAAAAAAGTGCAAGTGACGCTCTAGCAGTATTCACTAATATTTACATTGCACAGACTTCCATCTTTTAATATCAGTGTCAGGGGATCAAGCTTCATTCGTTGAAAAAAAAAGAGTTTTTTTAAAAACAGATTTAAAAAGTTTTTAATCAGTTTCGCAAAACAACTTTAATTTCATTTTATTTGCTATGGACAGTAAAACTATTAGAATATTGGACGTCAAGGTATTTGTGAAGTTATTCATGTGAAAAATGTTTTTCCAAAACTAATTAAGGCCCAAAACAAATGATTCCAAAATCGTGACCTATCTAGATCTTTTTTTCATAACGGAAAACCAATGAATATCTTATTACGAACAATTTTATTAAACACACGATTATCATCGAGCGAAGATCGGTCCCCTGGTATAGAAGCTATTATTGTAATGTTTCTGCCGCAATGTGTAGCATTTAATGAGAAGCAATTGAGACTCACTTGGCAGCTATCAAAGGAAATGTCTTTCTCTAAAAGCTACGAATCTCCGATTTGTCAACAAACAAATTGCGTTTTGAAATTCCTTTCTTATGCTCAAGGCTTCAAACCTCCAGGGGTGTCAATTCCACATAGCAGGATGATAAATGAAAAATATTGAGTGGGCCGGAAGGGAAAAACGAATTTCCTGAAATTCATGACCTATCTAGATAGTTCTTTTCACACCGGAAAATACTAACATGCCAATTTTCAAAAGAAATTATACTGCCATTTTCGAGATTTTTTTTTACAGAGATGTAGATAATTATAGGTCATTTAATAAGATAGATTATATAGTACACAATAAATCTACTTTCATGAATTCTTTCCAGTCGAGCACAAAGAAAAAGAAAGAATAGCCGCCAGAATAATTAATATGTCCTATTCTTCTTAAAACTAAGCTGACTATACTAGTTTTACTGGAGATAAATAGCCCTTCATGATCGTTTAAAGCACTCTTCCCCCATACCGTATCTTAATTTAAATAAAATTTATATAATAATTTTAGCAGCATTTACTCACCATGAAATTTATAGAGTCCTCCTAAATGATCAAGAATTGAGTCGAGGGATTTTGCCACTGATGGTATCTCAATATACCTATGTATAACGATGTCAAAAACGGGCAGAAACCTTAGGCACACGTTCCCAAAGTAGACAGGCAGGTGACCACTACCAGACATTGAATCGGCCATGCTGTCCGGACCGAATTTCTCAGGATATTTGCGCAAAAACGCTTGATGCTTATCATGCCTGAAAACAAACCAGATTTACGAAGATAATAATTATTGTTACAATAACACCCTCCAAGCGTTATTTCTCTGTGGAGCAGAAACAGATTACTACTGCTGCTAACAACTAACTATAGCACCAAGCCACCTGAGGCAACCATAACTGCATAACCAACATCTATCCTATTTTATTCAAAGTTTCCCTCTTTACCCTCCCCAAAAAGTTCCAATTTCCTTTAAGTCCTTTCTTACGACCCCATTCAGGGACCACCTGTTTTTTCTTTGTCCCTAGATGGATCACTGAAAAGGACGATGTTCGGCAGCCTGTCATCCGTCTTGGTCGGTATTAGTCAATCATGTACATACTACCAATCAAGAGTCTAATTTATGTCGAGTTTTGTCATTTTACGGACACTTGGAGTCTGGTTAATATAAAGTGTTTTATACTTAATAAAATGTATAGATATTTGCTTATTTACAAGCCAAAAAGACGAGGACGCTCAAAATACTAGAACAAGCATGTACACAGGTCATGTGTGCAAAACCGAAATATGGTCAATCAAAAAACACATTTGTTTTTTTGTTGTTTTTCTTTTTTTACTATATTTTCTACTGTTTTCCTGTTTTCCTGAGTTTTTTTACTTTTCATTTTTACTGTTATTTCTTTGTTTTATTGCCGTTAATAAATTTATCTTTGTAAAAAACTGATTTTAATTGGATTTTAACGAATCACCATGCTGTATAAAAAAGTAACTGCTTTGGAAAAAATTTACTGTTTTTAGTATTTAAAAAGTAAAAGTGTTAAATATCTATTCGAACACGAACCACCTACAAACAAATAAATAAAAACAAAGAAAGAAATGGGTCAATTGTTACCTTTCCAGCTTGATAGATTTAAGAAACCCCGACCTTCATTTTACCAAAGCAAAAGCTTGATTGCACCACTTACGTCACTGCATTCACAATAGGTGCCATGCCAGGGGTACCACCCGTCGGACAGTTGACAAAATTGACACACCCCTCAATTTGTATATAATCAAGAGAGAAAAGTAGGAGATTAACAAAACACTGCAAATTCAGACAAGATTTGCAAAAGCTGCCCCAGGCAAGACCTTCTTTGTGCTTTTTTGCCAAATTTAGTTAAGGTACTCAGTAAATCCAGTTTTAAAGTCGTGTTGAACGGTAACATTACAAGAAATCTGTGATTAAACCTCACGGTTTTTGCAAACTTTATTAGTTCTTCATATGAAAAATGTTTGCACAAATTACGTTTATCGGGAATCGTCAATTTTTGAAATTATTTTCTAAGTGTCTACTTAGAAAACTCCAAAACTTTTCGGAGTGCTAATTTTATTTTCGGACAAAAAAATTACGGCAGTTGACTTTTTCTTCTTCCCCAAAGCTGGCGTTGCGCAAATAAGATCACAAAAAGACCGTAGTACGATTTTTTTTTATTTTAGTCTTAATGATCACATTTTATCGTAAATTTCATTTTATCTTTATATGTGCTTTGCTGAGGATGGTCCTTGGATATAGAGCCGAAATATTCTTTTAAGGTTAAAACTTTCACTCTCTTGGACATATTCCCCATTATTTTACCTTCTGTTGTTTGTATAAAGTGTTCATTTATTTAATTACTTTATTGCATAAGGCGAAAATCAAACTTACCATCCATTTTGTTTCCAGTGATCCGGGGAATGTTCTTTGACAAACTCTTGCACTCGACTTCGAAATTCCTGAGGCTTGAGCAACAGAAGTTGGATGATGTAGAAACAAACTTGAGCTTCATTTCCTTCCAGCGGCCGAAGAGCCTAAGGACAAAAGCGAAATGTTCATTTAACTAATGTTTTGCAAACGAGTGCCATCTATAGTAATAAGCAGGAATTGAACAGAGAAATTTAGGGGGGGGGGGAGCATAATAGATCAGATTAGTTTACTATTCAAAAAGATATGCCAAAAAAACAATGAAATAACCTGGACGGAGATCTAAGCTTGTACGTAGTGAAACATGTATGCAGTGAACATAGAAAATTGAATATTACGCATAGTAAATAAGAGGGAAGAAAGAAGCAAATCCCAAAAGACTCAAAAGATGTTCTATAAAAAAGCAAAAAAAGAGAACTTCGCAGTCAGATGGTGGAAGGGCATAATAGTCTCAAATATATGGAAAACTATATTCAGGCAACTTTGCAACAACATTGTTGCAAAAATGCAACACTTTACAACAGTTATTGAATCAAAGTACCCAAGAACCCCTTTGACCGAAAATGTGCAAAAGGTAACATGCAACAAATAGATTGGATACAATTGTAAACAAATTTTTGAAAGAAAAAAGTACTGGTTCATCTTCAAAACAACTCCAGCAAACTCGGTTATCTCATAAGTTTAATTTTTCGTTAAAAATGTCAGTTTTAATGGCGCTATGAACAAAAAGGTCTAAAGGTAAACACACAAAATTGCTCGTATTTCGTGCTGTTACAATTTTGGTGCCCACAACTAATTCTAGAAATGCTTACAAGATTTTTTGTTCATTTTGGAAGGGGGAGGGGTCTATTTTATTTTTTATTTTCTTCTTTACATTTTTATCTGATAAGTCAGAAGAAAAGATTAATAGGGACAACGTTTTTTCTAAAACAATAAAACTATATACAAAATAGTATTAGGTCAATGACAGATTACAAAAAAAATCCTAATAAATAACCCGAAAAACAAATTAAGTACAGCCTGAGGGATTCTATATTATATAAATTACGAATTTAAAATAATTATTTCCAAGTTTTTGCAGAAAAAAACCTCTCATGCAGTTTCCAAGCCAATAAGCAATTTAGGAGAATTGGAAAAACCTGTCTGAAAGAGAACTTGATGAATCACAAAAATATCGAATGTGAGATGACAAGGCTCGTGCCCAAATTTTTTCCAAAAATCTGAAAAGAAAAGCAACAGATACTATTTTAGGAAGATGTTCCGATATACCATTGAAGTAATAAGAAAATTAAGGCCATGGGGGCACGAAACCTCAATTTTAGCATAAGGAAAAAAAGATGAGACATCATTTAAAAAAAAGCTTCAAGTTCGAAGTTTCCAAAATTTCACACGTGGAGTCTTGGGGGATAATCTTAAGGAAATCCTCCCCCCCCCCCTGTATGCAAGTTTAAAAATTATCTACGTTGTGGTAAATTTAATTCTCAGTTTCTAGACTGGTGACTTGAATAGGCCATTGCTCATGTTTTTGAGAGTCAATTCCGGTGTTGAAGCAATGACGGATTCCTCAACTTGTTCGTTCATATCCGAGTCTCAAGGTCAAATCAAAGCAATAATCGCTAAACACGAGCAATAAAATCTATGGTTTTATAAAAGCTTAATTAAGTAATAATTGCAACCACGTTTACTTGTTATGGTAAGAGGTAATCCGATTTTGGAAGGGGGGATGGGTCTATTTTATTTTTTTATTCATTCTTTACATTTTTATCTAATGAGTCAGAGGCAAAGATTAAAAGGGACAACGAAGCCAAAAGGTTCATACGTTTTTACCTAAAACAGTAAAACTATATACAAAATAGAATTAGGTCAATGACAAATTACAAAAAAAAATCGTAATAAATAACCCGAAAAACAAATTAAGTACAGCCCGAGGGATTCTATACTATACAAATTACGAATTTAAAATAGCTATTTCCTCGTTTTTGCAGAAAAAAACGTCTCATGGAGTTTCCTAGCCAATAAGCAATCTAGGAGAATTGGAAAAACCTGTCTGAAAGAGAACTTGATGAAAGCTGGATACGTCTTCTTTGGGGTGGGTGGGGGGGGGGACCACCAGTCAGGCCATGCTTAGCTATAATCTAGATCGCTGGTATAAGGTTTTACCACTAGTATAGTCATGAAAACACACAAAAAACGTTTTGAGCCAAGACATATTGAGCTAATACGTATTGAGCTTTTTCGTTTTTTATACGTAGCTTAAGCCATATTTACATTGGAATTGAAACCCATAGGCTACTTACCAAACACAATATTAGCTTATCAATAGTAACAATATTGTACTTCCACACAATATCATTGACAATTTCTACAAATTTGTTGACATGCTGTCCACCACCGGAATTGGCAAATTCGTACACCAAAAAGTCACAAAATATCGAATGTGAGATGACAAGGCTCGTGCCCCAATTTTGTCCAAAACTCTGAAAAGAAAAGCAACAGATACTATTTTAGGAAGATGTTCCGACATACCATTGAAGTAATAAGAAAATTAAGGCCATGGAGCACAAAACTTCAATTTTAGCATAAGGGAAAAAAATGAGACATCATTAAAAAAAAAGCTTCAGGTTCGAAGTTTCCAAAATTTCACACGTGGAGTTTTGGGGGATAATCTTAAGGAACCCCCCCCCCACCTGTATGCAGGTTTAAAAATTATCTACGTTGTGGTAAATTTAATTCTCAGTTTCTAGACTGGTGACTTGAATAGGCCATTTCTCATGTTTTTGAGAGTCAATTCCGGTGTTGAAGCAATGACGGATTCCTCAACTTGTTCGCTCATATCCGAGTCTCAAAGTCAAATCAAAGCAATAATCGATAAACACGCGCGATAAAATCTTTGGTTTTTTAAAAGCTTAATTAAGTAATAATTGCACCCACTTTTACTTGTTATGGTAAGAGGTAATCCGATTACCTCTATTGTAATGTAATCCGATTAAACATAATGTTAAATTCAGCTTATGTCTTCACAGTTCAAATGCTAATTAAATATTGCTGTACATTTAAATGCTGTACTAGTATATTCTAGTACATTGCTAGCACAGTTCAAAGGCTAGTTAAACAGTAAAATATTTCATATTAAAAGATTGAAATCTAAATAGAAAAATACAATCCCTGTTTAATTATCTCCACCAATGGAGGGGGATTCCAAACAGAAAATGGTTGCAAAGTAATCATACCTCCAGGATGATTGGAAAACCCAGTTCGGAATACACTTATCTTCAGAAATGTCCATAAAGCGTATAAAGTTCGGAACATCGATTACACCCCCAATTATAACCCTCCTCCTGTTAAATAGCATCCGATTGTCAGCGCACTGACCGACTTCAATGCCACTTTACCGTTAAATATAATATCCTTCAAGAAACTCCTCTTTTTTTTCTTTTTTCTTTTTAAACTTTTAATAAAACCCACCTTTTCTTCTCTCAGTGACGACAAATTTTAAATTCAACATACATCTAATTTTAACTTTAGACGTCACCCCCATCTATCCTTTTTTTTTTATTAAATAGCAGCCGAACTGGGCCCACTTAAAGTCACCACATACTACCAAAAACTTTCCAATAAAAGAAAAAAAAATTACCATTCCCGTGGAAAGGGGCGTCCTCTCCCAACAGGAAGCCCTTCATACGGTGGCTATTCTTTACCATACCTCTAAACTCTTTCCGGATAGTGGCCCTATGTGTCTCCTATAAAAAAAAATAGACACTCCTCTTTAACCGCAATTGGCATTCCCTACTCATTTCCCGGCAATAGCTGTCGTAGAAGGAAAAATAAATGTAGACCACATAAGGTGAAAGTGAAATAGGCTAAACAATTCGAAATAGCCGAATTTTAAATCTTAGTGTTCTTCCATACAAACAACTTTGATATAATGAAGGATAATAATATCACGTGCCAAATCATACATAGTATAAATAACTGGACACGAGCACTCAGACCTATCCTCTCTCTATACCTCCCCTCCGTTCAGAAAACTCCTCCATGCCCAACTTAATCTTCTACTTCTGAAGAGGGTTACAGGTAAAATAGTTATTTTAAACGAGGCGCTTTCATATTACTATTCGCCACAACTCACAATACACCCTTGACTTTCTCCTATCAGAGAAGGTTATATATGTCGAGTCTAATCCCAATTTGTCCATTCGTTTAGGTTACCCAAAATTGGGACATGAATCGTTTTTCGCACCGTTCATCTTACCCAAGAGGAATACCTTCTAGAAGTCAGAAAGACACAAACATTGCAAAGACAAATTTTTGAAAAGTAAAACAGTTCGAAAGAGTATCTGGTATAATTGACACCAAGTCCGCTTATTTGTGGAAATAAAATACATCACCGAGTGACAAATTTTTCAGTCCGAAAAGTTATTTCATCAATCACTAACTACACCATTGTTCTCTTTAAAAAAAGAGAATTCAGTTAGGCTGTGGTACTTCAAAAAGGCAGTATTTAGCATCCAGTCGACATTGCCCGTCATGAATCAAACCAGATATCTCGACCATCCCTAAAGTCCTATGACTATCAACCTTAGTTCTGCCCTGAGATGGATGGATGGATGATAGACTATCTATCAACAAGTAAAAATGACATCATTTTTATATATTCCTGAAAAAGGTTTATGCCAGATATGCCTCTCATTTAGACTATCTGTCTTGGATTTTTCTCCAATTACCCATGGATTGATAAAAACTTCATTTTAATCAAAAAAAAAATAATAATAATAAAAAATCAAACGACAATTAAGTTCGGCTGTGGTACTTCGAAAGGCAGTATTTAGATTTTTTTCATTTAAAACTTAAATTTAAAACTCGGATTTACATTCCATTGCCTCGAACAAAGCAAGCCTTCAGGTTTATGCTACAGGTGGCTGTACGACTATACTACTATTTATAGGTTTATAAATAACAAACGATTAATTTAAAAATGACTGGCAAGTTATCAATGGCATCTATTGGAGAGGTAAGTGGGGGGGGGGGGCAATAGCGTACCTAATACAGGGAGATTCAAAAGGCCCTTATTTCCAATGGCTTCATTATGCGTTTAAAATATTAGCGGTTTTAGTTATATAATAAATATAAAATTATGCAGCTTTTCATACGAACTATATTCGTCTTCTTGTTATTTTTTCTATATTTCTAAAAAGGCAGTTTTTGAACAATTTGGAAAGAAGGGTTGATGTGAAGCTCAAAAGGAGTAAACAATAAATAAAATTTAATAAATTAATCAGTCAATGAAATTTACCGTTCTTTTAGAAGACACTTAAGATCAATTTCTGAGATAGAAGAAAAAGTGACAATGGAGGGTCCTACCAAAAACAAAATGCTTCTGTTGTTACTTCTACTAGTCTGGAGGAATTAGATGTACCGTTCAATGTTTCTACTTTCACATTTTGACTATCCCTAAAATTCTCCATAAATACCCGTGAAGATCCCTATCTTTCCTCTCCAAATCCTTAACTGTCCCCTATTTTCCTCAACCAAATTACAAAAAACAAAAATTTGAATTCGCAGTTTCAGAAGAGGTACAGGGCATAACTTACCAAAGATAAATTAAATGATTTTTAATTTTATATTTCTCAGAAAAAAAGAAAAACTAAAATAAACAAAAGCTAGATATCTCGTGAATACCTCTCTAGAAAATTCAGAAATTCCTAAGCATAGTTGTTCTCTAAGATTCCCTTAAAAAATCCCTAAATGCCTAATTCCCCCTCCCTAAGAACCTAACATAACGTTAAAAATCTCTACGTTATGGGAAATAGTCTTGAAAGGGGAAAACCAGGCGCTATTAATAACACTGAATATTACAGTAAATATGTCATAACAATACAGAAAAAAAACAATTTAAAAAGGCAAAGATTTCTTACGTGTAAGCAATCGGGTTCACGTGCTCTGTTTCAAGGAGCATTCTCCAAACAATACACAAAAACAATGGAGGAGTACCTGGCATGGCAAAATGATTAACTATCTCACTCTCATTGTTCATTCCGCTCCAACGACTGTACTCCTGATCAACTGCATTCTAGAAAAAAGATAAACAAGTACTACAATACCACTGATGGTAAAAAGAAAGAGTTATGACTGACTGGCTAGCATCATCAATTAAAGTTAAAACAATAAAAAAGAGAAAAAGCTACCTCATGCAAATCATCACCGTTGATCAACCCAAATCAGGCGATATGGGACACTACAGATCCAGCAAAAGACACAAATGGAACAAAGGAAGAAAGGTGGCACCACGCTCTTACAACCAATAAAAAATATATCTCCATCCATTAATAACTAACCCGAAAATAAAATTGGACTAAAAAGATCATAGCCAAAAAACATCTAAGCTATAAAAAAGAGTAATACCATAAATAAAATTATCAATAACTGCTTATAATTTAAATTAGCATTTAAAAACTCAACCACCAAGCGTTCCCTTTATCATTTGTGCTCTTATCGTTAATATTGGTAACATTTGAAGTACTATCTAATTATCTCTTCTTCATTTTAATTGTTTGCTTTGAATTAATATTTTATTAATGAGCTTGAATATTATATATTGTTTTAAGATCCAGGCCCCTTCCTGAAGCCTATTGCTAACACTAGGTGGCAGCAAGGAGGCTCTTTGAAGGAACGAACTAAACCTTGAAATTTCTGCAGCGATGGTAGAGTTCTAGGAAGTGAAGATTGACCCTCCATTCCTAAGTAGCATAGGAAATCCATTAGCCGACCTCAAAGTGGTGAATGGGTGTAAATATCACTAGGCTTCACACCGAGCAAAGTGATGGTTAACGCGGTGCAGGGTGACCTTGAGGAGTGGCACCTCTCGAGGAAATTATAGCCTGGTAAACGACAAATATCACTAAATATCACTAGGCTTCACACCGAGCAAAGTGATGGTTAACGCGGTGCAGGGTGACCTTGAGGAGTGGCACCTCTCGAGAAATTATAGCCTGGTAAACGACACAGCATTTGCACAGAGTTCTGATTAATGGAAAATTGTTCTGGTTTTGGTCTGTTTTGGTGTTTTTTTTTGTGCTGATTTACCTCTTCCAAGCTAATTTATCTACTATGGGTTGCCTCCCTGTAGTAGCATAATATTTGTAGGCATGAATATATAATGAGCTGGAGGAAATAGGCTTGAGATTGTCTCTGCAGGATTTCCTCTCTTGGTGACACGAGAAAATAGCCAAGTGCTGAAAACCATGTTTTGAACAAGATGGGCCCAGGATTGCACAGCCTCCATTCAACTGGAGGTGCTAGGAGCGTCTTGTTGTCCGGTTCTAAGCCAGCTGAAGCGCTTCGTCTTGACTTGAGAACATGTGTTAGTTCCCAGTAACACACTAGTTCTGGGATCATTACTTTTCCTAAGGGCAAAATAATTTTAATGATTTAAAGAATATGAAAATTGCAACTTGGAATGTTACAACAATAAAAGAATAACTATCGTATTGAAATTTTGACTGACGAATTCAAACGCTTCGAACGAGACTTTTTAGGAGTTTCAGAAACTCACATCCAAGGGGCTCAGGCGCGAAGGATGAGGTACACAGGCAGGGAGTAGGATTCATGATAAATACAGAATCTGCAAAGTCTCGTTTAGGTTGAGAAGGTATTGATAATAGAATACTAGTCCCTCATTTTATGACTAAAAAGTGCAGAGTATCAGTCATAGTAGTTTATGTTCCTGTTTATCCGACTAATGGAGATACTAGAGACTCAGATAAATTTTCTCACTCCTACATGAACAAATAAACAAGGTGCCAGGTATGGTATTTTTATCAGGAGATTTTAATACACAGGTAGGTAGAAATAGTGACAGATGGTATCCAAGCCTAGGTAAATTTGTTGTAGGAAAAGCTAACTGTAATTGCAACAGACTGCTGCAATTTTGTAGCATAACAATGTAGTTACAACCAAGAGTTTTTGGTCATATAATGGCCAATAATTTAACATGGTATTCACGTGATGATAAGACAGATAACCTTACTGATTATGTTATTATAAACCGAAGACTGGCAAGCTCAATGCAAGATACAAGGGTATATAGGAGTTTTGTTATTGATGTTAAAAGTGAAGATCACCTTCTAGTAGTGCCTAGGGTTAATTTAAAGATGAAATTTAGAAAGGGTAACTACCTTCCGGAAAGCTGCGACGTTGATAGACTCCAGGACGAGAATTTAAGAGAAACTTTCCAGGAACAGTTGAATACTAAACTTCAGAGTTTAAAATTTGACAATGTGAAGGATGGTTGGAATAATTTTAGAAAAACAATTTGTGAATTCGCTGATGGTATCTTAGCGAAGAAAGTTAAGACTGTAGCTAGGAATATTAGTGAAAAAGCTTTATGTTAAATAGAGAAGATAAGGGGCTTGTACAAGAATTATCTGAGTCATAGATCATATGAAAATAAAAGGAATGTAAATAAAGTGGAGAAAGCATTAAAATATGAACTAAGGAGGTGTGAAGAGGAGGCAAGGGATAAAACTGCCGAGGATCTGAAAAATACAGATAGACGCCACAATAATAAGGTATTGAACTGGCATGTTAATAAATTGAGAGAGTGTTGTCAATCCGGACTTGTCCCAATTAAAGATAGGGACGGGGCCACAATAAGTGATAAGGAAAGAGTTAAAAAGAGATGGGCAGAACATTTTGGGAATATGCTAAAATATGATAGAGGTACAGGAAAAGATAAAAAGGAGAACGAAAAAGTTTGTGACACTTTGTATGTGAGGGAAAATATATTTTGAGAGAAGAATTAGTGGCAGTACTGCAAACCAAGTCTGCACACCACGAGTAGAATATTTAAAGAAACAGTGAAGAAAGTGGTGAAGTATGGTTCCAAAGCATAGGCACTCCAAAACCGGAGGAAGATCTGCTAGATGTTTTCCAGAGAAATCACCTAGAGATTGTTTTGGGTACCAGACTGACTGACCCTATCTAAAACAGTAGGCTGTACGAAGAGTGTGGTTCAATTCCACTTTCTAGGACTGCAATGAGAGAAAGGTTGAGATGGCTAGGGCATGTTTTACGGATGAAGGATAAAAGATTGCCAAAATTTGTCCTTTTCGGCAAACCGTCTAGGGTCAAACGAAAAGTAGTTCGTCCCCGGTTGGGGTGGGTCGACATCATAAGCAAAGATTTAAGTGAAATAGGAACTTCCTGTGAGATAGTAAAGAGGGAGGCGTTGAATCGATTGGGACAGAGAAGGAGCATGCGTAGCTGTGTTGGCCTCAGGTGGCTTGGTGCTGCAGTGAGTTGTTAGCAGTAGTAGTAGTATTTCAAAATGCGGAGCTATCAGTAATTACTTCCTTGATTATAGCAGCCAACGTATTATACACGTTAACACATTAACGGAAAATTAGTAACCTGTCTTCTATACATATTAAATAATTTGCACCCAAGTATTGATCCTTTTTAGGAGTGGAGGGGGGTGCATTTTGTTGTAAATAGTCTAGCTCTCTAATGGAATTAAAGTTTTGGTCAGGTATTTTATGGTGGTATAGATATAGTTATAAGCAGGCAGTGGGTAGCTAAAAGGGCCACAGGGATAATTTCTTGATGTCTTTGGTGATAACTCACAAAAGGGCCTGTAGTTGGTACCATACACAAAGTGCGAATATAGAAGATTGGGCTTTGGGAGTAAAAAAAGGATGAAAACTAGACTACATTCATAAGTGTGGAAACGTGCTTTATTTCACTTGTTATGTCGCCCTAATGTCCCCAGTCCTTTTGTTCAAAATGAATAAGATTGAAGCTCAAGTTCTTTACATTCAGCAAGTGCTAATGCTCTTACGAAATACTCGAGGTCGACTTTTTTAATCCATTTTTCATTGTCCAGAAAAACAAAAGTCAAAATTCAACAAAAATTCAATTTTAATGAATTCCCCAATTTTAAGCCCCCTGCTAACGAAACCTTCTTTTGAACCTACTACCCTCATACTTTCCGATAGTCACTTTTTCTTTCTTGCAATTTCTCTTATCTCCTTGCCTTCCTTTGGGAAACATTGAATTTGAGTTTAAAAAAGAACAACAACTTCCTAATCTGATTTTCCTTAGCTGGCCAAAGATCTCTAATTTATCAGACAGTACAAGTTTGGAGCTTTATTTACAAGAATAGACTCATTCCTATTCTTATTTCCTAGCTCATTTTTGCTTCCTTCTATGTCAATTTGCAATATGCACAATTAATAATCCCATTGCTTTTTTCTTTATTTCTCTACAACATTTTGTTTTATTTCAGCTTCATTCTCAATGTCACCTTTCCTTCTTCCTTTTTAAAGATTTCCTGTACTGTAGCTCTTTATTTATTTTTAAGTACCAAGGACACCTAAAATGAAAACTAATTCATTAAATTGGTCAAGTGCAAGCTTACATAGCTATATACGTCTTAAATTAGTGTGGAAAACCGATAATTCATTTTTTAAGGAGAAAGATCGCCAGTTTACATAATGTATTCTAATAGGAAAGTTCGTGGCCAATTTCAAAAATAAAGAACGTGTGCTGTTAAACAGCAGAAAATGACCAAAAAATAAATAAATCAGCATATAGCCTTAGAAAGTGTTGTTTTCTTGTATGTTCTGGTAAAACAGAAATCGGAACCTAGTTCAGCAAACCTCTTTTCTTTGAAAAATACTTCTAAGGAATGCTTCTTGAAAAGACCTTGGCTAGACTAGGCCTAGTCTTGATGTTACTAGGATTTTTGGCATTCCAGGATCTTTTAACCATGAAGCAGTGTAAAGGTAAACATTAACGATTCTAAAAGAAAGTATCAATATATAGGCTACCCTATTGGTAGTTTTACAGACCTAATGACTTCCACTGATAGCCTACCTTATGTAGGCTAAGGTAAGACACAAAGTAGGCTGTGTGATTTGCTTGAATATTTTGATATAAATCTACCTCATAGTTATCATATAATAGTAGCATATACCTTTTATGCTTTTTTTTATATTAGAAATACAAATTACTTGGGTGAGCACTGTTTGACTATTAAATTCATTGGTTCTTTATACTCTAAGCAACAAACATTGTCATTTACTCTTATATACAAAGCACTATGAAGTCAAAACAATAGACAATATTGTGTTTCCTTTAAACATGGAGAATGATATAAAGTCTTCTGTACGACTTTTTAAACATCAAATTATTATAGAGAAACATGAATAAAGTTATACAGAATACTTTTTGGTTTTCTTATTTAATATATGATCCACTAAAATGTCATACAAAAGAAATTACATTACCCCACTGATACATAGAGAAAACAACAAAGTCATACAGATGGCTTTTCATAGTTCCAATTGCAGTTCAGGCAACTTGGTGGTCACATATCAATCCTAAAACTTAGTCAACCTACCTGAGAATTTATGTGGCCAGGAAAATTAGGCTTAGGATGATTCTTCGTCACCAAGTTCCGTAGACATTGTCTGTTATGAGTCAACCCAAAAATCTTAGTCATCTCTATTGTAATTCAAGTAGACTTTCCAAGTACGCCTGTCCGCCTAGAGTCTAAGGCATTTTGACCAAGTTTTAGGATTATCATGACCACTAAGTCACCTGGACTTGCCGTCCTCAGTCAGAAAACCCAATCTATAAGCCAAGACAGTTACACAAAAACAGAATTAATGGAAAATTGGTTGACTGAAAAGTTGCCTGGCCTTGTGTGCAAATAAGTGGAATAGGGTCTCCCCACCTAAAGTCTTAGACAGGCAACCCAGTTTATAAGCTCAGACAGTTAGACTAACACAAAATGCATTCAAAATTGGTTGACCCAACAAGTTGCCTGGATTTGCAGGTGAACAAGTGACATAAGGTCTGCCTGCCTATAGTCTCAGGCAAGGGCAGCTGAGTTTTAGGACTAACATATGAACATCAAATTGCCTGGACTCATTGGCAAACCAGCAACAATAATAATAATGGATTGAATTTTCAGAATATATATCCTATAGGCCTTCAAAAAATTATGGGTATTTATTAGTGAAAAGGATGTCACACTGTTATACTAAAGCAATGCAGAAAAAAAGGTACTGTTCTAATATCTGGGGAACATGCGAGAAGTGAAGTTTGGTTAATGCTAGTGAAATAAAACAAAATAGTATAAAAATATAATAGTTTAGAAACAAATTTTGGCTGTATATTTGCACATTAGGGGGGTGGGGGTAAAGCATAGCATATAATAAATACATAACCTGAACTAACCTAGGTACCTTTTTTCCTCCTAACCCCAAAAAACTAAAAAACCTTAGGTTTTTACATTTTTTTTTTACTCCTAAAAAAAAGAAAAAAAAACCCCAAAAACAACAAAAAAAATAAAAAAAAAAAAACAAAAAGCTTAAAATAAACTGAGTTCTGGAGTGGAAGAAAAAAAAAAAAAAACAAACCCCCCCTGTTTTTATAAGGAGGGATTTAAGAATAAGATAGGAAATTACTGGGTAATGTTATCTGCTCTTGGCTTTTCTCAAGTTGCATTCTTGCATGTTGCCCATACATTAGAACAGTACCAAAAAAATTTTATGGAACAAAACAGGAATTATATTAAGAACAAAATTAGAGAGTCATGGCTTCTCTGAATGACAAATGTTGATTAAATAAAGCAATACTATTAGATCATTATCTGTCATTGTTATTATGTAATATATATCATTGTATTATGAATCATATACAATATATTATTGTATTGTTTGTACTTGCCATTGTACACTGTTTATTCTAATTCAGCATTAGGCCACATAATTTTGGGGTGCCAATTGTGTGAGGGGGGAGCAGTTGCCTCAGTTAGACTTTGAAAAATACCTTCTTATTTGTATTTTGCTACTTTTTATTTTATCGTGGCTAACTGGTTATTTTTGCCCCATTTACATTTTGAGGATTGGAATCACTGACATAATTACTAGATACAAATCATCAGCACAACTGGGTTATATTTTGTTTAGTGATGAGCCTGAATAAAAGACTCTTACTTAGTTACCTCATAATAAATAAATTATTATGGTTAATAGACTTTGAAGTTGATACCACGAGCTTATGCTTTACTCCCCCCCCCCCTAATATGGAAATATATAGCCTAAGTCAGCTTCAATCATTAGTCAGCTACATATGACCTATTTTTCTCCCTAGCCATTTTTTTAAAGAAGCAAATTTTTGAGCATAGGGTTACTAGGTTTCTATGGGCTGTTCTGAGCCTTCTAGCCCCTTCAGGGCCCAAAATTAATGTGGTAAAGCTTTCTAATTTAGTTAATTATTAATTGAGTAAAAATATATTAAGACGCAAATACAAAGTTTCAAAATACCACTTTTTATTAAGATAAAGATACAAATCGTGGCATGTGTAAGCTTGGAGGGAACTTGCTCAATAACCAATTTCCTGGGTAAATGCGTCAATGTACCAAAAGGACGTGGTTAGTTTTTCATATATATACCCAGATTTTTGAGACTGAGGGCAGACTTTTTGACGTGCAGGGCGAACCTCTGCCCGTTTATTTTCTTGTTAGAAATACCTTGGGATCTTGTCGGATCATTGTAAGTGTCTATCTTATTATATATTATTGTAGTTTCTGAGACTTGTGGTCTACTTGGGACAGCCAGTCCCAGTAGAATATCTATATCTGTAATTATTATATGTAAACTGAATATAAGTATTGTACTTTAGACAACCTCTCTACGATCTACCTTTCGCCCCTCGAACATACCCAGTCGGTACACCTCATTAGTTCAGTCATAGCCTAAGGCACGCTGCCAAAGTTTAATTACCTTAGGGCCAGAGTTTATCTCCCCTATAAAGGGAGAATAAAGGCATCTACGACTAAAACACCCAAATACCATAAAATACACTTCACAACAACTGGTGGCCGGTGGAAAAACTGGGTCGAGAGGGATAGATAAAAATAGTAGATTGAAATAAAATGGCTTTACTAGAGGAAAAAATGACTTCCCTATCAACAGTACTTGAAATTGCAAAAATTATACCAGAATACGCGGGAAATTCAGACGTAGATGAGTTTATCGAAAAATTGAAAATTTTCGACGAACTAACTGAAGCTTTTGAGGATAAGGTCAAAGAGCAATGCGTTGCGGCCAGATTAAAGGGAAGCGTCCTTAAACATTTTGAGGCAATTAAGGAAAAAGAGCCCAAGGACATCAGTACTCTAATTGAATCTTTTAAAACAAGATTCATAGAGACAAGCATCTCCGAGAGGCTAAGAACAGAGGTAGTGACATTCAATACCTCAGCTAGTATCAGGGATTATGCAGACAAAATTCGTAGATCCGTATGCTTACAATTAGAGAAAGGCGGAAATGACGAGACAGTACAGAAAGTAAAACTACATACTTTTACCCAAGGGTTACCAAAAAAGTTATTAAGACTAATATTATCGCGGAAACCTGAAAATTTAGAGCAGGCTATAATACTAGTCGAAACAGAGGTAAAAATTGACGAAGCTATGAAAAAGTTTGATCAGATGTCAATAAATAACACAGGAGCACAAGAAAGTATAAAATATGAAAGGGGACAGAAACGGGTGAACTTTGAGGAGCCAAATCGTGAACCAAAAAGGCGTGACGGAGGCCGAGGGTCGCCATCTAGGGAAAAAGCTGACAGATTCCACGACCTTGAGAGATTAGCAGCTAATAACTATAGAAAATATGGGCACCCTCCCCCATCAAAGACAGATAGTTGGGGAACCAACAATGAAAGATCAAAAACATTTAGAAGTAACCAGGTAACAAACAAACAATTTAAGAGAAAATTTTATTGCTATTATTGTAGCAAACCAAACCACTATGCAGCAGATTGCTGGCATAGAATACGCAAAGAAGGCCAGACGTACAAGACAAACCACCAGTTCAGAACGCAGGGGGGCAGAAATTTAGGAAGGCAGGGAACAAATAATACTTGGCAAACACCTAATAATATTCCTGAATTTAGGCCTAGGAGGCAAACGTTTAACAATACCCAGGGTCAAAGTAGTAACGCTGAAGAAAACTGGGATAATCCCAGAAACTTTTGGCCAAACAGTGGGCATTTAAACGGAGATACCAGCCTGTAAGGGTCGACAGAGCTGTTTCCTTACAAAGACCCCTATATAGTTTAGAATGTTGTGATACAAATGCAAATAATAATAGTCTACCGATTCTGCGTTGTTTTAAAATTGAGTGTTTTCAAAATTTACCATGTTTACTAGATACAGGAGCATCTAAATCATTAATTCGAGAGGAATTTTTTAAGAGGTTTCCTCCTAGTGTCAAAAATCGCGTAAGCAGATGCCAGAATACCCTGACATCAGTGACAGGGCACAGGCTGACAATTTTGGGAGAATGTCCATTGAAATTTAGCACAGGGGATAAAGAAATAACAGTAACAGTAATAATATGCAAGCAGCTACCATTTCCTTGTATTCTAGGAGTAGATGCCATCAGAAAATATGGGATCGTATGGGAACCCATATCTGATACAATAACCATAAACAAGACAAATGAAAATAATAGGCAAATTTGCGTAACAACAGATAACGAAAGTGACGATTCGAATTATAACCTAAAAATAAGCGGAAAAATCACCATAGAAGGGGGAACGACAGCTCAAGTTCTTGCGACATTAAATGCAAAAGAAGGAAAGGTTAAAACAATGGATGCCATGATAGGAGGATACACCATAAAAGAATACCCAATGATTTTCGTGGAAAATCAAGTTATAAAAATTGAAAATGGTACAACATACTTAAAACTATCAAATCTAAGTAATAACAAAATAAAACTGAACCAGATAGAACTTGGATCAGTGGAAAAGATTTCAAATTCGGAAATAAAATCTCTAAACAGTCCAGAATTAAGCGTAAATTTCACTAGCCACGAACATTTATCCTCATTAAAACCGCAACCACAAGAAAAGTATGGAATGTCGAAAACGGATTTTTTGCAACAATTTGATTTAAAACAATTACCGGAAAACGTAAAAACTAGGGTGGAAAATATTCTTTGGGATTTCAAATGGACTTTTGCAAGACACAAAGCGGATTACGGTTTAACTCACTTAATCACGCACAAGATATCAACAGAGGGCCCTCCAGTCAAAAAGTCACCGTATAAAACACCTTATCATTTAAAACCATGGCTAGAAAGCCAAATAAAAGAAATGGAAGATCAGGGAATAATTAAAGAAAGTATGAGCGATTGGTGTTTTCCACTAGTAATAGTCAGGAAAAAAGATAACTCCTGGAGATTATGTATAGACTTTAGAGCACTAAATGCCGTCACGGTTAAGGACGTGATGAAGTTACCAAGAATTGATACGATTTTAGATTCGCTAGGAGGTACAAAATATTACACTAGTTTCGACTTAATAGCAGGATATTGGCAAATCGCTTTAGATGCAGAAACAAAGCATAAAGCTACAGTAATTTTAGACGATGGAAGAACGTTCACATTTGAACGTATGCCTTTTGGCTTATCATTTAGTCCAAATTGTTTTAGTCGGCTAATGAATTTGGTGTTAAAAGATAACGAACCAGGAAGAAAAAAAGATACCTTGGCTTATTTAGATGATGTAATTCTGTTTAATGAAAACCTGGAAGACCACTTGGTCGGACTTAGAAAAATACTGGAAAAGTTTGAAAAAGCAGGCTTAAAATTAAAACCAGAAAAGTTAAAAATAGTAGTACCAAAATTAGTTTTCCTTGGACACCGGATAAACCAAGGTACTATTTCAACAAATCCAGAAAAATTTACAGTCATAGAAAATTTACAGCCTCCTAAAGATAAAAAAAGCTGCAGGTCAGTTTGTGGTTTTTAAGCTATTTCAGACGATATATTAAAAATTATGCAACAATCGCGCAACCTTTGACAAACCTTTTGAAAAAATCAGGTAAATTCGAATGTCCAGCGGACGCAAAACAAGCGCTAAATGAAATAAAAAGGCAATTATTACTGGCACCAATACTTAAACTACCAGATTTGTCACAAGATTTCTGTTTGCAAACAGATGCTTCGGGGTACGGTATAGGAGCCATATTATTCAACATAAATTCTGAAGGAGTAGAATCAATAGTCCAATACGCCAGCAGGCCACTGTCGGAGGCAGAAAGAAAAATATTCGACAGTTGAAAGGGAATGTTTGGCAGTTGTAGTTTTTACAGAATATTTTCGACAATTTTTACTTGGAAAAAAATTCATTTTACGCGTAGACCAAAAATCATTAATTTGGCTACATACGATGCAAAATACTTCAGCCCGGCTAACACGGTGGATACTACGTCTACAAGCATATTCATATACCCCAATATATATAAAGGGCCGTACAAACATTTTACCAGACTATTTGTCACGAAATCCAGATACGGAAGGAAATTTGATAGCAACCATCCAGAACGAACTGGAAGGGCTAGGAATACTGTCTAATGAAAATATTTCGAATCATCAAGATAAAGATGATTTTTGTTTAGCGATGAAATCCTTTTTATCAAAAGGAACGGAACTGCCAGAGCACTTTCAACATTTTTTAAAGGACTTAGATAATTTTGATCTGGACGAAAGTAAAAATCTTCTGGTAAGATATCATAGACCATCGCAAGAATATAGAAAAAATGACTTAAAAATTATTCCAGTAATTCCAAAATCTCTGGAAGGAGAAGTTTTACAGATGGCACATGCAACGATTGGCTGTCACATGGGAAGAAGCAAAAACTATGGGGAGGCTGAAAGGAAATTTTTATTTTCCAAAAATGTACTCAAAAGTAAAAGCTTTCATACAAAGCTGTCAAGAGTGCGCCAAACAAAAGTCGCCACCAAGGACCCCTAGGGCTGAATTAGGTCAATACCCCACCCCTTCAGGGGTAGGAGAATTAATGTCAATAGACATTTGGGGAACAGGAGGAAGTTTACCAGTTTCCAGGAAAGGAAACAGGTGCGTACTAACCGTAGTCGACCATTTTAATTCATATTTATACGCTTTTCCAATTAAAGACGAAAAGACAAAAACCATTGCGAAAGTTTTGGTCAATCGTCTATTCTTGGAACACGGAATTTTTCCTAGAGTTTTACTTAGCGACAATGGGCCATGCTTTAGAGTCGAATTATTAGACGAAATTACAGAATATCTGGGGGTGAGACGATGGTTTATATCGTCTTATTTGGCCGCAGCTAATGGAAAGGTTGAAGGTAAGCATAGGGAATTAGCTTACATGCTGGGAATACATGCAAGAGAGGAAAATGAAAATTGGGATGAACATTTACCATTTGTAGTCTTTGCAATAAATACGGCTTTTTCACGTTCCTTAAAAGAAACGCCATTTTTTTGCAACATATAAGAGATCCCAGAATTTGTTTAGATGAAATACAAAATGACAGAATATATTACAACTTAGACCAATATAAGCAAGAAATGGTGATGCGAATGAAAAAAGCTATGGAACAAGTTAAAGACAATCTGGAAGATGCGAAAACAGAACAAAAAGAAAAATATGACCGAACAAGCAAAAATAAGACAAATTAATGTTTAGGAGACTTGGTTTATGTGTACAAAACTAACCTGGAAGGAACAAAAAAGTTAAAACCGAAATGGGATGGGCCCTACAGAATTGTAAAGATTCTACCAAATAACTTAACATATGTTCTAAAGCATCAGTATAAGGAAAAGGAAGAAGTAGTACACCATAATAGAATGAAAAAGGGATATTTTTCAAAACAGTGGAAAACAGAGCCTATACTTTCAGAAGAAGAAGTAGAGGACACGATTTCACCAGTATATATCAGAAGACCATATGAATTTTATGACCTTTTTAATGACCACAAAGGTTGGGAGGAGTGGAAGGAGTATTTAGCCCAGTCTTGGCTACAAACTCTCCACAGCAAACAAGAGAAAAGAGGAAATATTCGATGCTCATCGGATACTAGCGATGAAGAACATCAAACACAACATGAGGGTTTAAAACATGATAAACCAAAGGTAAAATCCACCGAAGAAGAAAAATTAGAAGGAACCAATGAATTATCTGATTTTCATACATTAGACTCACCTACAGTCTTAACACAGAAATGGCTTTTGCAACAAACGCCATCTACCAGACGCGAGCTAACAGAATGTGACACTGATAATTCTTCTACAGAAACCGATATCACTAAACCTGGGCCATCGTCAAGAAAACCCTCTTTAAGAGAGAAATTGTGGAGAAAAGTAAAGAAACCAGAGGGGCAGCAACAAGTTCCTTTGTCAGCAGCACAAGTAGCTAAAACACTTATGAAAAAGGCCAAACATCAAGAGAAACAAAGATTAAAGATATTTGACGAGGCAACAAAACAGCGCTCGGGTTCAGAGCCTTGTAAACCACACTATAGAGACCACGGAAAAACTTGCAAATATTATAAAGAAGAAAAGCAAAAATTTGGGGTCCAAAACTCGGACCAGGAAACGGAGAAAGGCAGAACAAGCGTAGCCCCCAGCAGATTAATATTTGAATAAAACGATTGTAACGGGAAAAAAATAATAAATAAAAATAAAACGAGTAAAAAGCCTCTAAAGAAATATCTATATTTTCTTTTTTTAATCGGTATGTAAATAACATCAAGTTTTCCTTCAAATATATATCGCCAGTAACAATTATTACCGTCACAGAGAAAAGAAATTAGCTCCGATCTGAAGTGACATCATAGCTTCCTGCAAAAATTTTGTTTCCGATACGAGATAAAACTTCGCGAACGGTGTAATGACAAGACTTGTCAAAACGAATTAGGCTACGTTCCATAAAAGAAATTAAGTAAGGTCACGTAACTTATAAATAGGTGTTGTGAAACTAATTAAATTATACATATTTAGAATCAGCATTCAAAGGCGATTCTTTTAATATGTATATTGAAAAAAAAAATATATTTTTGGGGGGGTAATTAAAAAAAAACGAAGGAGGTTAGTCTACTGAAATAGGGTCATTGGAAGCTAGCAAATTTGGAGTTGAGCTCAATCACTGCTGGTCTCTCGTTGTTAAGTAAATACGAAGCATCTACTAACCTTTGACTCTCTGAGGTGACACTTTCAGTCGAATTGGGATAATTTAATTTTAAAAAAAATAAATTGTTTTTGAAGAATTTTAAAATTATTATAATGGGAAAAACAGCAAGAGTTTACATTAAGTGCCGGCTATGTGTACAAGCTAGCTGTAATCGTATTATAATTAGTTATAGTTTAATATACTAATTTTTGGTAAAAAGAAAAAATAATTAAACACAATAATTAAGCGCTATAAAGATTTAAGCGAAACTTAGCATAAGCGAAAGCAAAAAAAGTGCGAGGTAAAAGAAACGAAAAGCAATATAAAAATAAATTATAACCTAAAAACTTACCAGGAGGTAAAAGCCAAGGACAAAATCCATTAACAATAAGCCAAAAATTAAACCTCATCGTCACAAGCAAACCACAGTAGTTCAAGGTAATAATTTTAACTCTAGCGATGTATTGGATCTGAGAAAACGAACTGGCACAGGAGAATCCTAGTTTAAACAATTAGTTTTCACCTGTACCAACCCAAACACCCAAATACCAATCCGTTGAACCCTAACATAAACTAGACAGTATCCACTTTTTCTTTGAAAATAAAATATAGCATTACACAACAAAAGAAAACTCGCAGTAATGAACAGAAATTCATTCTTGTAATTCTCCCAGATTCAAGCTTATCAATAAACCACAGATAATGAGCACCGAATTCAAATTTATTTAGCCTTGCAAGGGAATTATTGCCTCTCTTTCTTTCGCAAATAAAATAGTAATTAAAGCTGGGAAAAATTGGCAACCAGTATATCGTAAAAACGTAGATTTTTATGAATAAATGAGAACTAGCAAATGCGGGGCAAAACTTGATTAAAAATGTTCTAAAAATCAGCTGGGAAAAAATACAGTACTTTTCTAACACTTTTGGACAGAAAAATTTGAATAATGTCAAAAAAAATACAGGTTGCAAAAATTAGAGAGCCCCCCCCCCCCGCCTCACTCTTAAAAATATGGAGATAATGAATTTGACCATAGAAGGGCAATCAGCATAAAAACTTGTTAAGGGTTTTGAAAAATACGCGAAACATATAAATATAGGCTTAGGAAAGACCTATTTTACTGAAAAAGCGGAAAAAGACTTGAAAAAAAAACCTTAGGCTTCATTGAAATAAAGAATCAAAAAAAAAGAGAAGGGTTCAAGTTGAAAATATAGCCAGACGAAATTAAAAGGAAAAGAAACTGAATGGAGTCAGTTAAACTCTGTTATACGCACTTATTGAACTTGCCGAACGAAACTAGTACGAAAAATGTACTAAATAAGTACAAAATGAGTAGCATTAATACTACAGAGCTGTGTGCCATGATTACTGTGTGTTATGTGTGCTACAACTTACGGTGTGCCATGAAGGCCAGGTATTTTCTGCAGAAGGCCAACTTTTCTGAAAAAAGAATAGCCCAAGAGAAAATTGTGGCCACAAATCAAATAGTGTGGCAATAATATAAATAATTAATTATTGTGTGTGCAGGTTCATAATAGTCCTTTTAGCTGTAGCTGATGACAAAGAGGACCTGGAAACGTTATAAGGAGCTACCAGAAGCCAGCCCTTGTAAGCAAACCTTCAGAGTACAGGCACGAGTCAATTGATAATGGCATAAGAGGTATAAGGTGAACAGCAAAAAAAAAAAAAAAATTTTAACTTATCAGATCCAAGCTGTAAATGAAGCCTTAACCCAAAAGGACATTAAAGCTGGAAAAAGAGAGATTACAGACAAAAACGTTATAAAACTGTCTGAAGTACCTAAAAATTCGAAAAGAATTAAAAAGCTCGACAGTCTGAATAAACAAATAGGCATATAGTAAGCCAATGACAGTTAAATGACTCAAATTGGTTCAAAGTAGAACCAAAGTTGTAAAACAAAGATAAGAAATAATATAGTCGTATATGGAAAAGTTATATAGTGGTAACAAATGTTGTTGAGAAAATATATACAATTATAAATGTATTTTGAAAACTCTTTATAATTATGGAATTGTTACCATATACAAAAAAAATTGTAAATATGTAAATTTTGATAGCAAAATCATGCTATATGAACTATTGCCAAGCCCTTAAATAGAGGCTAATCATACTTATCAGTTATAGTGTATTAATCTATTTATTAGAGTGGAGTTTTTTGTAAATATTTTAATTGCAGTTAGGACTTATAATATAAAAGTCTTGACGGACTTATTTAAAAGTTGTACAAAGAATAAATATTGCAGTGATTAAATAAATTATTAGAGTGAATAATTATTATTTGTTTTTAACAATTAAGTTATGTATCAACATAACTTCTGTTAATATATATATATATATATATATATATATATATATATATATATATATATATATATATATATATATATATATATATATATATATATATATGTATATATATATATATATATATATATATATATATATATATATATATATATATATATATATATATATATATATATATATAACCTAAACTATCCATGTAAATATAGTGAATTAAATGTTGAGTATTTGTGTTTTTATTTTTATATCATTCAAGAAGTATTCTAGATTAATACTTCATAAGCAATTAACAAAACAATAATTGGAATTAATTCCAATGCTAGTCTATACCGTGTTTTATTTTTAAAAATGCTTTAAGTTTTAACGAGTAGTATAATTATTATCTAGTTTTGCGACTTAAATACTTGTGTAAGTTATTACACAATGCTTGTATATATATATATATATACTATGTTTTTAATTTACTTTAAATTTTAACTAGTGATTTAATGCAATTTATAAATGTTTGACATCGAGTCAACGTATAAATATATTTTTATTGTGAAACAATCTGTTCAGTGATTAATAATTATATATTAAGAGTAAAAAGAGGAGAAAGTAACTAAAAGTAATTAACTTTCGTTAAAAAAAAAAAAAAATACAGGATATATACAAATTTTGAGTGTTTCTTTCTACTATATATGCAAAACTATATGCTTTATATGTATTCTAATGTGAATATTTATTTTAGATACAGCCTTAGCTATTTATTTTGGAAATCAAATTTTTAGTAGCATCCTTTCGGATCTATTTTTCTTTCAATCCTATTTTGACACATTTTTGGAAAGTAACAAATTTTGAAGCCACTTCAAATGTATCCTGATACTATCATCTCATACCACCAGAAACCAAAACATACTTGATCAACTGGTATTTTAGAAACTATAGCAGTACTACAGACTCTACTACAAGTTGATCAGACAGTGAGATAAAATCAGAACTTAATTTAGGCCTAGGAATGTGCTACATAGCCAAAATGGCTTATGTTATTGAAATATGTGAAAATTCTTTGTGCTGGAAAAATATGTGAAAATTTAAAAAAATCAAAAATGTTATGTGTAATTTACCCAAGGCATTTCTAAAACAAAAAATAAACGGTATATCAACCACATCACACAGATAAATTAAATTATTCATGAGAATTAAATTTAAAATAATTCATAAACTTTTCTAATATAACTTGAAATCTAATTTAAGCAGAACCACTAATATAATGTTTAAGCTGCTTTTGGTCAAGTTAAAACAGAAGATGCATATGAAGAAGGGTAAAAGAGTATTTTTCAGTTCTAGAGACAGAGAAAAAGAGAAACAAGGATGAATTTCGAATTGAAATCCTTCGACAAAAAAGAACATGGCCTATATTGGACCAGAAACATGACCCTAAGGAAACCCATTGAGGGTATATGCACATAATGACCCAAAGATGGCAGCATAATAGCTGTAAACAAAATTAAATTGTTTTAAAAGTAAAATATTGAGAATTGGGACAATTCTTCTTTAAATGGTGAGTACTGTGGTAAAGCTTTCTAATTTAGTTAATTATTAATTGAGTAAAAATATATTAAGACGCAAATACAAAGTTTCAAAATACCACTTTTTATTAAAATAAAGATACAAATCGTGGCATGTGTAAGCTTGGAGGGAACTTGCTCAATAACCAATTTCCTGGCTAAATGCGTCAATGTACCGGAAGGACGTGGTTAGTTTTTCATATATATACCCAGATTTTTGAGACTGAGGGCAGACTTTTTTACTTGCAGGGCAAACCTCTACCCGTTTATTTTCTCGTTAGAAATACCTTGGGATCTTGTCGGATCATTGTAAGTGTCTGTATCTTATTATATATTATTGTAGTTTCTGAGACTTGTGGTCTACTTGGGACAGCCAGTCCCAGTAGAATATCTATATCTGTAATTATTATATGTAAATTGAATAAAAGTATTGTACTTTAGACAACCTCTCTACGATCTACCTTTAGCCCCTCGAACATACCCAGTCGGTACGCCTCATTAGTTCGGTCATAGCCTAAGGCACGCTACCAAAGTTTAATTACCGTAGGGCCAGAGTTTATCTCCCCTATAAAGGGAGAATAAAGGCATCTACGACTAAAACACCCAAATACCATAAAATACACTTCACAACATTAATAGTCCCTGTCAAGTGATTATTTAATTATAAAAGAGCATGAAAAAAACTCATTATTTTGAATTGTGCCGAAACGCTAAATTTTGTTGAAAACTGCAGTCTAGGCTATGTACCAAAAATATGGTGTTGATTTATAATTCAGGTATATTTTTCGCCATTATGGAGGGAGGGAAGGGGGTCTTGATAAATTTAGCTATATATGGATTCACAATGGAATTCTGACTATACGTGTGTCTTATTTTTTAGGCCAGGCCATCTTAATATTAAATGAGGCTAATCAGAAAACTTTGATTATAGCTTTGAACTTAGAAGCTTAATTTTTGTATAATGCCCTTTGCCTATCACCTTTAAAACAGTTGAAATGGGTGACTTTGATATTGATTGTTTTTTTGTTTTTTTTGCTCTTTTGGATTCTTAAAAAGATATGTTGTATTAAAAACAAGTTTTTAATAACAATTTAAAAAAAGCATTTTAAAGTTTTGTTTTGGCTTCTTTATAGAATATATGTCATGCAGGCTAAGGCTGAACTGCTGCTTTTTTATTGCTTTTGGCTGCTCTTTTGGATATGATTCGTTTTTTCTTTTGGGGATTCATTCCATAGTATAAATTGATAAATATCTAATATCAGTCAAATTATAAACTGCATCTAAAAGGAGTAAATTTATCAAATTGAAAAATACATGATGAACACTTCACATGAGAACGGTTCAATTACAATGAAACAAAAAACACTTAATGGTTTATTCGGTATGTTACTTTTCATTTTTTTGGCATCCCTGCTTTCAATAAAAAAAAATCAAGGTACTATCACTTAAATATAATAGTTCCCTATGCTTCCCCTCTGGATACTATCTTGATAGGATACCGTCTGTGCTTTAAATAACAAAAATATTTAACTTATTGGCACCCCTTCTTTAAAAAAAATCGAGGTATTATGACTTAAATATTATAGCTCACTACCCCCCCCCCCCTCTCTCTCTCTCTGGATACCACCTTGATAAAATACCGTCTCTGCTTTAAATTAAAAAAAAAAAATGGAATCCCTGCTTTCAATAAAAAAAATTTCGAGATATTATCATTTAAATGTAATACTTCCTTCCCCCCCCCCCTCTGGATACCACATTGATAGGATACTGTCTCAGCTTTCATTAGAAAATTAAGTTACTTAATAATTAACTAGGTCACTACATAGTTCAAACAAACACGCAAAATAACGTTAAAAAGCTTAGTGTTCCTTGAAAAAAACTGAGGGTATGAGTAAGGGGGTACAAAGACAACAACAAAAATGTCGAAATTATTCAGATATACCTCAAATTATTGGAAAACTGAGTCATAGATTTGCCGTGGCATTCAATAAGATCCAAAGAATATAATTAAAAGGGAGCACACACAAAAGCCAAATTAGGCCAGTAGCCTATGAGAAATCGCAAAATACCCAAGACAATGAACAAGTCCTAATGGGGGGCCTTGGGTCTATCAAAATATTTCAATGGTTTCCTAGGGAATTTGATATCATTTTCTTCTGTCTCCACTTTAAATGAAAAAAATAATTATCTTTTTGGCATCCCTGCTTTCAATAAAAAAAAAATGAGGTATTATCATTTAAAAATGATAGCCCCCTATCCCCCCTCCTACAGGCAATAATTTACAATTTATTTATGAATCATATTTTTTAGGTAACTTCCAGTTCAATCTTTAATTCCCAAACCTTGTGCATAGCTTAGTCTATAGCTAAATTTTGTCACAATAGAAGGTTTTTTTTAGGATTCAACTTGAAAATAAAATTCTTGACTACAAACGATGTAAGAAATAGCGATTGAGAAACTGCATTCGAGATGATTTAAATTCATCTCATAAAGACGATCCTGTTTTTTGTCAACATATGAAGAACTGTGTATATTGCAATATTTGCAATTGCATATTGCATCTGTCTGTTTTTTATGCAAAGTAACAAAAGAGACGAAAATTAATGAACAAGAGAGTAGTGAAGAATTATGGTATGCCACAAGGGCGGATCCAGGATTTTTTTTCGGGAGGGGGGGGGGGGGGTTTACTAATTTTTGACTCAGTTTTCGACTAATTTTACTGATTTTTACCTAGGTTTTACTAATTTTCGACTTATTTTCGACTCGGTCAAAAATTTCGGGGGGGGGGGGTTCAAACCGGGTAACCCCCCCCCCTGGATACAGCCTTGGTATGCCAAGTAATATTTGGCAGGGAAAGTCACTGGTGATAAATCGCTAGGGGTGGCACCGTGATTGCGTGGTTTTCGGGGATTCGGGGAACCAAATTTTTTTTCGGGGTGACGCATAGATTTTCGAGGAAATACCCGAAAATTCGGAGATAGTGCAAGCCCTGCTTGATTTCTAATCAGGAAAATCGAAATACTAAACCACAAGAGAAGGAAAAGCTCCGAATTTGCGGTTGACGCAATAAAGAATTGCCGCAAAATTAATTTAAAATCGACCGAACGCCGCCGCCTCTGTCGGCGGCGGCATGCCTGCGGCGCGCCGGCGGCGCTACGACACTTCGGCGGCGTTCGACCGGACCTCTCGTCAGCGGCGTTTGGTCGATCCACCGGCGCGGCGTCGGGGTCTAGCTGGAACAAGTATCCTGAAATGGTATCTTGCATACCATCTAGCGCTTGGTCATCATCAAAAATATTTTCTGACACATCAGAATAGTCACACACTGAACTTGAGGTCATATTTTTTCACAAAATGTATTTTCACTAATATATATAACAATCAACAGATTTTGTAAATTTGAATTTTCACAAATGAAAAACATTGTCGGATTCATAGGAAATAGTTTCCGCTAATATTATTCAGCTCCGCAGTTTATCATTGTTTTATTATTGACAACAATGTTTTGCGAATTTATTCAAACTAAAAATGCTTATAGCAGCTAAACAAAAACTCGTAGGAAACCCGGATTTTCAGGTATGAATAGACCTAAAATAGATTAAGAGGGCTAAATATGTTTTCATTTTGGTGTCCTTGGTACTTTAAGGCTCCTTGATCGTGTTTTTTTTCTTATCTTGTTATCGTTACATTTTTCTGTTGTTTGCGCTACTCTGTTCTTCTCTCTTATTTTTTCTCTTTTCATTTCTCACAGGCTAATCGCTTTCGGGCTATCTTCTAGGTCCTATTTATTACACATTGTACGACAAATAATTTTCTTGATTATTAAGAAGACGAACGAATTATATAAGAAAAAAACCTTTAGCTGCTGTTTCGACTCTCTAGTTGCTTTGCTCTGAGTAAAATGTTCAGCAATAGCTGGGGGAAAACAGGTCAAGGTATTTGGCGACCATTGATGAGGGGTTGCCTGAAGGATTAACCGCAAAATTTCACCACACCAACTGCTTGTATCAATACCTGAAACATAAAACAATAAGCACAATAAATAAATAAACACATATATATGAATAGATAAACACAATTTGTGTTCACAAATAGAGTACATAAACACACTATACACAGTAAATTTACAAAAGTACAAACGACTATAGCGCCAATCATGTCCCGCGTTCGTAATTTCTTGAGTTGAACAGTTTGCAACTTTCAAGCATAAAATTTTTGACTGACCAATCAGAGTTGAGATTTAAAATATTATTTTTAAAACTAGAAAAGATAGAGACTTGGAAACGCAGTTTTCTATCTTTGACAGGAATATGTCAAAAGTAAAGTTTTTTTTTCTTACAGAGACAGAGAATTTATTTTTAAAAAAAAAACACAAAAACAATACAAAAAAAAGAAAAATTTGCCAAAAAGCCTTATGGCTTGTGCGGCCATTCTCGAATCTACACAACAAACCACTTATCAATGGAGTCCCCTAAAAACAAAATACAAACAAAAAACAAGCAAAAAAATCACCACTTGAGATCCTCTACTATACTAATCTAATATAACAACGCTGTTATGTGCTATTTCTACTTTAACTATGCATAAAAAAAAAATACAAAAAAAAAAACATAAATACAAAACAATGGTCCCTAAGCAACCAACGAAAAGCCGACCTATCAGTCTCTTGAACTATGTCTAAGGAAGAGACTACTCCCATATAAAAGGAGGAACATGGCGAATCGAAAATGCAGACCTAGTAGACCTTTTAATCGGTTTTCTAATTGCTGACGAATTCCTTGTCTCATATCCAGGCTGATCTCTCTCAAACACACCAATCAAAATTCAGGTCCATTTTTATGCAATATATCAAACATAAACAGAGCCTTATAAAAATTAAAAAGACCTGAAACTGGTAAAATATTACCAGTTAAAAGTTAAATCACAAAATGTAACCCAGCACATAAACAAGCATTCTCTGTCCAAATCCAAATACTTTTTATAATTCAATACAAAGTGCCCAGTAATTTTACTAAAATCTGTTATCTTTTGCTGTTTTCACATTTTCCCTTCCCTTGAAAAACGCGTGATAGTAGTGGTAACTTTACTACTTGAGCGATCACGTTATTTGGCAACTGAGGCATTCCAATGAAACTCAATAGCTATCCTACAGTTATTTGTCCATTTGGTTCAATCCATAAAAATAAGTAGTTATAGAGAAAATCTTTTTGCTCTCGAGGTGCTTGTTGGGATAATTAAATATTTTGCTTGACTTTTACAAATAAAGAAATTATTATTAGTAATAAGCCTGTCGACCATTAATGCAAAACAAAACAATTGCGTTTAGAAGGTGTTCCAAGGGTTGTTGTCCCTGGAAACCTGTTTATTGATTCCTTTAAAGGAAAGTTCAACAGATACAACTCAAGGGAAAAAACCTAGGTAAGTGGTTGAATCGTGACATTTCAGGTCATAAGTTTTAGTAGCCTGGCGCCATGAATTTTGTCACGAAAAAGGAAAAGATTACGAAAACCTACTATCTTAAAGAAAAAGCAAAGAACCGTCTACTTGGATTTTTCCATAATCCGTAATATGCGGCAACTATCTTAAAGACAAAGCAAAGAGCCATCTACTTGGGTTTTCCATAATCCGTACTATTCAGCAACTATCTTAAAGACAAAGCAAAGTGATATCTACTTGGATTTTCCCATAATCCGTACTATGCAGCAACTATCTTAAAGACAAAGCAAAGAGCCATCTACTTGGGTTTTCCATAATCCGTACTATTCAGCACCTATCTTAAATTCTTAAAGACAAAGCAAAGAGCCATCTACTTGGATTTTCCCATAATCCGCACGTTGCAGCAAATATCTTAAAGACAAAGCAAAGAGCCATCTACTTGGATTTTCCCATAATCCGTACTATGCAGCAACTATCTTAAAGACAAAGCAAAGTGATATCTACTTGGGTTTTCCCATAATCCGCACGTTGCAGCAAATATCTTAAAGACAAAGCAAAGAGCCATCTACTTGGATTTTCCCATAATCCGTAATATGCGGCAACTATCTTAAAGACAAAGCAAAGAGCCATCTACTTGGGTTTTCCCATAATCCGTACAATGCACCAACTAGTTACTTTTGATATAACTGTTCCATAGAAAATAATATTTTGATGTTTTGCCGGCGATTTAATTTATTGCTTATTCCACTGATCCTCAACTAAAGCATGTGTACGAATCTTTGAAATCAAACACTATCTCAAGTCATGTATACATTGTTTATTTCATAGCAAAATTATAAGCAACATAGTGAGTATAAAGTGTAGCCAACTATAAATGTTGTATTTTGAAAGTAAGGGAGTTCTGTGAATATATTCAAATAGAATATTAGAAATATTTAATTTACAATTGAGTGTTAGTCAAGGGCATATTTGTTCGGTAGGGGTTATTTTAGGGGAAGTTTCCAAATAAAGTTTTAAAAAACGCATCAAGATTTGTGTATATTCATTTTGTTACATTTTTAGTCGGACTGCAATTTCGGACAATTACTATTTTGAGTTGGACTACAATTTCGGAGGGGGGGGGGTCAAACTCCGTGAAAATTTTCTAAAATTTAAACGTTGAGCGCATTTTATCTAAATAAAGAACAGTGAATTTATCAGCCACACCATTCATAAAATTACGCTTGTATGATAAATATTTAGATATCAATTCATAGTTGACGGAAAAAGCGCAGCACGTTTAAATTTTTAGAATTTTTTTACAAGTTTGAGTGAAAGAGTTCAGAGCATTCAAAATATTCGGAAAATTTTGAAATATAAATATTTTTTAGAACCGAAAAATTTATTTTTAGTACATTTGTAAAACACTGTTCTTTACAACTTTTTTTTTATAAAGTATTTATTTACAATTTTTTGGCTTTTAATTTGACGCCCTATGACCCAACAATGACTCTGGGAAAGCTTTATCCTGTTTTAATTATTACAAAACCAGAATAATCTACTAAATGCACTTCAGCGTCGGTGAGATGCAACCAACAATGGCTAATATGGAAACTAAAACATGGTGTTATAGAGCGGGTATTAACAATTGTTCCGGAAAATGGGCATTAGATCGGTCAGTTGGTTTTTGAATCAAACAGTTCGTGGTAACCAACTCTAAGTAAGGAATGACACGGCTCAATAGTAACCGAAACTCTAAAAAACAGATATTTTGAGATACATCAAAAGAATTGGATTTTTATGCTGATTTTAAACATATAAGTTTTATCAAGTTTAGTCCTACCCATCAAAAGTTATGAGCCTGACAAAAATTTGCCTTATTTTCCAAAAAAGGGGGAAACACCCCCTAAAAGTCATGAAAATCACAGCATCAGATTCAGCGTATTAGAGAACTCTACTGTAGAAGTTTCAAGCTTCTATCTACAAAAATGTGAAATTTTGTATTTTTGCCTGAAGAAAGATTACGTGGGAGGACCTTTCCAAGGAGGAATTTTTCATGGGGGAAGATAATTTCCATGAAGGGGGCGCTGGATTTTCCAGCATTATTTAAAAAAAAGCAATCAGAAATTAAATTAAAAAAAAAACAAGTTTTTTCAACTGAAAGAAGAGCTACAATAAAACTTAAAACGAACAGAAATTATTATGTATATGAGGGGTTTCACCCCCTCGTCAATACCTCACTCTTTACTCTAAAGTATTTTTTGTAATTTCAAAAGAGTTATTTATTCTAATTAAACGGCCTTTGTGATTCAGGGGTCATTCTTAAAGAACTGGAACAAAATTCGAACTTTAGCGGAAAGAGGGAGGTAATGACGAGGGGCAAAACCCCTCATATACGTAATAATTCCTGTTCGTTTTAAGTGTTAATGTAGCTCCTTACTTTCAGTTGAAAAAACTTGTTTTTTTATTTAATTACCCGTTTATAATGCGTTTTTTTTTCTTTACCTAAAGGCAAGTTACATATCTCATTATACAGATTATCAAAGTCAATACCTTACATTAAAAGGGAAATTTGCACGCGTATTTTGGTAACTAAAACCTTTTTTTTCTCTCAGGCTCAGAGATATATTCCGCTTGAATTGTAAATTAAAAACGTAATAAAGGGTTAAAGTTTTCTGGAAAAGATTTCTGTTTTTGGAGGAGTGAAGGGAACTAGAACTTTGAGGGAAGGGGGTGAACCATTTTCTCTCCGCTCATTACAAAAAGGTATACTCTACAGTAGTAGTACTTTTATTCAGTAACTATTTATCTGAGTCGATGTTCATTAATGATTTTTAAGTCATTACACATTAGTTATGTCATTGTGTTTGTATGTGTCTTGGGGGCTAAATAAAGAAAACACATTGTATTTTGTTTTTATTTCATTAATTGTTTTTATATTCTTGTTTTATTTCATAACCTTTTCTTTGTTTCTTTGTTCTTTATTCCATTCTACCACATTTTTCGTACAGCTTATTGTTTGAAATACGGTCAGTCAACCGGGTACCCAGAACAATCTTTAAGCAATTTTTCTGGAAAACATCTAGCAAATCTTCATCCGCTTTTCGAAGGGCCCATGCTTCAGAGCCATATTTGACTACTGTCATCACTGTAGCTTCTAATATTCTAATCTTGGTTTGCAGACTTATCTTCCTATTCTTCCAAACTTTTTTTAAACTGTGAAAAAACACCCTGAGCCTTGGCTATTCTGCTTTTAACATCTTCACTGCTCCAACCATCTTTACTAGTAATACTACCAAGGTAAGTGAAGCTGCCTACCTGGTCAATCTTTTCATTACCCAACGTCACCTTTTCATCTTTACTTATTCCTAGCCTTAGTGACTTAGTCTTCTTAACATTAATTTCCAAACCTATTCTAGCACCCTGAACTCAAAAAAACTTCTAACAGTTCATTCACTTTACTCACACTTTCCTCTAGGATGCTTAAATCATCAGCATATTCTAAGTCCAGGAGACTTTTTGCTCCCAATCTGATTCCGTGGTCTCCCATTGCCTTTCCTGTGCTCCTTAAAACAAAGTCCATCAAAATAATCCCTACAAAGGGGGATAGAACACAACCCTGCTTAACTCCTGATTTAATACAAAACCAGCTGCTAACCTCATTTCCTACCTTAACCGCAGCAGTGTTATTCTCGTATATAGCACTAATCACTTTAGTGTATTTGTCTGGTATACCATACAAGGATAAAACCTTTATTTAAGCTCTTCTATCAACAGAATCGAACGCTTGCTCATAATCTATAAAACTGAGGACCAAAGGTGTTTGACAACTCAGGCACTTCTCGATTATTAACCTAAGAATGAACACTTGGTCGACGTATCCTCTACCTTTTCTAAAACCGCACTGTTTTTCTCTTAAAACTTTATCTACGGCATCTCTCAGTCTAAAAAGTATCATATTACTAAGTAATTTTCTACCTACAGAGACCAGACTAATGCCTCGATAATTACCACATTCACTTTTATCACCTTTCTTATTAAGTGGATTAATTAAGGTTTTCCTAAAATCGTTAGGTACTTCCCCTTTTTCAAAAATCATATTCATAATCATTCAGTAGCTTATTTCTAACCTCCGAGCCACCATATTTAAGAAACTCATTTATCACCCTATCAGCACCTGGAGCCTTATTGTTTTTTAATCCTTTTAGTACTGTCGCTAATTTTTCCTCACAAAACAAATCTTCCTTCACATCTAAGGTATCACAAACTTTTTCATTTTCCTCTATATCTTTTCCTGCAACTGTATCTCGGTTTAGAAAATTCTCAAAATGTTCTGCCCATCTCTCTTTAATTCTTTCCTTATTGCTAATTGTGACCGATTCCTATCTTTAACTGGGCCAAGTCCAGATTGACTACTCCCTCTCAATTCATTAACATGCCAGTACAATATTTTACTGTTATGCCGTCTAGCTGTATCTTCCAGATCCTCGGCAATTTTATCCATGGCATCCACTTCAGACCTCCTTAGTTCAGATTTTAATAGTTTCTCCACTTTCTTTACATTCCTTTTGTTTTCATATGATCTATCACTCAGATAATTCTTGTACAAGTCCTTTCTCCTTTCTATTAAACATAAAGCTTTTTTACTAATATTTTTAGCTGAAGTCCTAGCTTTCTTCCTTAAGACACCTTCAGCAACTTCACAAATTATTTTTCTAAAAGTATTCCAACCATATTCCACATTATCAAATTTTAAGCTCTTAAATTTAGTATTCAACTGTTCCTGGAAAGTTTCTCTCAAATTCTCATCCTGGAGTCTACCAACATCATAACTTCCAGGGAGGTAGTTAGCCTTCCGATATTTCAGCTTTAAATTAACCCTTGACACTACTAGATGGTGACCTTTACTTTTAACATCAATAACAGCACTCTTATATACCCTAGTATCCTGTATTGATCCTGCCAGTCTTCGGTTTACTATACCATAATAAATAAGGTTTGCTGTCTTACCATCACGTGAATACCATGTTAACTTACAAGCCATTTTATGACCAAACACCGTATTGGTTATGACTAGATTGTTATATCTACAAAATTGCAAAAGTCTGTATCCATTACTGTTTTCTTTTCCTACACCAAATTTACCTAGGCTAGGATATCATCTATCCCTATTTCTACTGACCTGGGCGTTAAAATCTCCTAGTAAAAATACCATATTTCTACCTTGGACCCTGTCTATTTGCTCCTGTAACTGCAAGTAAAATTCATCTGAGTCGCTAGTATCTCCATCAGTCGGTTCTACAGGGGTAAATACTACTATAACTGATACCCTGAACTTTTTAGTCATAAAATGAGCAATAGTATTCTATTATTGATACCTTCCCAGCCTAAATAAGACTTAGCAGCTTCCTTATTCATCATGAGCCCTACTCCCTGTCTATGTACCCCATCCTTCCTTCCTGAGTAAACAAATTGTATATCACCTAATTTCAGGCTTTCTACCCCTGGGAAATGAGTTTCTGAAACTCCTAATAAGTCCAGTTCGAATCGTCTGAATTCGTCAGTCAAAATGTAGATACGATGGTCATTTTTTAACGTCGTAACATTCCAAGTTCCAATTTTCATGTTCTTTAAGTAATTAAAATTATTTTGGCCTCAGGAAAAGCAGTGGCCCCGGATACCAGTGCAGAACGGGGATCACATATCTTCTCAAGTATACAACGAAGTGCTTAAATAGGCTTAGAACAGGACAGCAAGAAGTCCCTGGGACCTCCATAAATGGAGGTTTGTGCAATCCTGGGCCCATCTTAGTCACAATATGGTTTTCAGCACTTGGCGATGCTCTTCTATCAACAAGAGTTGAAATCCTGCACAGACAATTTCAAGCCTATTACCTCCGACTCATTATATATTCATGCCTAGAAATATTATGCTACTACGGGGAGGCAGCCCATAGTAGACAAATTAGCTAGGAAGAGGTTTTTCAGCCCGAACGCGCCCTTCAAAACATACCAAGAACAGAAGAATGTTTCATTGATCAGAATCCCGTGTGAATGCTGTGTCGTTTACTAGGCTATAATTCCCTCGAGGGGTGCCACTTCTCAAGTGGGATTCAAGTGGGTCTCAAGAATTTTGTACTACTTACTTTGTAAAACTTGTCCCTTTCGAACATTAAAAATAATCACTATAACTTCCAGTTCTCAATCAAGTTATCCCTATCCAATGTTTATACGACCACCTATTCCATAAAAACCTTATATGCCTTCCGGCCATAACTTACAACCCTTGACCACAGGTTATGAGGGGCTATTTCAACCCCAAAGGCCTTTTTCACAAGATCTTAAGACTATTTTGAACAAAATGGATATCTCGAAATTTCTATCGGATGCATTTGGGGAAAATAAGACGTTGGGAGGGAGAGGGGGCTAGTTGCCCTCCTATCACTGTTTAATCTTAAAAAGTATACTAGAAATTCTGATATCCAATTGAATGAGCCACATCTGAAGTTTATACGACCACCCTTTCCATAAAAACTTCAAATGTTAACAATGGGCAACTAGTATAAATTATAGCCCTTGCCCCGAGGACCGGGGGGGGGCATCCCCATAAACAGAATTACTGGACTTTCAAATATGCTTAAAAATGGCTATATCCAAATTTTTATTGGATGTGTTTGGGGCAACGATTTGCGAAAGGGGTGGGCTGGTTTCCCTCCAATCACTTTCGATTATTAAAAAGGGCACTAGAACTTTCAATTTCCAATTCTTAGAACTCAAGTTTCTACGACCATCCTTTCCATAAAAAAAAAACTCTACATGGCCCCATGCATAACTTACAACCCTTGCCCTTAGGGATCTGAGGGGGGGGGGAAGTTGTAATCTTCAAGACATAATTACTGGACCTTTCAACTACGCTGAACAAACTGGTTGCCTCTAAATTTTGATTGGATGTATTTGGGGAAATAATGGGCGTGGGGGTGGGGAAGCTGGTTGCCCTCCAATCACTTTCGACTATTAGAAAGGGTAACAGAACTTGCAATTTCCAATCAAATGAACCCCTTTCGGAGTTTCTACGACAACCCCTTTTATACAAAGTGCCCTTGTCTATCCCTTCTCCCCCCCCCCCAAAAAAAAAAGAAAAAACAAAAGAAGAATAATACATTGTTCCCGAATCGCTCTTTACTTTGGCAGCGCTATTGCGCTGTCTATGATCTTTGGACAGCTTTTTGAACAAAGGGCTATCTCAAAATTTCTATCAGATATATTTCGGGAAAATACGACGTGTGTGGGGAGTAGCTTCCCTCCGATCACTTTGACTTTTGAAAAGGGCAGTAGAAATTCTGATTACCAACCCAATGAGCCCCTCTCCGAAGTTTATAAGACCACTCTTTCTAAAAAAAAAAAAAACCTTATATGCCCCCAAGACATAACTTACAACCCTTGCTCTGAGGGCTGCGGGGGTTTGTCATCCTCAAAACATAACCTTCGGACCTTTCAACTACGTTGAACTAAATGACTATCTCAAAATTTTGATTGGATTTTTTGGGGGAAATGATGGACGTGGGGGGGGGGCAGTTGCCCTCCAATCACTTTCGACTATCAAAAAGGACACTAGCACTTCGGATTTCCCATCAAATGAACCTCTTTCGGAGTTTTTACGACAACTCCTTCTACAAGAAGTGCTCTGGTATAAAATAAAAAATAATAAATTGTGCCCACGTCGCTCTTTACTTATATATTCGTTATATGATAAAATTCGTAATCACAAGGACGGGAAATAGTACAGAAGAAACTCGCAATAGAGGGTTTGATTAGTGTGTGTTTGCAAACACTGTGCAATTTAAAGAATTGCTAAAATGGAAGAATTCAATTTAATGGATTTCAAATTGAAATCAATTGATTTCAATTTGACCAATGGTCAGCGTCGCACAGGTACTGATCTCCTGATTCGATACCTTCGGCCAGGAGTGCAATGCGTGGTTGGGGACAAATCTGCCGACGCTTTCCATGTTTTCCCCCAGATTTCTCCAGGTACCCATTTAGAGCTGGGTCAACTCTGGCTGAGCTTACAGGATCCCGCCATCGACCCCGTTCCAAACCAAATAACCAGCAACACCATTAATCGAACCCCTGACCTCAGGATTTCAAGTCAGCCACTCGGCTAGGGCCACTCAGGAGCTCTAACCACTCGGCTAGGACGACTCAGCCAAAAACTAAACAGCCAAAAAAAACAACCAGCATATATATTTTCGGTGGACAATCTTTAGTTAACAAGCATTCAGGTTGAGTAAAATATGTAAAAAAAAATGTGGCCCTCATCTAGTTTTGTATGGAATTATGTCGTCAGAAATACCAAACATTTCACCTAAATTGAAAATAAATTACATATACTAATGGCATACACAATAAACGCACCTGTAATGTTGATGGTACGAGCCAGGGTAAGAATAAAAGCTCGGTTCAATTCTTCGGATTCTTTCCAAACAAATGATTTTGGGTCACTCAAAAGCCTCGTTAAATGGGGTTGTTGAAATTCAGCACTTCCCAATCCCATTATTAGCCGAAGGGTGGCGTTTTCAATGCTGTAAAATAAAATAATTTGACAAGAATTTTTTTTTTCAGAAAAAGCTTTCTGAACAATGAATCAATTTTTACACAGTAAAAATACACAGTTTCAACACTTTTTAGATATTCTTTAAGCGTAGACATTCTTTTGCCCTGACAAATGCCGTGATGAAGATAGGCTGAGTACAAAAGGTTGGAGGTTTTCTGGTGTTACGAGATGGTTTAGGGTGTCCACTCGGTCATAAGCTCCTTCCTTTGTCCCTATTCCCGGAAGAGAAACCCTACTTTTAACGGCGTCTAGTGGCGTTGGGGTGGACCTTTCACGAATTCGCCTAGCCAGAGCCATGACTGCAAACAGTGCTGCAGGGCGTCTTTCAGGAATGGCACCGCTTGACCAAATTATAGCCTCGTGAACGACGCGGTATTGCACTGGATTTTGATTAATGGATAACTCTCCTGAGTCCTGCTTGTTTTGTTTGACTTTATGGACTGAATAACTTCCTCCTAGCTATAATATTTATCAGTGGCAGTCTCTCGATTATATTATAAAATTTGCAGGCATGCATATATAATGAGTCAGATGTAATTCAGACTTAAGATTGCTTTTGCAGGGCGTTGATTCTTATTGACAAAAGAGCATCAGAAACTGCAGAATGAAACAAGATGGACCCAGGATTGAACAAAGTGTCCACTCAACTGGAGGTCCCAGAGACATCTTGCAGTCCGGTTAAAAGTACGCTTAGGCGGGACCAATGGCTTTTCTTAAGGTCGTAATAATTTCAACGATTTAAATAGCATTAAAATTGTGACCCGGACCGTTGCAGCGTCGATTTAGCGTCAGTTATACCTGGTTGATTCAACGCATATCAAACAATAAGCTGTACGATATAAGTGGTTGGAATCGATGGAGGGAACCGATGTGGTTGGATTGATTGCCAAAGACTGTACTTTTGACAATCCATATGGGGTCAAATGAAAAACAGCCCGTCCACGAATGGAATGGGAAGACGTGGGGAGAAGTCCACGAATAGGGTGGGAAGAAGTCATAAGCAAGGATTAGAAGGAAATTGGAACTTAAAAGAAGGAGTAAAGAGTGAAGGTTTACGTTGGGGTGAGGGAATAAGCTCGGCTGTGTTGGTCACGTTGCTTGGAGCTTGAGCTGCAGTGAGTTGTTAGCAGTAGTAGTAGTAGTAGTAGTGGTATAAAAATTCTTTACCGTTATGACCCAAAAGATTTTCTTCTGAAACACAAGCTTATTTCGACCCCTTCCTCTCATCCGATTTGGCTCAAAACTTGCATACAGCTTTGCTCTACCTAACATTTTAATATTCTAATATATTTGAATCTCAAATATACTTAATTATCCTACAATTTAGTTTATTAATTCAGAAGTGATTAGACAATCCTAAGTCAATTATGTGCAAAATATAAGTGACAAAAATTGCAATCTTTATCGCTTAAAAATCTTGTCTAATGTTTTGTTGTGGAAAAGTTAAAATTAACTAGTAAAAATTTAGTCTCAAAGAGACCAAAAAGAGTTAATATACTTTATGAAAAAAAACAAGTTTTACAAATGGATTAAAAGAAGAAAATAAATTTTTCGATTTTTTCGGTTTTAAAGAGCACTTTTGATATGCATACTTCAAAATTTTTGAATATCTTGAATGTTGTGAACTCTTTTACTCAAAACTTGTAAAAATTATCTAAAAGTTTAAAGGTGGTGCGCATCTTACTTAAAATATTTACTTAATAGTTGACTGAAAATGCGCACCACGTTTAAATTTTTTGAAATTTTTTTATAATTTTGAGTAAAAGAGTTCACAACATTCAAAATATTCAAAAAATTTTAAGTATGCATATCAAAAGTGTTCTTTAGAACCAAAAAACTGATTTTCTCCTTTTTAGTCCATTTGTAAAAAGTGTTTTTTTATTTTTTTTTTCTTTTATAAAGTATTTATTTTTTTTTTCTTTCGAGTTATTATGGTGTTCAGTTCTGAACACAAAAGATTAAATCATATTAGTTTCATTATAAATTTCCTTATAGAGCACTTCTGGGTTGATTTTATCTTATTACTGATCTGGCATGAATTTACGCGGGAGTTTAACTAGGAATAGCCATGCAACACCTTGCTCAACAATATTAGAGACATCAATGTCCCATACAATTTCATTTAAATTATTAATCCCTAGGTAGGATTCGGAAGGCAGCGCATGGGAGAAGAAGTTTAACATTGATGAGTGACGGAGATGAGTGACGGATGTTACTACTATTTTTTCTTTTATATTTTCAGGTATCTATTATTATTTTTAGTTATTTTCACTCGTTTTTATAATAGACTTAGATAATTTCGGAGACCACACTGCCTTTCTATGACGATAAATAAAAGTTCAAATAGGGATAAAATCCTTTTAATAGACAGTGTTTCACAAACAGTGATAGAAATTCACAAAAATACCAGATATTTCGGTCCTATATGACGTGACCGTCATCAGTAGTAAAACCAACTTTTACTACTGATGACGGTCACTGCATATGTGACCAAAATATCTGGTATTTTTGTGAATTTCTATCACTGTTTGTGAAACACTGTCTATTAAAAGGATTTTTATCCCTATTTGAATTCTATTTATTATAATAAACTTAATAATTATTCGATTTTATAGGTAAGTAGTTAGGTCCACAATCGCGTAAAAGCAAACCCTCATAGGTCTTCCTGCAACCCGAAATTGCTGTTTTTTATTTATTTAATTGTGAATATTAAAACTAAAAATTTGAACTCGACCTTAAATTATGAGTTTTGCACCGGCAGCAATCCTGTCGGAAGGCATTCAACAGTAAAGAAGACGGGAAATTTTCAGTAAATTACCGGTAAGGATTCAGGTATTTAATATAAAAATAAGGTTAATTAAGGGTATTAGATTTGGTTGTATTCACATACGATATTAAACGATGAACCTAAAGCAAGGAAGATTAAAGCTTACCATAGATTAAGCTGTGTTTGATTGGACTGGACTACTTGTGAAAGACCATGCAAATGTGAGAGAAGTTGTACCCTGTATTGCGGTAGTACATGGTGCAGTCTGTAGCTAAACATTTCCAGCAGAGTGTGAAGCATTACCCAGGCTTGGGGTTTGAAAACCGATGGAAGAACCTGACCTTAAATAAAATACGTACTAAGTAGCCTACACCATCTTATCTATGCACAAACCTCTATTCCTTAAGAGGTGGGTAATGCCTCAGGATTTTCACATGAAAGAAAGGGGCTCCACAGGGGACAAACAAAAATTACAGACATATATTCCCGGATTCTTGCACATCCTGTTCATTTTTTTTTTTTAAAAATTGTCATGCCGGAGGGGGGGGGGGGAGGAATTCCAACATAATGACAGAATTTTACTCCTTTTCCCTGGATGCAGGAATTTTAACAGCTGGTTACTTACATCTATAAAGCAGATTACTTCTATACATCTATTACATCTATCTTACAGAGTAATCTTATATATTAATATTCAGTACTTCAACCATGTCAAGATAAATAATATTTCACATATGGGTGTACGCTAAGAAAAACAAACTTCAACAATTATTCAAAAGAATACAAAAAAACGAATAATTATTTCTAAAAGTTTTCAAAAACTATTCCATTTACCTGTATCTGAAAACACCCGTTATTTACTTACATCCTTTTTTCTTTTGAAAAATGGAAAACTAAATGATTATATTTTATTACACATTTTAACATAACTTTTATTATTCAATTTTACTTTTGGGCTTTATTACAACGTTATATTTTATTCAACTTCACAATATTTCGAGTTCTTTTTTTTTTCAACTTAGATAAGGGTTCTGTTAGATCGTGGTAAACCTTTCCAAAAACTTGCATTTCCAGGGACAATTAAGAGGGTAGATTAATAATAGACACGGAAGACTTTTGTAATGAAGCATTCAGCCTCTTAGCTCTTTGAAGAAACAGATTAGCAGCTTAGAAACTTGCTGATATTTTAAAACTAACTATCACCCTTATAAAGCTTATAATTTTCCAGGAATCCATTAACAGTTACGAGATCATCTATTTTACACTGGAAAGTATTTGTGCATTTCTACCCAGTACAAGAGAATGTCAAAAAGCCTAATTCTGGTTAAGCTCCTTCGTGTGGATAGTTCCCCGTTATTACTTCCCCCCAACATATTAGCAGAAATAAACCGCAACTCTAATATTCTTAATTTATGACATATAATGGGGTCAAAAAATTATTTTCCATATAAGAAGATTACACTAAACTTTATTCCTACAACTTGTTTTTTTGTTATTATTATTATTGTTATTTATCTGAAACTCCATCATACAAAAAAAAAACGGAGCATAAAAAACAACTAGACACAAACAAATAATAATAATAATAAAACGATTTTTTTTTCAAACGCCTTACACGGTCATGCCGATCAGCGGCAGTTTTTGTCATAATAAGGCACTAAATGTATAAAACATCCATCATCCATCGTCATACGAAATTATACATTGATTCGAAATATCAAAGATTCAAACTAAACAGAGTCAGACGAATAAATAGAATAATGAACTAAAGCAAATAAATATGTACAATTATTTACGAGTGGTTGCAGAATTAAAAATCTTGACGAACGATGGAACGAAACTACTTGCGCACCACATATGCCGTGCTGGTACCGGCTGAATATAAAGAAAAACAAATACGGAACATATCAAAATACTTCGATCAATTACTGTGATATTACCGGAGACCCAGGATGTTTCAGTTTCAAAAGACGCGTATTATACATACACAGACACTTGCTTTTCTACAGACATAACTGGGTCAGCTAAACTAAATTTTCTAACAAGATAAGAGTTGCCAGTTTATGAATGAATGAATGAATAAATGATTAAATGATACTTTATTAACAAGCAAACTCTCATAACATAAACTGCCAAACTTGTTGCTTTCTGTCAGCTCGCCTACATTGTACATAAAAACATAAGTACATAAGCACAACATAAGTAAAATATAAAAACAAACAGCGATGAAGCCAACTAGCCTGTCAAATAAAAATGAGTACAATGAATAAAATGAATAAAAATGAGTATACAAGTACAACATAAGTACATTATAAAAACATACAGCGATGAACCCAAGAAGCCTGTCAAATTAAAATGAAATAAACAAACTAACACATTACTATACACATGATACATTAACATGATAAATTACAATTTTCATTTATGTATGATTCCGACTAACCCTGGCACAAGGCTCTTCCTGTAACACTCAGTTTTTGCATTAATAGGATTTAGAACCGGGATTTTTTTGTTCTTTTGATTGAGTAAACGGGGCTTTGGATGACAATAAGGTTTATGAAGGGAAACGTATAAGATATTTTGCAAAGCAGAAGAAAACTGAACGAAGTTCACACTATCTGTTTTAGTGAATATTTTCCAAACAGTACTATGAGTAAACAATGCAGTAATGAGGCAACTGAGTTAAAAAGTTTCTAAAGGAGGAGTCGGCGGTGTGAACGTAGCTCATTTGTCACAAACAAACATACAATATTTGCATACAACAAAACATACAAGCCCTATTTGGTGTTGGATGTGAACTATAAGGAGCTGTCATGTGTGCTTCATTGAGAAACCAACGGAGAGACCGAGGTAAGTTATGTGATCAACTGGCTTGTCAGGCTTGTGATCATCCTAGGCTGTCAGAAAAAACGTTTGGCATGATTGAGGGATCAACTTCGGACCCCACTCAGACCATTACCGTCACCTTCTCCTGATACTTTCTCCCTATCGTTGCAAAAGAATCCTATTATATTGAGTTGGACACTCCAACCAAAGGTGAGTTACTGAAAGGGATCAAGTATTGAATTGAAGTTATCAAGTATTTTGCAGTAGGTTGCATCAAGATATGGCTAATTGTAGACAGAGAAAAGCCAAGACAGACAGATAGTCCAAGTAATTGAGAGGCAAATGTTTAAATGGCTGGGGCACGGGTAAATGGCGGGAGTATGCATGACTCTCTTATTGGACACATACTTGTTTGTTAGTTTTTTGTTAAGGCATGCCTACCTAGAGTCTCAGGCATGTTGACCAAGAATTTAAAATTGACATAAGACCGTTAGATTGCCTGTAATGAGAGGCAAACAAGGCACGACCGCCTATGGTCTTAAGAAGGTTGACCAAAAATTTAGGATTGACGCAGGACCATTAATTTGCTTGCAAAATCAAAAGACTAAGTTAATGCATTTAACTCATACTAATTTTTCACCCATATCTCTTTCTAATTTTGCAAAATTTTACAATTTATTTTTAATTTTACAAAAAAAATGCATAACTGCACATGGAGTCTCTTTCACCAAAAGTGGAATTCCTGGTTATTTTTTTTTTACTTTATGAAGATATAATAAGTTGTGTAGATTTTTCCTTAATCAATTAAAACAGTCCAATTTCATTTCTATTTTCCAAGGAACTTTAAACTTTGTCTTGCATATTTTTAGCACATGGTCAATATTAGATAGAACACTAACGAAATAGCAATTTTCATTCCTCCATTTTACCAACTTAATTCCATTTCCACAGCTCTCTATTATTTTCTTGACCTAGAAAACAACCACGTTACACTCTTGGAGTGAAGGTCTGGGATCCAAGGATGGTTCTTTTAAAGGGTCGAAGTGCAATTTTCTTTTTAATGTGCATTGTAGATAATAATTTTGAATAATTTAAGAGGGATGTTCTTTCGGTCATACTTTGGAAGGTGAGGAATGGTGACTTCTCTTTCTGTATCTAGAAATGTACAGAAATGTTAAGGGTATATCAGCTTACCAATAAATCCTTTTATTCCCAGAAGTTCCAGTTCAACATACACTAATAATCTGCTGTAGGTTTCGACAAGGGCTGGTGGTAAGGGATTATTAGTCTTCAGTGTTGCACTTTTGATCATACCAGTGACTATGCCATGAATAAGAGACATCTTTGAATGGACAGTTAATGAATCCAAGAGTGGCAAAGTAAGACAGGAAGATGAAACAACAGACTAAAAAGTACAAGAAATATATATAATAACCTTTAGATAAATAATTATAATAAATAGGAATAATATATAGAACTATATATAATAATAATAATAAATTTTTCACCCTTTCAATACAATTCCAAGAATCGATAAAATAGAAAGTGGCGATAGGCAATTTTCTTAACGCTCAATGATAATCAATAATACTCTTTTATTCACTATTTTACAAAAGCAGAGTGCACAAAAAGAAAGATAAAACCATAAAAAAAAACACAAAAAATCATCAAAACACAGGATCATCAAAGACAAAAGAATGATCGAAAGACACAAATACACGGTAAAATAAATCTAGTCATAGGCAGCGCAATCGCGCTGCCTAAGTAAAGAACGATGTTGGCACAATGCATTATTTATTCTTTATTTTCTTCGATACCAGGGCACTTCGTATCGAAGGAGTTGTCGTAGAAACTACGAAAAGGGCTCATTAGAATGGAAATTAGAATGGCTCGTGCCCTTTTTAATATTCGAAAGTGATTGGAAGGCAATTAACACCCCTTTCACGCCCACCATTTCCCCAAACACATCCAATCAAAATTTTGAGATAGCCATTTCGTTCAGCGTAGTTGATTTACAGATAACAATTATGTTTTTCAGGAGGACACTCCACCACAGCCCTCAGGGCAAGGGTTGTAAGTTATGCCCTGGGGGCATATAAGGTTTTACGATACATCGTAAAGAACGATGTTGGCACAGTGTATTATTTATTTTTTTGTTGTTTTTTTTTCTTGGTCTTAGACCAGGGCACTTCGTATCGAAGGAGTTGTGGCAAGTGCCCTTTTTAATAGTCGAAAGTGATTGGAAGGCAATTAACACCCCTTCCAAGCCCACCATTCCCACAAACACATCCAATCAAAATTTTGAGATAGCCATTTTGTTCAGAGTAATTGATTTCCAGATAACAATTATATTTTTGAGGAGAACACCCCCCACAGCCCTCAGGGCCAGGGTTGTAAGTTATGGTCTGGGGGCATACAAGATTTTTATAGAAAGCGTTGTCGTAGAAACTTCAAAAAGGCTAATTCGATTGGGAATTCGAAGGACTAGTGCCCTTTTTAATAATCGAAAGTAATTGGAGGGCAAATAACCCCCTCTCATGCCCACCTTCTCCCCAAACCCATCCAATCAAAATTTTGAGATAGCCATTTCGTTCAGCGTAGTTGATTTACACATAGAAATTATGTTTTTCAGGAGGACACTCCACCACAGCCCTCAGGGCAAGGGTTGTAAGTTATGCCCTGGGGGCATATAAGGTTTTACGATACATCGTAAAGAACGATGTTGGCACAGTGTATTATTTATTTTTTTGTTGTTTTTTTTTCTTGGTCTTAGACCAGGGCACTTCGTATCGAAGGAGTTGTGGCAAGTGCCCTTTTTAATAGTCGAAAGTGATTGGAAGGCAATTAACACCCCTTCCAAGCCCACCATTCCCACAAACACATCCAATCAAAATTTTGAGATAGCCATTTTGTTCAGAGTAATTGATTTCCAGATAACAATTATATTTTTGAGGAGAACACCCCCCACAGCCCTCAGGGCCAGGGTTGTAAGTTATGGTCTGGGGGCATACAAGATTTTTATAGAAAGCGTTGTCGTAGAAACTTCAAAAAAGGCTAATTCGATTGGGAATTCGAAGGACTAGTGCCCTTTTTAATAATCGAAAGTGATTGGAAGGCAACTAACACCCCTTTCACGCCCACCATTTCCCCAAACACATCCAATCAAAATTTTGAGATAGCCATTTCGTTCAACGTAGTTGAAAGTTCTGAAAATTAGGTCTTTGAGGATGACAACCCCCCACAGCCCTCAGGGCTAGGGTTATAAGTTATGCCCTCGGGGCATATAAGGTTTTCATAGAAAGCGTTGTTGTTGCAACTTCAAAAGGAGGTCATTCGATTGGAAATGGAAATGGCTAGTGCCCTTTTTAATAGTTGGAAGTGATTGGAAGGCAACTAACACCCCTTCCACGCCCACAATTTATCCAAACACATCCAATCACAATTTTGAGATAGCCATTTTGTTCAACTTAGTTGAAAGTTCTGGAAATTAGGTCTTTGAGCATGATAACTTTCTGCAAGGGTTATAAATTATACCCTGGGGGCATATAAGGTTTTTATTGAAATCTTTGTCGTAGAAACTTGAAAAAGGGCGCATTTGATTGGAAATTCAAAGGGCTAGTGCCCTTTTTAAAAGTCGAAAGTGATTGGAGGGCAACTAACCCTCCTCTCACGCCCACCTTTTCCCCAAACACATACAATCAAAATTTTTAGATAGCCATTTTGTTCAACGTAGTTGAAAGTTTTGGAAATTAGGTCTTTAAGGATAACAACCCCCCTTCCCCACAGCCCTCCGGGCAAGGGTTGTAAGTTATACCCTGGGGGCACATAAGGTTTCTATAGGAAGCGTTGTCGTAGAAACATCAAAAAGGGTTCATTCCATTGGAAATTGAAATGGCTAGTGGCCTTTTTAATAGTCGAAAGTAATTGGAGGACAACCCCCTCTTACGCCCACCATTTCCCCAACACATTCAATTAAAATTTTGAGATAACCATTTTGTTCAACGTAGTTGAAAGTTCTGGAAGTTATGATTTCGAGGACGACAAACCCCTCAAACCCCTCAGGGCAAGAGTTGTAAGTTATGCCCTGGGGGCATATAAGGTTTTTATAGAAAACGTTTTCGTACAGACTTCAAAAAGGGCTCATTCGATTGGAAATTGAAAGGGCTAGTGCCCTTTTTAATAGTCAAAAGTGATTGGAGGGCAACTAGCCCCCCTCTCAAGCTCACTATTTCCCCAAACACATCCAATCAACATTTTGAGATAGCCATTTTGTTCAACGTAGATGAAAGTTCTGGAAATTGGGTCTTCAAGGATGACCCTCCCCCCAAAGCCCTTAGGGCTAAGGCTGTAAGTTATGCCCTGGGAGCATATAAGGTTTTTCATAGAGGCTATTGTCGTAGAAGCTTCAAAAAAGGGCTAGTGCGCTTTTTAATAGGCTAGTTGAAACTGATTGGAGGGCAACTAACCTCCCTCTCACGCCCACATTTCCCCAAACACATCCAAACAAAATTTTGAGATAGCCATTTTTTTTCAACGTCATTTGAAGTTCTGGATATTATGTCTTTGAGGATGATCAACCCCCCCCCCCCCTCCCCCACACACCCCTCAGGGCAAGGGTTGTAGTTCATGCCCTGGGGGCATAACATAACTTTCAGTAAAGTACAAATTATATTCTGGCTTTTAGAAAGCATAGGGTTTAGAACCCTAGTCAGATTAATTTCTGCTCGTTTTGAGTTTGATCTATTTTCATTTCTATTTGTTTTGGGTTTCATTTATTTATTGATACTGATTTGTGGTAGTTGTATGCTTGGTAGATTATTTGATTCTATCTATGTTCATTTTTGGTTTAATGGAGTTCTTTACTTTTTTTTTGAAAAACTTATTTTGTGCAAAAAGCTTTTTTGATTAATTACGATAAAAGGCGGATAAGAGTGCGGAACGGACCAAGACTTAACGGTGTATCATTTAGTAATTTAGAGCTTAACGATAGAAATGTTTGAATGATATCTGTTGGTGTATATAAAAAAAATTAATTTAATATTACAAAAAAATCATAACAGGTAAAGCATAAATTGAAGATACTGCTAATAGTCTATTTTGATTTGTACTAAACCACTATATTTAAAACACTACTAACACCGGCATAAAAAAGAACGGAACAGCCACAAAAGTTGGAGTATAGTCTAGATAAAGCTCGCTTTCTATTTCTCGGTTTTCAACTCCGGTTTCCAACAATTTTCGAATACCCCAGCTTAACTTTCACTTTAACATACCTAAGATTCTGAGACCGGAAAGAGCTAAGCGACCTACAGTGAGACCTAGCCAGCAAAAAGAATCTACTGGTGAAATAATAAAAAAGTCACAATTCAAGCAACATTACTAAACACAATATATTCACATTTATCTACATTGAGAAACAACCCTATTTTCCAAAAAGAAGAGGCCACTAACTGAATACAACGCGACAATTCTAGAACAGGTAACGAGAAGCACATTATCTGCAAAATTTAAGTATGATCAATCAGAAAAACTTCTAAAAGAGGTATCTTGAATTCCGGACAGTACACTTGCAAAACAGGAATTAAAATTTGGGGGTGAAAGCACACCTCCTTGCTTATCCCTACTACGCACAGTGATATGCCCAAAAAATGTATCAATAAAGATATAAAGTGAACATAACAAATATTTATGAAGTAAACAATAATGAGTAAACAAATATAATAGATACTGATCAAGCATTTTTAATTTATAAAATAAAATTATTTTATAGTGATTTAATTTATAAAAATCAAATCAAATAGATAAACAATTTTCATTGGAAAGCAATCAACGATCAATAATATCGTAGACTCAGCAGGATGCAATATATCTATATATAGTATTACTATATATGGAATTATTTATGTTGTTTATGTTGAAATTATATGTTGTATTTTATGTTGTTAATATAATAGTAACAACATAAATTGTATTTTTAAGATAATCATCTTTAAATTCGAATAATGTTAGCAACAAACTCTCGCATCAACTCCCGCAATTATACGGGTACTGATAATAGCACTACTTTCTATAATCTTTTCAGAACTTAGTCTGACCAATCCACTTTTTACATCTCTTGAATTTTTAGCGTCAAAATACTAGATTAGATGGATATAATAGACAAGATTTAATCATAATGAAATACAAAAACAATGATACACTAAACTAAAACCCCCAAAGGCCTGTGAGCAGGGGGAAGATATAAAGGTTACTTAGAGAAAAAAAGTCACTCATTTGCGGAGAGAAAAAAAAATATGGAATAGACAGATATATTCCAAAAATAAAAACAAAACAGACATTCAAAAAATACACGACACCTATCCTCACAAAGGATCAATGGCCTTTAAAGGAGGGGAGGGGGGGGAGATACACAATACTACCTAAACACTAAATCATGAAGACTAAAAAAATAGAGAGAGGGGGGACGAGAAATATGGGGAGGTGGACAGAGAGAGAAGTCAAACCCCTGACAGCACAAATAATATAGCGTTACTCTGAATTTTCTTACAATCAAATATGAGCAGTATGAGCAATTCAATATAAGCTTATATTCTAAACAATACACCGGAACTTCCATGAAACAATGTCCCTAGTACTACCGTGTATTCAATCTGAAGCTCTTGAAAATTTAAAAGCAATAATTATGAAAAAAAATGAAAAAAAAACCTTTTGAATTGTTTCCAGAACAACGTTCATAGGACGCGTCAAAATATCAGGAGTGGTGCTGTAAGCATTGCACAGCAGTGCAAGTCTATAGTCATTTGAGCTAACATTTAATGATGTGGATGACTGACTCTGTTGCAACAGGAACCTAGAAGAAAAGAAAAAACTAATTTTTCGAAGATAATATCAAAATTCCCAAAAATATCTACTATTGGACCTTGCTGGCTTTATTCACTGGCTTAGCACCCCTCCCCCCCACCACCTTTGGATTCACGTAATTTTAATGAAAAAATTTTCGTACCAGAATTTGCAGACAATCCCAATTCATTTGAGTGCCAGCATAGCAGATGAAATTATAAAGATCTCCCAGAGCCTTTGGTGGCGCATAGGGAGTCGACAGTAATCGAAGACCCTTGTAGTCTAGGAAGTCTATTTGACACTTTAACGAAGTTTATTAGGTATTTAACTACTCGCTGCACTGAAAGCGTGGCGATACCCAGCAGAGCTAGAGTCAAATCGACATTTCAGTTGCTGGATATTTTTTTTACAAGGACAGGTAGCAAGCCTGTCGCCCAGTCTTACTGCGGCCAAGATCGATCTTGGAATTCGTATTGCCAGGTGGGGCTGCAATCCGCTGTACTACTGCATGAAAGAGTAATAAAGAACAAGCTTATTTTTAAATCAAGGTTAAGATTTCAATTCAAGCTCAAAGGTAGATTGGATCCAATCTAGAATTTTCTGAAAGTAGTTATGTCTTTCCATTTTAATTTTTTTTTTTTTAATGATTATAGGATAAATAGGGAGGAGTCTCTTTGGGTTAGTATGTAGAACATAGACTTGTTTAACAAAAAATATACACACGTATATCTGCTGCACCGTTTTATCAAAAGCGATTAGTGTGTTGTCGACTTTGATAGACTGGAAAGGTGTTTTTACCGAAAATTCGAGTGTTCCAATTCCTTCTTTTTTTTCTGTTTTTTTGTTAGTAGAAACTACATTTTACATTAAATTTTTTCTATGTTTTGTCTTTGCCGTTTGGAAGATTTTAGAAATTGAAAAAAACTTTTCCACCGAATAACCGTAAATCAAAAGGTGTTATGTGACATATTTAGTAATACTTAGATTGATGCCCCGCCACTCTAAACTACGCCTATTCTAAATTCGTTGATTCAATCACCGCCATACTTTGTTATTCTCAAGATACTCAGGTTGTTTAATTCTTTCAAAACAGGTAATACATTATTTTCTCGCTTGAAGAAACAGCGGGAAATTTAAGCTTTATATATCCAATTTAATTCTGCCACATTTGATAGACTTTCTTTTCTACGAACAATTATACAAAAACTATTTTAGCCTCATCTTTGAGGCTTAACGAACATTCCTTGCACATATCATTTTCGTTAATAGTGGTTGAGAAACAACAAGTTTAATTTTAAGTTTCCGCTTCCTCTACATGACTTATTATACACAACATGGCGTCTTTTGAATGACAACTTGTCATCATGACTAATTGTCGGAAACTACCATAGCTGTCATCTTGGCGTTTTGCCTCTTTCACGGTGTCTTCAATAGCAAAGGTTAATACTCTTTAGAGTCAAAGAGTAACAAGTTAACTTATTTACGCACAATAGTTTGCTGAAATTTCATCTATTTCCCCTATGTCTAAGTTTCGGCAAAAGCATGAAATAAATTAGCCAAAAGTACTAACATGTGACCCACCCCCCCCCCCTGATCTAAATATGAAATATCTGAAGAGAAAAGTTTGAAAATTTGACCCAATATTCGTGGATTTGGATGTCTGACTCGGCCCTTCTCCCACAAAAATGTCTATGCCCCCCCCACAGTTATTGCGCAACTATGTAGTATGGTGTAACTGTTAATACCGCTGCATACATGTTCTGTTAAATGACCGTAGTTTTGCATGGACTGTATGTGCGTAGGGCCAAATATTCAAAGCTATTTAACATTTCAAAGCTAATAGGCTACCCGAATTTTCACTCGATAGGATTTTGGTCTAAGTCAGGACATTATTTTTGTTTTGCAGCACTAAATGGAAGAAATCGGCGCTTATCTGTGTCGCCATCTCTTTTGGTAATGAAAATGTGCACCTGAGCATACGGTTTCCGTTCAAGAGAACCCTCTCTCAATATTCTACGTCAAAAAAATAATATATATATTATTTTATATAAAAATATATATTATTATATATATATATATATATATATATAAACACGCAACTGTGGCTAGCCTCCCTTAGAAAAAAAAATGCAAAACTTTTTGGCATGGGCCTACGCAGCCTCCATTAAAGGCTCTCGGAAATTTGATATTTCTAGTGCACTTTTCATTGAGATACCCCCCCCCCTTTTCTTAAGGAGCCTTTTCCTCCCTTTTCTAAAATTAAACTAATTTTCTATATCAAAAGCCTTTAATAGGAAACTATAATCTCAATGAATCCCATATAATCTTCCTCAAATCCCATTAACAAAATTTAATTAATGTAATTATTATTGTAGAAAGTCCATTTTATAGATTTTCTGTTACTACTGGCATGGACTGCTCTTTCAAACAGATCCTCACAACGAAACGTTTGAAAGAGTGATATGTTACCTTGTGTTAAAATAAATTAAACGATACCATCTCAACTATTTCCCCTATATTTAAGTTTAGGCAAACAGTAGAGCCTAGGTGACGTGTAATAATGAAGAGTAATCAGCCAACAACACTAATACATCAAACCCTAAGGTCCAATCCCCTCAAGATTAATGTGGAGTCCTTCGTATGACAAATTGGAAAACCTGGTCATTAAAAGTGCACATTTCGACGCTTCGGGCTCCATCCCCCCTAATAAGATTTTCTGACCACAAAATCCCCAATGGTTGGTTTGGAACAATACAACAAGGTATACACATTAATAGCCAATGCATATAAATTCCGTATAATCATCATTATTTCACATGGACTGTATAAATGCTTGGGGAAGAACATTAAGGCAAAAGCTGGAGCATATGTGACCTGAATACTAAAGGGGAATCAGCCCACAGGATCAACACATTAAACCATAGGCTAACTGATGAAAAATAATAAGTCTTCCCTACTCCGTAATTATTTTATTTATTAAAAAAAAATACTAATATTACATCAAGTGGCTTCGCTGAATAAATATGTTTTCAGCTAATTAATGTATATTCATATTATAAAGAGTCGTGAGAAACAGTTAAAATCAAAATGAATAATTTTTGACGTAAATCTGACGATACATTCTCTCTATCCATTAACATGTCCTATTTTCCAGAATCTATTATATTAACATAGGTTTAATTAGTTGACACTATTTTTATTTCATGCCTTCTCAACTATATTCCTAGAATTTTTACATTTCTCTATTTCTAGTTGTTTTTCATTTTTCCATTTCCTTTATTTCATGCCTTATATTCAACTGTATTTCTATAATTTTATATTTCTATATATCTAGATGTTTTTTATTTTTTCCATTTTTTTATTTCATGCCTTCTATTCAACTATATTTCTGGAGTTTTTATATTTCTATATTTCTAGCTGTTTTTTCACTTCTCCTTTTTTTTATTTCATGCCTTGTATTCAACTATATTTCTAGAATTTTTAAATTTCTAGTTGTTTTTCATTTTTCTATTTTTTTATTTCATGCCTTCTATTCAACTATATTTCTGGAATTTTTATATTTTTATATTTCTAGTTATTTTTCATTTTTTCTATTTTTTCATTTCATGCCTTCTATTCAACTATATTTCTAGAATTATATATTTCTATATTTCTAGTTGTTTTTCATTTTTTTTTTTTTAAATAAATTGCTGCTTTATCCAATTTACTGGAAAGTGTTTGCAACTTTATTTACTTATTTGTTATAATCCTCGAGTTTGAGGGAAATGAATAACAAAAAAAAAAAAAAAAAATAATGACGCTGTTCAAACTGACTTAATTTATAATGAACTTGGAATGTTTCATGGCAGAAGGGACAACTCATTGGATCACTCGGTAATTTCAGCGTTTTATTTTCTTTTTTTAATATCTTTTATGTTATTTTATTTCATTTTATTATTATTTTTGATTTTTTTTTTATTACATCATTTTTTTATTATTCAAACATTTTTATGTTTTCCCACTAATATTTTTTTTTTAATTATTATTCTTTATTTATTTATTAATATTATTCCGATTTTATTTAGCGTTACGAAGGTGTAAATTGGCCAGACTAGTCACTGGTACTAACTGTAAACTACTATCATAGTTACAGTAATACCTGCAATATAGTAAACAGCAAATCACAGCCAAAAGAAACCGAGAATTAAAAGTGTAATTTAAATGAATTTCCAAACATGGAGGAGTCACCTTTTGACACTGATTAAGAAATGGGAACTGTCGGTAAAGAGTTAAACTTAAAAATAAAAATTAGCGACAAAAAATTATAGGAATTTCGAAAAAGAGCTTCAAAACCCTCAAAAAGGGTGGCCGATTAAAATAAAAAGTATACCATTTGAATCAAGTGGAGCAGCCCAGTTTTTCTTTCTTCTCCAGTTATAGACGGGCACTGGAACACCGTGCAGAGCTGTTTAAGGGCTCATTTGAAAGATAATGCTTATTTCTGCGCGCTTTTTGATAAATTTTGCAATCTAATTGATAACTAGCAAGGCTATAATTACTATTGAAAGGAGTCACTAATGTTGACTCCTCTACTAATGGCTACAATTCGTTTTATTCGAGCAATAAAGCAACTTATAAGGAAATGGGAAAGTAGATACACACTACCTATTTGGGCATATATCGTAAATAGTTTTGTTTACTCACTCGTAGTGCAATCGAAGACAATTTGGGAACGCTCTCTGGAGGGTTTCATCCTGAGGTCCACCGGCCTTTTTCGCCAAATGCATCCAAACGCAAGTTGCTGCCATCTGATGTACGCAAATAGCGTGAGAAATATCTGGAACTGGAAAGGGTTCCTTTTCTGGATATAGGAAATCAAAAAGTTTCAAGACCGGAAGAAACTCAGAAAGCTAAAAGACAAAATTTTCATAATTAGTGCGAATCAATTTTTTTTTCTGTCGATCGCTCAAAAGCCCCAGTGTTACAAAAGTGTCATATGAGCCCCCCTCCCCCCCTGTCCGTACAATCCACCTCCGAAGCTGATCCAGTCAGAGTGAAAGTTTCAGTGTAAGTGGTAAACTTTCTTCTGTAGGGTATCTACCAAGGCTAGTCTAGTTAAAGTGAATTACTTCATTAAAAGTTATAAAGATACTTTTGTAATGTATCTTACTTGCTCTGAGCTCCGATGAGCAAATTTTTTTTCTTATTTCGACGAAGCCCCGATACACCTCTAGAACAGGTTGACCTAATCCATACAAACTAACCTACCCCTCATCATGTGTTAAAATAACGCAATACCTTACTTTTTAACGCATTACATTATTATTGCGTTATTACGCAATAATAACGCAATAAATTACGCCATACCTCGACGTAATACCTTAAATTAGGTATCCTTTTCCCAGACCACACTACCATTCTATGACGAACAAATAAATGTTAAAATGGGGATAAGTTGTATATATAGGGAGATGAGACCAATCAGGTATACAGCTAGAAATTCAAGAATTCTTTTATAATTAGTAGACAGAGAAAACTTTACCACCTTCATTGGAAATTAATTTTGCATTTAGGCAGTATTAAAGAAGGAAATTTATATCTCAAGATTTTAAATGACTCTTAGAATTGAACTCTCTCAGGAAAATCTAGTGAATGAACCGGAAGTTAGTTATTTTGTTTTGCATAAATAATTTAGTTTTAATTTTAATAATTTAGTATTTCTACTGATGACAAACGCTGTATATGTGATCGAAATATCTAGATTTTTTAGCCTATTTTTACTGTCTAAATAAATGGACTTATTCCTATTTGAACGTTTATTTGTTTGTCAGAATATAACAGAGCCCTTTACTCTCCAGAACAACAAAGGCTGAACCAAAATTTTTAGTAAAATCTTGTTTTTTTTCAGATCATGGTACACTTACATCCCAATATAGCGCTTCATATTCACTACACATAACTGAACTTAGAATGTTTCAATATTCGTACGAACTCACAACACGTTAGATATTCAACCATATATTACCACTCTAAATTTTTATAGTTTCCATCATTTTTAAGATAAGTTAACCATATAACTTACAGCTATTTATACGAAGAAGGTCAAAGCTTGATTAATTCAACGACTGTGTGCTTTATAATCTTGATATACAGAGTAGAAGGGGTGTTTGAAGATAGTTTTGGTACAAACTATATGCAAGCCCGAAGCCCCCATTCCCCCCCTTCTGTACGCAAATGATATTGACCACACTAGTCTTTTGTTAGACTGGTTTTGGCGCAGATATATACGCAGGAGAAATGGATTGACAAATTTGATAAACAGTATATTATTATTACACAAAAAAAAAGTGTAGTGACATGTAATCGAAATGTTATCCAATTTTTTATTTTTTTTTTTTTTTAATGCCCCACAAGATAAAAAAAAAGTATTGAAGACACAACTGGTCATTAGACATAGTTCAAGACACATGTGGCCTAGCAACCGATATATTTCGAGTAGATATGGCGTTTGCACATTCCTTCAAAAATGGACCAGCTTGTGGACAGGTTACATAAGCGTCAAGAAAATATTGTTGACTTTCCACTTAACTGTATAGCTTAATTGGTCTAAGTAGCTGAGATGTTATTTTTCTCGTTGGCTTTTTCTTATTATTGTTTTCATTTTATTTTATTTTCCTGTGTTTTTGTACTCCTTTAAATGCATTTCATGCTTGTAAAGAGGGTTGAAATAAATTGTTATTATCTTTAGACTTATAAAAAGTCTAAAACAAAGAAAAAGTCCAAAATATTATTGAATAGTATAACAAAATCGATAGACAAAAACAAATTAAAACAGTCCAATTATTTTACTTTTTACTTATAGATCCTACAAAATTATGAAAACAAATATACAGTAAATAAATAATTTAAGTAAAAACCATCCAACACAAGACATGGAGAATAACTACTAGTAAAATAGAGAGAAACATATTTTTGTTACTTCTATTTTTTTTATTTAAAATACCGTTAAAAAGATTTTTAATACCGTCAAAGATATTGGGTCTTGGCTTTAAAGCTCTGGATAGGAGAAGAAAATCGAACATGTTGATAAAGCCATTATGTTTGGGGCCGGTCTTGTTGCATTACCATGAATATCGTAACCAAGTCTTTATTTCTTCGTTTGTATTTTTTCTTTAGTATATCTAATTTAGTAGTTTTTTACTAATTCTTTTTAATTTCAATCTAACGTTTTTGTTCTTATTTAGCACTCAATGAGTGACATCCTGTATTTTTGGTTTTATATTTTTGGTAGGAAATAAAATACGTTAAAATTCTAGTTTAGCTACTTTTTGGAATCTTGGAAAAGGTCTAGGTTAGGAAAATGAAACTTTCAGTAATGAACCCAGGGCCAAAAACACACTCTGGGAAGGTATTGCCAAGCTTGCATGTTAACACTCTTCTGATTTCCAAGTCTTAGAAATTTGCCCGCTTGACAGGTCTAAACCTATTGAAATTTCGATAAAACAATATTTTGCCTTAATTTTCACTTATCAGTTTCTTTTTTTTCTGGTTTTAGTTCTGAAAATATAATTCCTGCTATTTAAGAAGAATTTTAAGCCACATCACTGTTTTCTTTTTTTTTTTTTTTTTTTTTTTTAATTTAGGAAATGTATTTGCACATCTTTGAAACCTCATAAACCTCAAATCAAACTGCACTTCATTTATCATTGAATGGATTTTTTTAATAAACGAAAGAAATAGCATTGTTCAGGCACGTACAGAGGGAGGAGAGGGTCTTTGGTGCCAAGCCTCCCTAAAGAATACAATTCCTTTCAACTTCAGTAACTCTGGTAATTCAGTTACTCTGGTGTTCTCACTGAAGTAACTCTATAATAGCATCTTTTCCCTACGTGGATCAGTTTGCGCCAATTGTATTTTTTTTTTTTTTTTGTGGTGGTTTTGTTGGTTTTTAGTTTTAGCTTGGTTTTTTATCTTGTTCTTCTTGTGGTTCTTTCGTGCTGAAGACGTCTTGTTTGGATACAGGCGAAATATCCGCGCTGTTTTTTTCATTTTTCGTCTTATCTCTCCACTGGCCGCAGTCTCGTTTGTTGTTTTTTTATTTTTACTGAGATTTTTCTCTTTTTTGGTTGTTTGTCATGGCTGGCCAGTTCGGCTTAAGATCTTTCAACTATCGAAAAGAAAAAACCGACGGTATAGAGAACGATTCGTAAATCAGGGGAGTCATATTATTAATACTAAACTAAAGATACTCGCAATTTGATAGGTTAAGAGACAGTAATATCTCTCGAAATCTGGAGGCAGCAATCGTAACAGACAGAGAAAGCCCCTTTTAGTCCAGCTAATCAAAAGTATATCTTCTGCATAAGATAGATTAGAAATGTACACAATCAAAAACACAGTAGGAGGGATGGAAGAAAAGACAGACGAAATACAACATTTAAAAATAGAGGATGAAGGACCGCTCCTCGACATACCCCTTGCTGCACTAGAATCTTTCTTAAACCTTTCTATCCATTTTAATTCGAAAAAAAAGAATTGAATACCTTTATCTAAGAAGACCAACTATTGAAACATTAATGCCTCAAGTAAAAGGGGGAAAATGCGTCAAACGCCTTGGTAAGATCCAGGGCACACAGATGTAGCTCGAATCCCTTCGTAGTAACTACAATAAGTAAATTAGTCAGAATAATATGAGCTTGTCGATAACCTACCCCAGCAGAAAACTTAATATCGTGCCCAATGAAATAAACAGAACAGTTAATAGATGGGAAGGAAACATTTGTAACGGGTGCAGGATACCGTTGAAGGGAACCATTATCGGTCTATACGATGTGCAATCAATCAGAAATACTGTCTTTTTTCAGGATTGCCGAAACCGTTCCTCAAAAAATAACTTTCAGGCACTATAAAGGTACACAAATACACTTGAAATAGCAGTTTTAAATATTAGATGAGAGGAGGGCAATCAACCTTCAAATGTATAGCGCTTATACCCTTTATAGTCGATAAACAGAGGCGTCTTCATAGCTTCTTCTACGGAAGACGAATGCAAGGGTTGGGCATGGTTCTCATACAGCCACATAAAAAGCTTCAATAAAAGTAGCATAAATATAATGGTTAATTGAGTTAAAGGACGCGTTGTAGTATTTATACCAAGCAGTGGAAAAACGGTCGAAAAAGAATCACCGATTCTATCGGAATTAATAATATTTCTCCAATCTGAATTACTTGACTGAGACTTGCAAATTTTAGACCTAGTAGATTGTTAGTAAGTTTATGCTCTGTTCCAACACTGGAGAAAATCCAACACTGGAGAAGAGTGCAAATTCTCTTCATTCTCTCCAGGCATGGTATCTAAAGCTGAAACTGCTTAAATTTTAAAATATCCTAAGCAATGACGACGTGAAAAACAATACAAAATCAACTTATGTGCCAGCCTCATTTAGTAAATCCAAATTAGACCCATGTCCAATTAACCCAGGTAATATTCTTTTTTTCAAAGCACAGAAGCGTCCAATTGATTCAAAATACAATCCTTTCTCAAATCAAAGATACAGAACAAAAACACATCCTTTTCAAAGCACGGATAAAAAAAACATAGATGCACAGCCAGTTACTGCACAGCTGTACAATCACTGCAGCTGCCTATTGTGAAACTTCACATCGTTTACACAGAGCCATTAAAATAAACGAAGGGGAAAGCTGACTAGTGCAGTTGTTCTGATCCATAACAATGCTCTTCCACACACTGTTGGTGCAACCCAACGCAACTTTCACCCAGCAATTTTCAGCTTTTTCCTGAACTGAAGACGTGGCTTGGAGGGAAGCGCTTTCAAGCCCGCCAGGACTTTCAAATCAACGTCAAGGATCATTTGAATTCATAGGCGGCAACATTCTTTGAAGAGACTATTGAAAAGCTTATCCACAGATATGATAAATGTCTCACTCTTTTCGATGCTTATGTCGAAAAGGAACCCTAAGTGTGTCAATCTTTTGGTAATAAAATTATTGTTTATATAAACTTGTCTTTTATTTATAGCTAATGGGAGGTGGAGAAAGAAAAGGAGCCTCCTATTTGCTTTCGATTATTGTTGTTTGTCAGGAAAGCACAATATTGCGTGAAACACCAGCAAAAATATAAGAATTAAAATTAATTAAAAAACAAACACAGTAAACAAGCAAGAAGAGACACAAACATTCTTAATGCTAGTTATAATATAATTTGGTTATGCTATTCCGGTTTCAGGGCAGAGGCTATTAATGAAAATTTAGCATTACCAATAATTTTGTTCCTCATTGCACCGGTCTGTCTCACTCAAGTTATTATAGTAGGCTCATTATAGCAGCGTAGAGCCACATCCCTAAATAGAGTATGTGATTTGTACCTAAGTATTCTTGTTCTTTTATAGTATTTGTCGGAGAAAATTCAGTCCCTGACGAAATAAGTGTTTTAGTATAATGAGGTTATAAGATTAATATTCATTTATCATAAAATAAAGTCTATATAAGTGAAGCCAGCATAAGTAAAAAAAAAAAGTCGATATCTAAATACGTAAGTCTAAATAAAAACAAGAAAAAATACTTACAGGATTCTTTTGGATAGAACCTGACACGAACTGGAGTAGAACCCACATTAAATGGTCTCTTCCTTTTCTTAAGTTCTTCTCCGTCAGCTGAAATAATAAGAATAAACAAAACCTTAAAAATATGACTAATTAATGGATATGTTGAGCATTTATTTTAAAAGAAATCAGCTTGCCTACCCAAGAGGCATATCTGGTCCAACGAAGTAGGTTTAGTAAATAAGAATTCAGTAACATAAAATTGACATGGTGAAGTAATAAAAAAGAAAAAGCAAATTGGAAAAATAGAGAGAAAGAGAGGAGTTCAATACATAATTTAGGCTCTAAAAGCACACCCTCCATCTAAGACAACATAGATACGAAAATAAAATAACATCAAAACATCGTTAAAGTCATACCTATTAAACAGTGATGACATAGATGTCTAAAAATGCCTATAATTATAGACTATACCCAAATTCGTTTTTATTTTTGCGTTTTGTTTTATTTGCGTTCCAAATTTATCTAAATTTGTTAGAATCAGAGTCTTTTTACTGATTCAAGCTGTTGCAGCTAAATTCCGAAATTCCAACTAAATGGCACCCTAGGTACACATTAATTTATTTGTGTATAAAATACAGATTTGTAATAAAAGAATATTTAGAATACATACAATAATTTTTTTTTGGTTAAAATATCTACTATATAAAACACACAATGGACTAGCACTTGTTAAACACTGACGTATAATAAGGCATAAATGAATTTCCTTTTTTTGTTGTTTATTTTAACATTTTTTGGATTTGTTTATTTACACTCATAACAAATTTGTGCTTACCATAGGTGGTTTTAATCTATCTTTGGTTTTTGGTCATGTACTTTGGTTGTTTGTTTTTTGTTTTAATCATAATTAGTGGTGATATGTATCTATGTTTATCACTGCTGAGAAGAGTTGGTGAGGCACTGAACATTTAGAAGGCTCACAAGAGTTGTGAGGCCTTGCATCGTTACTGGTACGGTCTCGCGTAGCGGCTCTTCGTGAAGGCGGTAGCACTCGAGAACTCAGCGGGTTCCCATGCCTCCTCCTGTGTCTGGTTATTGCCTCTTCCTGCCACGTTCCCATGCGTCTTCTTTCTGGCAAGGTCGCCATACTTGTCGTCAGGATTGGATTGTTTCTCCGGCACTTCAGCGCTTTCTGTGTGTCAACCGTTACAGGTGTCTTTTCCAGGTCGACTCAGGAAATGCCTAATCGACAGTCTCTTCCTTTTCAGTAGTTTGACTTGGGGCAGGATCGATGCTTACTGCGCCAGCGCTCTCTAGCAGCACTCTTGCGGTTAATCGCACGGTGTTTCAACCAGTTCAGGCCAGGATTCTCGCCATCGTTCATGCAGATTCCTGAGTTACCGTTCCAAATCTTCAGTATTTTGAACATCCGCCTAGTTTTCTTGGCGTTGTCACTCATTCCCAGTTCTACGTACTGTGTTCTGTTCGTTTCGGCGACTGTTTGACTGTATCGCCATCCTAACTTTCGATAAAGCCCACTGCTTCCTTGTTCAACTCCACTCCCCGCTTCCTTCATCTAAATTTCCATGCTGACTGCCGAGGCACATGAACCCTACGACATGCTCAACATTAATCTCGCCTTTACATCCGTGAGAATCAGTTGTCACACTGCTCTTTTCTTCGCTGTGTTAATCTTGATGTCAAGTGGCTACATTTCACAGTAGTGTTTGGTAGATCCTGGAACTAGCTTGTTCTCTCCATCAGTCAATTCGTCAGCGAATCCAGGTCGGCTGCTTTTGCTTTTCATGGGTGGCCAACCTTTCACCATGGGTATGACGTCATACGAGACGAAGGAGCGGAGATGTCCTGGTCGCCAAATTTTTATCTGACGCCCATTCTTCATCGACTGTGTAATTTTTTTTCCTGTCGCCATTCTTCATCGACGAGTGAGAGACGATTCAAGGCATCGAACCGGTTACTTAGCTTTAACTCGAAGTCGGCTTTGATTTCCGGGCTCCTAGTTTTCGAGGTGTGGCATCGCCACCCTTCCCTAGCTACTCGTTGTCGGACTTTGATCTGGCATCTTTACTAAGTCGGTCACGCGACTTTGCAAGTGAGGAGATAGTGCGTCGGATCCATTTAAAGCTCCTGTAGTCTGCTCCTCTGTATACCCGGGCATCTGTGACAGGAGCTCCTCATCTCTGCTTCTTTGTCTGTTGTGACGCACTAAGGCGGGTGACATACTCTTTGTAGCTGAGACGAACGGAGATAGTGTCGGATCCATTTAAAGATACCTGTGTCTGCCTCCTTCCGTCACCGCCTTAGTAGACAGAAGCGACAGAAGGCAGGGAAGCGCTTCGATGTTTCGAAACTAAGATGCTGAGTTAAAGCTAAGTAACCGGTTCGATGCTTGAATCGTCTCTCACGCCGTCGATTCGAATACTGGTCAGATCTGGCTGTTGTTACGCCGTCAGAGAAGGACGCATGGAACGCTGGCGAGAGCCTGTATACCCGGGCATCTGTGCAGGAGCGCCTTCGCTTCTGTCTACTAAGCGGTGACGGCTTTGCAAGTGGAGATAGTGTCGGATCCATCTAAGATCTCTGTGTCTGCTCCTCTGTATACCCGGCATCTGTGCAGGAGCTCCTCCATCTTCTGCTGACTAAGATGTGGTCGATCTGGGCTGTGCGTATAAGGACACGGACTTCGTCGTGTTTCCGGCAATGACACCCCTAAGTTTCCAGTGGAGTTTGGGGTAAAGCAGGGATGCCCCCTTTCGCCTATATTATTCAACTACGCGATAGACTGGATCATGTATAATGCAATGAGAAACCACAGCGGAATAGTCTTCGGACAAATAGCTGGTTTCCTCCAGCCCCTGACAGATCTGGACTTCGCAGACGATATTGCTGAGCTGGAAACTACCGCCGACAGCTTACAAGGCATGATCGATGATACCTATGAGGTCTCAAAGCGCATCGGACTGGCCATCAGCGGCGCAAAGACTAAAGTATTGGCTCTCAACCAACCTGCTCCTTGCCAAGTTACCCTCGAAGGTGAGCCAATAGAAAGCGTTGAGGAATTCAAGTATCTTGGCTCCATCATAACACCTGATGGCGGAGCTGAAAGGGATATCTCTGCCCGCATAGCAAAAGCCTGGGGAGTGTTTACTAGTCTGAAAAAAGCATTATGGACCAGACGGGAGATCTCAACCAAAACAAAAGTCAGAATCTATGGGGCAACTGTTCGAGCAGTACTTCTGAATGCTTGCGAGACATGGCCGATCAAGACTGAAGATGTGAGAACTTTGGACGTGTTTGACCACCGCTGCCTTCGTTACATCCTCCGCATTAAGAGATGGGACAGGATTTCCAATAGTGAAGTAAGGAGTCGCTGTGGCCAATCAGAAGAGCTATCGCTTATCATTAAAAGACGTCGCCTGAAGCTCCTCGGCCACACATTGCGCCGTCCCGAAGGCACGATATGTCGAGACGTCCTTGTCTGCGAACCAGCCCCCTCCTGGAAACGTAAACCAGGAGGACAAAAGAAGAACCTGTGGCAAAAATTCAAGGAGGACCTGGAACCATGGGGAGGATTCAGGAGACACGGTCGGAGATGGGACAAAGACTGGCTGAAGATCGCCGGAGAAGCTGCAGCCGACAGGTCCAAGTGGTCGTCGGAAGTCATCCCAAGATCCTTTGGTGCCGGGCAGGACAGTTCATCGTCTGGTTCCCGCCGAAAGTAAGTAAAGTAAGTAAAGTTTACTTAGGCAGCGCGTTTGCGCTGCCTATGATAGATTCAAACGGACTAAGTCACGTAATATATCCTTGCACTGCCTATGATAGATTCAAACTGACTAAGTCACGTAATATAGCCAAATTAAACCTCGACAACTTTTTTGAAAATATTACAAGTGCTCCTAAGAGTTCTTCTGGCGAATTTTATCAATTCACCATATATTATGGATATTATTTTTTTTTTTTTTTTTTTTTTTTTTGGCCAAATACGAAAAGGCATCGAAACGAGTAAACATTCGTTGAACTATTAAGAAAAGAAGACATGTGTAACGAAATTGTTTTTAAAAGAGACAGAGTTAGCTCCATGATAGTAAGGTCAAAATATATGCATAAGGGGAGGGGCGAGTCTATGGAGCTGTGCTCCTCCTGCCAAATTTAAGATTTTCTCATTAAATTTTTTTTTTTTTAGTTTTTTCTGAATTTATATCCCCCCTCCCCTATAACAAAATCATGTGGACGTGCCTAAATAAAACCATACCTTTTCATATAAAGAATGAACAAGATGAGGAAACGATGCAAATTGGAAAAGAACAAAATATATTAATTGACTTGACAGATGGTGCCACATCCAATGGGTGACGCCAAGCTCTTCTTGGCTGGGAGTTCCATTTTCATCGACATTTGAGACTCCATGATGAGACGCTCCATTTTTCTCATATTCTGCCATTGTCTCAACTAGTATTTCGACCATTTGCTGTTCCAAAACCTGGGACCTTTCTTGTGTACGCTGCTTATGCTGAAAAGAAGAGTATTTACTGACGGTGAACAGACATTGTTCGAACTACCCAGATTTCTAAATCTTGTAAATTGCTGCCCAGGAATATACCCTTCCACAGCAATCCCGTTATTTACAGCTAATGTAACATGACAAAACTTGGATAAAAGAATAACGTTAAAGTGACTTAACATTTTTCAAGGACAACTCTTTCTTGCGATTAATTTGAAAAACTGTTTCCAAAAAATAAGTTTTCCAAAAATAAATCACAAATGAGCAGAAATAAAATCAAATAATCTTCCAAGAGCAAAACTAGCACAAATTGCCATCAATAAATAAATGAAACCCAAAACGAACATAAATTACAATAAATAGCCGAGACAAACTCAAAACTACCAAAAATAACATGAGCAGGGCCGATACCCAGAGAATAATTTACACTTTACTGAAAACAAAATAATTTTTCAATATTTTAATTTTTAGCTTAATAAAACAAAAATCATTAAAACTGTAAAGATAAATATGCGTATATGTATATTAAACTATCAATCCGCATTCATTTGTTGTTTTTTTTTTGTTTTTTAGTAAAGTGTAAATTATATTCTGGCCTTCAGAAGGCATGGGGGTGTCAGACCTACCCATATTAATTTCTGCTTGTTTGGAGTTGGACACGATTATTTATTGTAATTTCTGTCCGTTTTTGGTTTCATTTATTTATTGATGGTGATGTGTGGTAGTTTTACGCTTGGAAGATTATTTGACTTTATTTCTGCTCTTGAGCGCTTTATTTTTTTATAAACTTATTTTGTGGAAAAGGTTTTTTAAATTAATTTCTTTTGATTTTTATCGACATAGTATTTTTAATGGAAAAAGAAAATAATATTTTAAATTTTCGTTTTTTTCTATCAGAATCCATAGTTTGGCATGCTATTTGTATGTTGGAGAAAATTTCTCAACAATTTGTTAACAAAACACACCTTTTGAATATCTGGACACAAATGGCATTGTTTTAATTTAGTTTTATACCTCCTCAAGTTGACCTGAAAAATTAAACTCAATACTATTATCAAAAAGTTGTATCTATGCTCTTTGACAACCTGGATACACTTACACTTTTTTGATTTAGTTAAATTGTAAGAGCAAAAGTAGTAATAGTAGTAATCCTGAAAGTTTCAACTTAATACCCTCAGTCATTCTTGGGATATTGGTGAGCTGTCTTATTGGCAACCAGCATACACCCAGTACCTTCTGATTTAGTTTTAGAGCAACATTTAGTTTCAAAGCATAATGGGCAAATTGCATAACTGTGGAGGGTTGACATACCCAATACCCCTAGAGACATAGTTACTGGACTGTTCAACTATGCTGAACAAAATTGCTGTCTCAAAATTTTGACTGGATAAGTTTAGAAAATGAATTGACTTGGAATGAGGGCTGCAATCGAATTGGCTCCTTTAAAATATTCTATGATATTGCTATCTATGACAGCGCTGCACTGCCTACGATACTGCTTATATACCCTTTGGAAAACCTGGATGCATATAATTTTTTTCGTTTAATGTAAACTCCCCCTAAACGTTCCCAAAAAGATTTACCTTAATACCCTTGGTGTCCCTAGTTCCAGCAATCGTAGTAGTAGTATCAATAGTATACAAATATTGCCTTCTGGCTACTTCAAAATCCACCCTAACTTAACCTGAAAGGTTTACCTTAATAATGTAAGCCGTTCTTGAGATATTGCTGTGTCATCCTTTTGACAGTCTACATGCTCAAAGTTCGTTTTTGATTTAGTTCAACATCCAAATAAATATTCCTACAAAGCTTTACCTTAACACCCTTAGCTTACGTAGTAGCAATAATTGTAGTAGCAGTATGAACATAGCATCGTTGATTTTCTTCAGCATCCTCCTCAACACACGCTGAAAGATTCAACTTAATGCCATAAACCGTTCCTGAAGCACTGCTGATACGTCCTCTAGACAATCTGTATAAGCATAGTGAGCTTCGTTTTAGTTCAAAACTGTTTCAATATTCCCCAAATTTTTCGCCTTCTTACCCTTAGCTTTAGTAGCAGTAGTCATAGTAGCAATAAAAATTGATAGTAGTTGTCTTAACTTTAGTAGCAGTAGTAGTATTAGCAGCAGTAATAGTAGTACAAAATATTAGAAGTAGTATGAGTAGAAGCAGTAGAATTAGGATACAAATATTGTCTTTTGGTCAGTTCAACATCCACCATAACAAGCCCTGTAAGTTTCAACTTCATACACCAAACAGTTCCTAAGATATTGGTGATACGCTCTTTTGACAACCTGCATACAGACTGCGTATTGTGATTCAGTCCACCTTCCTCCCTCAATATTCCTTGAAAGTTTCGCCTTGATATCCTAGGCATAGTTGTAATAGTAGTCACAGTGGTAGTATTAGTGATAGTAGTACAAACAGTAGTATTAACAGTAATAGCACTAGTACTAGTAGCAGCAGTAGTATTAACATATTGCCTTTTGATCAATTGAACATCTCCCTCACCAAGTCCTGGAAGTTTCAACTTAATACAATTAGCCGTTGCTATGACATTGCCGATATGCCCTCTTGATAACCTGTATATTCATATGCGTCAAGAAATTTTCATTTTAATACTCTTAGCCTTACAAGAAGTTGTAATAGAAGTAGTATCTGGAGTAGTAGTAGTAGTAAAAGTAGCAGTGGCAGCATTATTAGTAGTAGCGTTCACATATTGCCTTTTGGTCAATTGATCTTCCCCTTTAAACATTCTCTGAAAGTTCCAACTTAATACAAAAATCCATTCTTGAGATACGTCCTTTTAACAATCTGCATGCACATAGTGTGTTTTGATTTAGTTCAAATTTTTCTTCAATATTATCTCAAATTTTCACCTTCTTACACTTAGCCTTAATAGCACTAGTATCAAAGTAGTCGTGGTAGTAGTAGGAGAAGTAGTAGCATTAGTAATTTTATATAAGTAGTAGCAGTAGTATTAATAGCAGCAGTAGCATGCACATATTGCCTTTTGGTCAGTTGGACATCCCCCTCATGATACCAGGAACTGTCATTTTCGTACGGTAAGCCTTTCCAAAAATATTGCTGATGCACCTTTTTGACCCCCTTTTCACCTTAATACTCTTAGCCTTACGAGTAGTTGCAATTGAAGTAGTAGTTGGAGTATTTTAGTAGCAGTAGTAATAGTAGTAGTAGCAATAAAAGTAGCAGTGGTAGTGGTCTTAGTAGTAGCATGCATATATTATTTTTTAGTCAATTGATCTTTCCCTTTAAACATTCTATGAAAGTTCCAACTTCAAGTTCCAAGCACATAGTGAGTTTTGATTTAATTCACATTTCCCCTCAATATTCTGTCAAATTTTCACCTTCATACGCTTAGCCTAAATAGTATTAGCATCATAATAGTAGTGCTAGTAGCAGGAGAAATAGTAGAAGTAATGGTGTTGCATTATTAGTAGTAGTAACAATAGTAGCAGCAGTATTAATAGTAGTAGTATCATGTACATGTTGCCTTTTGGTCAGTTAAACATCCTCCTCATGAGGCCCCGGAAGTATCATCTTGGTATGGTAACCCGTTCAAAATAGTACTGATACTCTCTTTTGACAATCTGTATGGACATAATATGTTTTGATTTGGTTCAATATTTCCCTCAACATTTCCTCAGGGGTTCATTTTAATATCCTCAGTCTTAGTGGTACTCGCTACAGAAGCAGTAGTTTTAGTGGAAGTAGTAGTGGTGGCGATAGTTGTAGTAGTAGCGTGCAAATATTGCCCTTTTGGTCAATTGATCATCTCACTTATCATTTCCTGAAAGTTCCAAATTAATACACTCACTCATTCCTGAGTTAAGCCTTTTTTGACAACCCGTATGCAGATAAAGTGCTTTGATTTAGTTCAACACTCCCCACAACATTCTCTGAAAGGCTCACCTAAATGCATTCACCTTTTTTGTAAAGTAAAGGTCAAACATGCCCACCTTTCTCAATAACATATACTATATGTAAACAATGGACGAATTGCCAAACTTACAGCCCTTGCATGAGTGCTGTGGGGGGGGGGGGGAGGAGGTGCCTTCCCAAAAGACATAATTATTGGACATTTCAACAATGCTAAACAAAATGGCTGTCTAAAAATTTTGATTGGATGTGTTTTGGGAAATGATAGGGGGGAAGGGGGGACTGGTTGCCCTCCAATCACTTTTGACTTAAAAATGGCACTAAAACTTCCAACTTCAATAAAAAACCTTATATGCCCCGGGGAAATAACTTAAACCCGTTGCCACCGGGCTCTGGAGAGGGGTGTCAACCCTGGAGACATTGTTACATGATCTTTCGACAATCTTGAACAAAAAGGCTATCTTAAAATTTCAATTGTATGCATTCGTGAAAGAGGGCAAGAAATGGGGGGGGGGGGGCTAGTTGCTCTCCGACCATTCTTGACTCTTAAGAATGGAACTAGAACTTTAAATTTTCAATCAAATGAGCCTCCTCTAAAGTTTATACAACCCCCTCTTCAACCTTTTCCATAAAAACCTTATATGCCCCCGGGGCATAACTTACAAGCCTTGCCCCCACGCTCTGGGGGTCGTGTCAACCCCGGAGGCATTTTATATGATCTTTAGAACAATGAACAAAATGGAAATCTCAAAATTTTGATGAGATAAATTTGGAGATAAGGGGGCGTAGAGGGGGGATGGTAGTTGCCCTCTGATCACTTTTGACTCTTAAAAATGGGAACTAAAACATTTAAATTCAAATCAAATGAGCCCCCTTCAAAGTTTATGCGATCACCCCTTCCAAAAAAACTTATACGCCCATGGGGTATAACTTACAAACCTTGCCCCAAGGCTCTGGGGGTTTTGTCAAATCCGTAGGCATCGTTATATGATCTTTGGACTATTTTGAACCAAATGGCCATCTCAAAACTTTAATCAAATGCAATTGGGGAAAAGCATGGGGAAGAGGAGCTAGTAGCTTTCCAATCACTTTTGACTTTTAAAAGTGCACCACAACTTCCGATTATCAATCGAGTGAGCCCTCTCCAAATTTTATACGACCACCCTTCCATAAAAACCTTATATGTTAACAATGGGCAACTAGCATAACTTATAGTCCTTGCCCTGAGGGCTGTCAGGGGATTGACATCGGCAAAGACATAATTACTGGACCATTCAACTATGCTGAACAAAATTACCTCAAAATTTTGATTGCATGTATTTAGAGGAATGATAGGCGTGGGGGAGGGGCTGGTTGCTCTCCAATCATTTCTGACTCTTAAAAACAGCACTAGAGCTATCCGTTTCCAATCGATTGAGCTCCTTTCAAAGTTTCTACGCCAACTCGTTCTATAAGAAGTTCTTTGGTGAAGAAAAAAAACAAGTAAACAATACATTGTGCCCACATCTCTCTACTTAGGCAGCGCTATTGCGCGGCCTATGATATGTTAGTTCAGACCAAATTATTATAAAAATACCCATCAAACACAAATTTCAGAAAATCCCAGAGAGGTCATTAGTCAATAAGCCGGGAATAGGAAAAAAATTATCAGTTCCATTAAATCACTTATAAACTACTGTTTAAGAAAAAAACAAGTGAGAAATCTATTCACAGCCTCTCAAACGACTTCAACCTTCTCCCTATCACTCTTCAACCACATATAAAACGTTACTCGTTATCATTGTTTAGTAAGAATCAACAACGAAAACAATCAACAGCAAATTGAAATAATTAAATAATTAAATAAAAAATGTAAGACTCCGTATCGAAAAATAATAAGAATATAATTTTTATCGCAAATATATTAACCATAAGCAATCAAATCAAATATTTGTGTCCAACGAAGTATTTTAAGGTGTTTTTCCAGCAGCCAAACGTAAGGGACTGCCAAACCCTGAGAGGAATAGACCTGCAGTCATAAGATGCAACAATAGACAAGTCTAAATTTTGAGTGCATTACTGGGGTGGAAGGCACCACTGTATTCCAGAGTTCGAACTCCATGTGAGTTCTAATTACTTACTAGTAAAAATTTTCAGTTTCGGCAGCTCAAAGTGTCTATGTTTTTGTTCCTCAAAATACTTTGAATACATAACCACGCAGCACTGTGCAAGACTGGTAAATAGCAGCACGTTCACCCATGTTTCAGGTTATCCCTTGATCTGTTTCAAAGGCAAGTGCTAAAAGGGCTAAAAGAATCACTGAGATTAAAAAGATGATCAGAAAACAAGAGAAGATGGTATTTGACTTATGAAAATATAATGAACAAGTAAACGTTCATATTTGTATTTTATACATTTAGGACGTAGAGGAAGGGGCATTCAACTTTAATAGTCCCCTCCCGTAGAGGGAGGGAGGGAGAACAACTTTCACCTCCATCTTCACTTTCAACTTTGTCTACAGAGCATGCTTTATTATTTTTGACTACATTTGTTAACGATTGAATAGATTCACGTTTAAAAGGTGGCTTCAATTCTCCTAGATATTATGAAGGCTTTTGACTGTGTTGATCATGAGATTTTACTGGCTAAGCTTGAAAATGCTGGAATTCTTTTTAAAAGTCTGAAATTGACAGCTTCATTTCTTGAAAGAAGAACGCAAAGAGTACGGCTGAACACAATCATGTCAGAAGAGATGGTAGTAAAGTGCGGTGTGCCACAGGGATCTGTGTTGGGTCCACTATTATTTCTTGTATACTTCTAATGATAAAAATGGATGCCTCAAACAACTGTCAATGTCAAGGTACAATGATGGCCCGGTGCGAGCAATACTTTAAAGTTTTGCTGACGATACTCAGTTTACAATGGCTGCGGAAACAGAAGAAGATTTGAAAAATGACATGGAGCAAGGAACGGTGATAATCGAGAGGTGAATGCGAGTGAACAAATTGTTTGTTAATCAGAAGAAAACAATGTTCGTGTTATATGGCAGAAGTGCAAATTACTTTCCACGGACTGAAGAAATTGAGGTAGAAAACGGACGTATAAAACGAATAAGTATTGTAAACTATCTTGGTGTCATAGTAGATGAATGCCTAAGTTTTAGAGATCATATTGCATTTACAAGTACTAAGTTAGCCAAAAATGTTGGAACTCTGCGGAAGCTAAAAAATATTTTCCCAAAAAGGTTATTAGAATGCTACATTTTTCTCTTATTCATCCATATTTGCTGTACTGTGTTACAGTTTGGTCTTCGACGTTCACTAGCCAAAATAAAGGTAAATATTTTGATATTGTTAGTATCATATGCAGTCTTGTTTTGTTAGTATTATATGGAGATTTCTATGTTGTGTTTTTTGTAACCCATTTTTTAATAAAAAACAAAAATAATAATAATAAAAAACTTTGGTTTTTACGTTATTCTTCATTCAAATCGGAATTTTTTTGTAGATTTTGCCCGCCACAACGAAAAACAAAAATATATTGCTAAGACAATGCCTGATTTTACTGCAACTCACTCTGCAAAAACGTTCTGGAATACCATCAGTCACTACTATTCTTCTCCATGACCACACTGCCTTTTCTATGACGAAATCAGTAAGAATTCCAAATAGGGATAGGTCCTTTTATTAGACAGTGAAACGAAAATATAAAAACAAAGACTCTAAATATTTCGATGACACAGTCGGTCATCATCATCAGTAGAGTTACCAATATATCAAAATTAAAACAAACTGCTTTTATACTAAACAAACTCATCACTTCCGGGTCAAAGCAAGTTACCGGTCCATTGACTTAGAAAGTTCACTAACTTTTTTTGAATCTTATAATACTGCGTTGAATATTCTTCTAATCAAAAATGAAATAATGCTGAAATTACAGGTGCTAAATTTATCCTTTTATTCTTCTAATAGCAAATGAAATGTTGCTGATTCTGAAGTTGGTCTGTCATCCCCATATACTTTCTAAGTCAATGGATCGGTAACCTGCTTTGACCTGCAATTTCGAAGAAAATTGTACCACCTTTACTCAACGCAGTATTAAAATAATTCAAGAACAGTTAGTGAGCTTTTTAAGTCAATGGACCGGTAACTTGCTTTGACCCGGAAGTGATGATTTTGTTTAGTATAAAAGCAGTTTGTTTTAATTTTGATATATTAGTAACTCTACTGATGATGATGACCGACTGTGTCATCGAAATATTTAGAGTCTTTGTTTTTATATTTTCGTTTCACTGTCTAATAAAAGGACCTATCCCTATTTGGAATTCTTACTGATTTCACCATCAGTCACAGATGGAGGTTCTGACAGTGTGTTCACTAGCTTTTTAATACCTATTCCAAAACTACGTTTATGTTCAAAAGCGGAAGTTCTGTTTCAGAGTCAGACAAAAAACAGTCGGATGGCGTAGATTAGGGTTTCATACTGCTTTCATTTTATGAATTTAGCCCAGTCAGTCAATTTTTGTTAAAAAAAATAAAGCCTCTATGCAGGCCGTCAATAGTCCACAAATGACTTTTTAAGGCGTCAAGAGGCTCAAAAATGGGTTTAGTTGATTAAAAATTTATGTTTCAAAATATTGAATACAAGGTTCCGTATAGGACTCAGAACAGACACTGTCGAAGGCTATAGGCTCGGGTTTTATACTGCTCTTATTTTACAAATTTTGCCCGGCCAGTCAATTGTGGTACACGTAAAGTTTCTGTGCAAGCTGTCAAATGACTTCACAAATGGCATTAGGGCGGATCAGAAAACTACTCCAATATTAAACAATCTAAGCAGAAAATATTTTGACATAAACTTTGTCTTAAAGAAAATTCGGTACTTGTCAGTTAGCTGGTACACACGCGAGAAGTCAAGTTTGGTTAATGCTAATGAAATAAAATAAAATATGATGAAAATATAATAGTTTGGAAACAAATTTGGGCTATATATTTCCACATTAAAGGGGTGGGGGTAAAGCATAGCATATATTAAATACGTAACCTAACCTAGGTACCTTTTCCCCCTAAACCCCCCCCAAAAAAAAAAAAAATTAATATTGTAAACGCAATGACAAACCACGCTTTGCGATCCAATTCTCTATTGACTGATACCCGTTTGACTAGTTTCCTTTAGCATATATCTTGCGTGTGTACCAGCTAATTGACAAGTACCGAAAATTCTAATCACTTGCCTGTTTTTGTAAGTCCAACATTATCAAAACAGTTCCTCTTGAATACGGCTGTTTCAACACATACTTTATCAAGTTGGTTTGCGGAGCCTGAAATATAACAAATAAGTTTCAAAATGCAGTGCGTTATTCATTCTTTTAAAACAGAGAAAAACAAAATCCGAACACTAAAATGTATAAAAGTGCCTCCTCGTGGAGATATTTTTCCTCTCTAAGATCATGCTTCTGTGGATGGCATGCCCCTCTCGCTCGCATGTCCTTCGAAGCGCATTCTCCACCCTTTCCGGACAACTGGTGCTTTCTGGTGTCCACTGGAGAAGCATCTTGGGCCATCTGGATGTTGGCATGCAAATTACATGCCCTAGATACAGCCATCTTTATTGTATCAAACACATAAGATACGTCTGTCTGATATATACATTGGAAATTTCCATACTGACTCGTATTTCTGTTTTCTGTTCTATTATTGTTTTCTGTTGTAGGTCTTTTTTACAAGAATTGATTATTTTCAACCCTCGCCCCCTTGTACATTGAAAATTATGGCTCTAAACCCAATTGCATAACAAATTAAGTAATATTAACTATTATATTTCTTGACATTTTCACAGATCTTCTTCTTACAAGATTTTTATTCAAAGACATCTTCATGAATGTCTTTTTGCTATACTACTGAATAAGAAGGTAAACAAAACTCTTCCACATAGTACTGCAAAGAAAAAAAACCAGAAAATTTAAACAGAAAGTTAGAAAGTTAGACAGAAAGTTCTAACAGAAGGTTAAAAATACTATGACTGAAAACTGTTCTTTTTAGTTGCTAAAAATTTTATGAAAAAGAACCAAACAATTTTCCCGCTCTTTTTACTCGCTAAAAATTTCATATTTCATATTTCAATCATGTTTTGCGTTCTTTTTAATGGCTAAAAATTCACATAAAAGAACCAATCAGATTTTGTGTTCTTTTTACTGTCTAAGAATTTCATACAAAAAAAAACAATTATGTTTAGCTTTCTTTTTAATGACTGAAAATTTCATACAAAAGAACCAATCACCTTTTACGCTCTTTATACTGGCTAAAAATTTCATAAAAAAGAGCTTATTAGGTTTTGGGTTCGTTTTACTTGCTAAGACTCCATGCAAAAGAAACAATCAGGTTCTGTGTTCTTTTACCTGGCTAAGAATTTGACATAGTAAAAAAGACAAATACAAAAGTCTTTCTGACATACGGTTAACAAATGATGTGATTGACTAAAAAAAAAGGGTCGATAGACGTCGCAGAAAAAAAGCAATAAAATAAAAGTCCATTTTTCTTAATACGGAAGTATGGGACAGTATTTTTCACTTTGGAACAATTTTTTATGTTTGTTGGAAAGTTCATTCGTGACCTCTGAAAGAAATCTGACAAACTGGAAGGAAACTTCGCAAACGAATAATTTTGTCGCTCTAATTAAGTGTTTTTGCCGTGAATTTATCAGGTGAAAAAATGAGCAGGGTTTTTTTTTATATTTGCTTATGTGATTTAGATTAAAGAATTAATGTAGATATTTTTTAATCTGTGGATGAACTAAAACGGCTTCTAAGAAAATCATTTAGTAACTGATGTCAATTATTTTATTTATTGGTATTAATCTTTATTTTTAGAAAAAAAAATATTATATGTAGACTTAATCCTTCTGACACCTGAGAGGTTCTAGTAACTTTGGTCTTAACTTCAACCATTCAGCTACTATTTTTAAGGAATTTTGGCACATTATGCATTCACTGTGGACAACCTTTTGTGCCAGAAGTGTATGTGGCCTAATTAAACATTGAACATCGTAAAAAGAAAAGAAAAAAAAAGAGACCAAACTTACAGTATATTCTTTATCGTAAGGCAAATTCCCTTTCAGGCAGAATTTCATTGTTCCATGCTCCATTTTCCAAGCGTACTGACCAACTTGTAAAGAATGATCTATTATTGGTAAAAGGCTTGGTCGACCAATTACAGATAGCATTTGGGCCAAAGGACGGAAACTATCAATACTATTCATCAGAACAGGAGCTAAAGACTAAAAGAAAACAAATAATGCAGTAAAAGCAATAATTTGGTGAGAGCAAAGAAAAAAAGCTGTTTTCCTACATTGGTAATTTGAACAGATTGGCACTTGAATGAGGTTTTGACCAGCCTACCCATCCCATACCCTATTCATGACCATACCCATCCCAAAACGTAGCGTAAAGAGCATAGCCAAATAAAGTCAATCAATACGAAGGCTCAATGAACATGGAATATTACTAACAAATATCAGCCGTCAGACACTCAAAAAAAGGAACAAAAGACGCCTGAAATCAAACATATTCTTCCATGGTGAAATTACAAAAAAAAATAAAAATAAAATCCAATATTCCCATATACCATTTATTCATAAATAAATCCGACCTTGAAAATAGAAATCAATACAATTTAATAAAGTTCAACCAGACCACAGTGGCTAGACACAACGAGGAACAAAACTAGATAAGTAAACTATGGCTTTTCACAGCTAATTCGTAGGGACATCTCCAACCATTACAAAACCGGCTCAGCACTAAGTCACCTAAGCTGAAAGCATGGCAACACTCATACATTTGATCATGTTTAAAGCTTTGATTTTTGGTAACTGCGACGAAATTTGAATAGATTTTATCTATTACAATCTCACTCTAATCTATCTCTACAATGCCCGACATTTCTCTACCGTCACCAGACAGCTACTGGTCTTAGACATCAAGATCACATAAAAAGGCCATCTCATCTGCTCTTACATAGAATGGGCTTGAACCATTCCGATCAAGACTATTAATCTTTCTAAGCCGCCAGGGGCACCAATTCACGAAAATGTGCTGAGGTAAGGATATTTTACATTCTTTTCAAAAAAGATGAAACAAAATATTCTTCAAAATTCAAGGGGGGGGGGGGACTCATGCCACTCGCTCAGAGGACGACCTTCCAAGAGCTGGCAAGAAAAGTTTTCAAACCACCTCTTCCCAGTACTGCTGAGGACTACAAGAAATAAGGAGGAAAATCGAAAATGATGTCATGAGGACATCCGAGGAGAAGCCCTGAGTTGGCCAACCCGAATGAAAGGGAATTCAGTAGAAAGCAAGTACAAATTAACGAGACTAGTGCTGCAAAATAGTTACATACAGTTTATATTTGCTTAATTACAACCCCATTCGAAGTACTCTATCTCTAATACCTTCAAATAAATTTTCCGTCCTTCAAAATAAAAGTTCTAGAAGTCGTTTTATGTGAAATATTTAAAAACGCTTCAACCGTCTCAAATCTGCCCTTCTTAATGTAGACCTGACCATAAAAATTCAAATGGGGTCAGGTTAAATTACCAAGGCAGATGGACTAACACCGGGATGTCATACCAAACTGCGTCTTGGGAAGCAATTCAGTGTAAGCCGGCCTGTTCTCCTGATTAAGGTTCCGTTCCCCCGACTTTCAGACTCAAAGTTCAGATCTTTTCTTGATGATGTTAGGTCTGATCCTTTTTTTCACGGTATTCGGTAGGAATGTCCAGATATCAGAAATCATCAATCATTTAACATTGAGGAACCCAGTGAGGGATCATAACCCAACTGATACCGAAAACCAATAATTATCACTGGTTTGAGTTTTGATTCTCTTATTTTAGCAACGTATGATATAATCGTTGCACCAGCCGAAAAAATTCGGTTGTAACAGCTACCCATCGTCATAGATTGGTATTAGATTTATTTTTTTATTTATTTCCAACCAATCAAACAGTACACACAGTACAGAAAGACAGAGTACAAATCTAACAAATAACAAAGATTCAAACAAATAATAAAGATTACGTGCTTAAACACTGATCAACGGCCATAAACATCCATTTCAAACATCGTTGTCTAAGAAGGGGGTGCAACTGTTGAAAACTGATTTCACGGTTAAGTTTCGAAATAAGTATTGATCAAGCTATTTCTGAGTCGGTTATTTTATATTTGCAGATTAATGCTGAATTTCAAGTGAAGTAAATATTTTGTGAGCTTGCAATGCACTGAACGGAGTTTACTTTTATCTGTCTGTGTGAAAATATTCCCAATTTGTACCAAAATTAACTTGCAGCACATTATTATAATTGTTATTATTATTATTAACCGGCTAAGTATCATAGTTGGTGGTGGTATGAATGTTTCCACAAAAGAAGAAAATAAAAATTACCCAATGTGGCCAATTCTTGTTTTCAGGATACATTTTCTCAATTTCGTTTACAACAAAATATGCTGGCAAAAGACACTCTTTCCTATCGCAGATTTTCTCCATGACTTTTTGCAAAGCTGAGACTTGTAAATGCAGACCAGGATCGTAAGCGTTAGGAAGCAGGTGCGCTTTCTCTAGGCACACCTGAAAAAAAAATTTTATTGAAAAACTAGCATTACAAAAGAAATTTCTACACAGACACACTCCCATTGGTTCCAAAAAAAAGCTGAATAAAATCTTTTCCTTCAACGTATTATGTCCAGAGAACGTACAAGTTAAGAAGTTTAGGAAATACCAACAATTTCCACAGAAAGGCACACCCCCAAAATCTGAAAAGACTGAATCGGAAAAAAAACCTTTCAAGATTTTGTTTTTATTATCCAATCGATAACCATTTAGCAGGCATGTAGCCACATGGAACTTGTAAAACAACAAAATACCATAAAATAAAAATGTGTTCAACAAGACAAATAGACACAGAAAAAAGAAAAGAATAGGATAATTAAAACTGTCGCCAAAAAGCACTTTTTTAACTCTAGGCGTTACGAATTTAGGCATAAATGTTAAGAGGCAGGTGGGCCTTCTCTTGGCACACCTGAAATAAAAAGATAATGATTAAGGGCATTCAATCCTAGTGATGCACTATTTTAAGCAAAATCAGACTCTGGAACGGTTTGTGGGGTCCACCAGGAGACCGCAAACCTATGTCTATTCACTACTGTCTTAACTTCAATATTATCAAAAGCGGATCAGCTTAGAAAAACCTACTCTCTGCTTCTGATGTGGAAAGGGTTGGTATTTCCTAAATTTGACTTCGTCTAGACACTCCAAGTTGAATGAACGAAAGATTTTATTCAGCATTTTAAAGGATGGCTGGCACTGTGTTTGTGCGGAGATTATTTTTTTTAGGGGGGAGGCGGGGGATGAGGTCAAGTAAGTTAAACAACTTCTTTCTTTCGTCCTTATTTTAATTGAGCTGTTTTTGTTAATTTTGTTCTTAGTCCTGTACAGGCTACAGCCTTTGGGCATTGTTGTTGATCTATGTTTTTTTTTTTAATAAACCCAATTAATTAAAGAGATTAAACCCGTGGAGAGTATTTTACTATCTAATCTATGAAATACACCAGAACACCATAAAAGAAAAACACCAAATAGCACAAAGAATAAAACAAAGAAGAAACAGGCAAAATTCACTAAAAGGAGGTAAATAAAAGAGAAAAAAGAGCCTGGGGGAGAAGGGAAAAAAATATAAAATATGCAGTATCTTTGTTTTACTGCAACATGTGACCAAACAAGCGGGCACATCTGCTTTTGATGATTTCCGAGGTCAAGAGCTTATTCAAAGTCGATATTAGTGCTAAATAAATAATAGAATATATTCATTGCTTGACTCCTCATAACTCTTGAGTTGATCTAAACGCTAGTGTTATGTCAGTAAAGTGCAATGTGTCTCCAAGTCTTAAGATGGTCAGAGAAAATTGGAAAGGAATTTTCTATCACCTTTTCAAGGATCAGAAGTGACTGGAATGCAACTCAACCCCCATTAGTGTCATTCTTGCCCCCCCCCCCCGGGCATCCCTGTTGCATCCGTGACGATACATCAAATTTTCCGATAGCAATTTCACTCAAAACAGTAGATAAGCTTAAAGAAGATACTTTTAGGTCGGATTTCATCCATGCGGCCTTAGATGAAAGGGCTGCAAATTGGCCAATGGCCATTCTTACCGAATATATTTTATTAGGAAAAGAATAGACATGGTGCACCTTGGTAAAACAGGAATAATGCGTAGAATTTAAATCTCAATGCTCAGAGGTTCAAAGTGGGCCTGAGAACACCCCAGTCCCCTACCCCCGCCACCCAAGTTACGGCACATAATAACATTTACTCCTCCTCTAAGAATTTCCGTGGAACCGTAGCTCAAATAGCGAAAGTTTTACTTTGAACGTGAAATAATTAATAGTCTACATCCAAATAAGTTTAGATCAATAAAATTTGATTGCCATCTTAAAACTTACCACATCGAAAACCCATTTTTGAACATGGTAACATATTCAATGGACTGGAACACGCATCTTCCACAAATCGTGCAAAGCTTACCTTCCAATATTAATAATGATCCTATTTTATCAAATATTTAGCCTCTAACACCTCTCCTGACCAGGTTGAAAGGAAAACATAAAACCTAAAAAAAAATATCACTTGTCCATCAGATGTCAGTATTTTCTGCATAAAAATTTCCAAAAAAAAAAATTCTGGGTCATCGTCTAATATTTTTAATTAAATAAAAAGAAGCTGGCGAATGCCCATCAATCTTGAAACTAGGTTTAATAAAAACCTTCTAAAAAGGGGGGATAACAAAGACTTTGACGAAATTCGTCTTATCACTTTAATATCTCTGTTTTCAGGAATTTATAAGTCCTTTTTAAGGAATTGGTTCCAAGAAATTATTAAAAGACTGGCCGCTGCTACTACAAGAGACTGCAGCACCAAAATATTTGAAGGTAACACAGCTGCGCAAGGACCTCCTCTACCCCAATCTGTACCAAGCTACACTCTTTACTCCCTCTAGTTAAGTTTCGATTTCTTTTAAATCCTATCTTTGATCTCTTCCCACCCCAGCTGAGGGCATCACTTGGCCCCAGATGGGTGGCCAAAAAGTAAATGGCAGCATAGGAAATGCCTGCCAGATGACAGCATACCATCTTTCACCTATAAAACGAGATTTAGCCATCCTCATTTTTCTTTCATTATAAACTAAAAGTTGGATCTAACCACAGTTTCCGAACGACTTATTTTTTGACACACGTTTTGATATCATTTGACAAATGGTATTCACGCCAAGTCCAATTACAAAGTATCTTAAAACTGAATTTGATGAGGAATCTTACCTTCATTATTTCTCGAACTCCTTTATAATCTACATCAGAAATGATTTTATAGATTAGCTGGAAGGTTCCATTCCAATAGAACTCGTTGTGAGGCGACAATTTCTCATTAGCGAGAAGGATGTCAAACACTTTTCTATAAGAAAAAGCAAAATACATTCTATGCATCAACCTTACTTCGAGTATACTTGCTCCCCTGGCACTACACACTCACCGAAGCACAAACAGGAAAAATTTAAACAATACACAAAGAAGTTTAAGAATAGTATACAGACAAGGCAGGCTCCCTTGCCACTTTCTCTGCAAAGTTTGATAGCCACTCTAGCTGGGAGGAGAAATGCTTTGTGTCGAGGGTTAGTGATTAAGGCCATTTCTTATTCTCGGGTTTTCGATATTCTTCTTCTTTCTCAAATTCCCATCTACACTAAAAATCACCATAAATACGTGGAGAAAAGTTCTATTCTTTGCCCTGTAGTTACTACCCATGGCAATGATAGGAAATTTCTTATACCCTGTTATAAAGTGGTACAACACAAGCAGGTAGTATCAAAAAGACTGTTGTCTCTATTAATTTCCCTTGGTGATGGCAATAAATTATTGTTGTTAAATGATTTTGCCTGAATATTAGACTCAGGAATGCACGATAGGACAGTATTTTATGGGTGTTATTCTTAGTCTTTCTATTCATTCGACTCGAACATAAATTCAGCCCTTTGAGCATGTGATTACTCATTCTGAAATAAACCATTGATACATACATCATAAGATCAAAAATATACATTAAAAGTACTGACTAGCTATTCAGCTATGCAAGAGCTGAAACCCTGCCTATATAAAATGGCAACAGTAATCAGTGTATCATGGTAATCATCACCCTCTTAAGTAACAGAACTTAAAGTATAACACTTTATTCCACCACCACCCTCTTAAGCTAAGGGAATTAATATAATTAGGCAGCCTTAGAAATAAAATACTAAAAAAGCAAGCTTCTAACACTTAATTAATGTCCATACCTTCTTAATAAGGTTTAATTAAATATGATGCGATTTTATTTGACCAGGAGCATTTACATTTGACGAGAACTAGACGCTGCTCCAACTCACGGATGCATCCATAATTTCACCAACAGAAGCTTTCCGTGCGGCAGCAGCACGGTCACATGCAACAGCTTTGACATGTTTCAGTAGAGCCAGTCACTATCGCAGAACCGACAAAGGAGCCGGAAGCCTCCATGCGGCTCTCCATTGTTCCCAACCATTGACCAGCAATCTTTCTTTGGGCCACCAGGTTGACACTTTCAACTTTCAATCGGTTGTGCTTTAGTATTGGACTTTGAGATGCATCGATGGTCTTCACGCCTTAGACAATGGCCCAGCCAAAAGAGCTGTCATCTCTTTAAAATTTCCGAGAATGGGTACTGTTGTTTACAGTGCTCACGAATCTCCTTGTTGGATATTCGTTCATGGCGCTGGACGCGTAGAATGCAACGGAAATAATCGTGATGAAAGACATACAGTTTTCTGCATTTTTAAGCTTTGACACCCCATTTTTTCATACCTGTATAGGAGAGTATTTTTGGCAATCGTCTCCTAGACTCTAATTTTCGTAGTGAGGCTTATGCTTCAATACTTCCATAGTAATTTAGTGAGCTCAGCAAAGGTGGCGGAGGCTATTCAAATATGCCTTCCTATTTCTTGGTCAGATTCCCCCTCCAAACCCACAAAGGATCCAAGGTAGACGAATTCTACAAGGAGCATTTAGTCACCAGCAATAATTTTCTGGCAATTGGCAAGTATATGTCAGCCTGAATTGTTATCTAACACTTACTTAATTTTTACACCTCCTTAACAGGGTTACATTACATAAGATATGATTTTTATTTGACTAGGAACATGTAGTTACCCGCTTTGGCAATTGTGTTCTTTACTTCGGAAAGTGCTAGATTCCCCTTAAAGTAAAGACAGCCACCTTGAAACTACATTAAATTCGAATTGGATCCCCCAAACGGAGCCTTTCTGGTAGGCCACACAAGCAAAGACCTTAGAACGCAGGATTTCCACCACTGCTTTTTTAGGAAATCTTCATGAAAACTTCTTCACGCCTTCTCTTGCAAATTTTTTTTTTATGTGCAACAGGCCATAATAATGGCTGTGGGTATTGGAAGTTGAAAATTGCATTAACAATTTCCCTGCTTCTCTCTTATAATTACATCTCTAGGCTGCAAACAAAAACGTTTTTTCTTTGTTTTCCTTAGTGTTGACAGCAGATTTCTATTTATAATAAATTCTCTATTCAGCAGAGAAAAAGGCCACATGAAAATTTCGGAAATGTAATATTTCCATTTTGTAAGAAAAAACCTGCAATGTAAATTAACAAATTTTACTAAAATAGTTGCAATGTGGGCTCTTTAGAGGTCTGGATTCAGAGGATTTTGCTTCTCTTCTCTTCTCTCTCTCTTGGTTCTGTTCAACAACCACACTATTTCGTAGAAAAAACTGTGACCTCTCTGATACTCACAATTGCTGGTGTATTTTGGATCTGTTATGAAATAGGTGAGATAGGGAAGGCTGAATTCATCAAATGAGTAAAACTGACACATTCTACATTAAGCACATAAATAAAAACATTGCATTTCAAAAACGTAATTTATGTTTTTTTCTTCTATGAGAAGCAATGGCAAACACTATCAACTAGACACCTGAAAAAGGAACAAATTAAAGGCATTACCTTGCTGGAACAACTCCTGATCTGATCAGCTCTTCAAGCAATAGAAAAAGCTTCCTTGCTCTTGTGTGCACAACTTGTGTTGATATGGCATGAGCTAGCTGTTTTAAACCTAAGTCAACAAATTCTGGTGGATTTCTTTGTATTGCAGCACCTAGATCACTCTGGAGAGACTTCCATCTGGCTGCATCTTCTTCTTGGTTTAAAATTAAAAATGGACTAAATCCTTCTTCAACAGTATTTATTTTCTGGAATATAAAAAGCATATTTAAGCTTATTTCATGCTGAAAATTGGCTCATCTCTTTATTACACTGAGTTTCAGATACAGTTGTCTACCAGTGTCCCTGATTTAGATATTGGTGTGTATTTGGGGTTCAGATCTTCTTCTTAGGCATACCCAATTGTGGGCTACCAGATTGAAGTTACAGATTATTTGGACAGGTAGGCTAGCATGGTTACAGACAGAGGTGGTTATCATCTTAAGATTGTTTAGCAACTTGAGCAGAAAATAGCACTTGAAATGTAAGTGATACCAACAAAACCTCTAAATTTGACAGAACAGTTTTTCAGACAGATGTGAGTCATTTACAAAATTGTGCAATTTTTCTACCCTTAAGAGATAAAGACAGCAACAGACATCAAAAATACAGATTTTACTACTTCAACATGCATAGAGTATTCTCCAAATGTTGTTGGGCCTTCAAACCATAGATGAAGCATTCAATATGCTGTCAGATGCTCCTTCAATGCTTCTATTCTTTTATGGTTGTTTTAAGAGCATTGAAGTGCATTTGGAGAAAAGGGTGAATTTCTATTGAATGTCAGTTTTGTATTTTAAAAATATATTGAATTTGATCTTTGAAGGATTTCCAATAAGTATTATGTTTGTAATTTGAAGACACTCTGCAAAGCTGCAGATCCCCCATTGCATCAAGCAAGAAGGCCAAAAGTTCTTCTTAGTCTATGCTGTTCCACTCTGCAACATTCTCTTCAAAGCCACTGTCCACTCCCAGACCCTAGAATCCTTCAAGAAAGGAGTTGGTCAATACTGGGCCAATGCTGAATGGAGGCAAAACTTAGAATGTTGATCATAGCCTTGACACACGTCAAGTTTCTCTTCATGAGGCTCAACACCACCTTATCTTGCTGGACCTGTGATTTAATTTAATATCATATATGATCATGAACTCAATATGGTACAGAGACTGGTGATTTTGACTAAGAGTGAGCTTCTCTTTGACTATAAATTATATATCATCAAGGTGCTATCCAGGATTCTACATATATTGTTTTGTTTTTTTTTCATTTTTTTTAGCTTGGACCTATTTTATAGAATCTTTCAAGCCTTACAAATATGAAGCATATGGAGGTTAAAGGTCTTGAGAGCATCTTTATAAGCATTTTGAGTTCTTGGTCCTTTTAGCAATAGATTATACCCCAATAGATTATTCACCTAGCACAAAACCTTTGAAGACCTTTTATTTTGGGTCTCCAATTGCCTTCAAATGACTCACAGACTATTTGAATTGCCCTTATTCCATGACTATCTACCTTAGTTCTGCCATAGGGTGGATGGATGATAGACTATCTATAAACAAGTGAAATGACATCATTTTTATACAGTTCTGAAAAAGGCTTCTTCCAACTTTGCCTCTCACTCATACTATCTGTCTTAGCCTTTTCTCCAATTAGCCATGGCTCTCAACCTTTTCATCACAGTTCAACAAGTTTATTTTAATTTTGTCAATCCTTTGAGAATTCAGTTTTCAGGAGGGGGAAAAGCTTGAAGATGCAAATTAAAAACGAATTCCCAAATTTTAATTTGGGCTATAGGTCCATTTCCCAAAAATTATCATTCACAGAGTATACCAATTCAGAGGCAGTAAGAAGCCTCATTTCAGTACTTTTTTATAAACATTATAAGCATATTTTACCATTTTTGCACATCACTTGAGGTTACACCAATATTGAATTTTTTATAGTCCCTGCTGTCAGGCTGTTTTTGAAGATCTCATTCTCTTGTACATGATTTATTTGGTAGAAACCAAGATTGGGGTTTCTTTTAAACTCAGTAATTCATTGGGCTAGGTGAACCAAACTTTCAAAAATGGAAATAGAGCCCAAACTAACAAATGAATATACTTTTTCAAGTTTTGGTCTCTTCCTTTTCTTTCTTTCAAAACATTTCTTTTCTAAGTTGACTTGAGAGTCTTTTTTTAAGACTAAAGTGGTAACAGTGATGTAAAGGACCTTTTCTGACTCAAACCCTATAATAACAAAATTCTTATTTGAATAAATTCAAAAAGTTTCTCTTCATTGGACTTTCACAGATGAGTTTATTTTAACTGCCCCCCCCCCCCTCCCTCCTAATGCCTGATTTTTTTTCAATTGGAATTATGAGCAAACTGATAGTGAAAAAAAAAAACAAAATTATACAAACTAGCATTTGCAAAGCTGTTCCCATCAGTTGAGCTGGTTTTATTAAAGTTAGGGGTAGCCTAGGAATGATTTCCTTAGTCTTATATACCTTATAAATTAGGCAGGGCTGGAGTTTTGATGGAAACTCCTAAATATACCCTCAACTGGGGCAGCAGCAAAATCCAATTTGAAAAAAAAACAGCAGAGTTTAGTATGCAACCTAGGACTAGCCTATGTTTGGCCCCATAAGCAAAGATTGGGATGCAGGGATGCAATTGTACTGCCTAAAATTATCATATTAGAGACACCCTTGTTCAATTACTATCTTATTCTAGGCTAAGGCATGTCTTCTAGTCTTAGGCTATGTAGTTTTTTTAAGCTTTAGAAGTAAAGATCAGAGCTTAAAAACACCAGCAACACTAGAGGATTATGGCTTCTCTGAAGGAAACATGTTAATCACATAAAAGCAGCACAATTAGATTCCTAATTTTATGCCATTTATAGACATTATGGTTGATTTCTAATAATACACCCTACTCCTGCTAATGGTCCCATATATAGAAGATATAACTAACATATTTCTCTGTTGTTTTTTTTTTTTTTTTTTTTTTTTTTTTTTATTTGTCAATGCTTTGTTTTTTCTTAATGAGGTTTCTTGGCCTGTCAAAACCATTACAGCTAAGCTATTTCTGGTTGAAATAGCCTTTCCCAATCTGTTGGACAGTGTATTTTACCTATATTTAATAAGGTAAAATTCTAGTTTAGCTACTTTTCACTATCTTGGAAATGGGTTAGGTTAGGAAAATGAAACTTTCAGTAATGAATCCAGGGTCAAAAACATACTCTGGGAAGCAGGGCTTGCCCTAGACGTTTTTGTTAAGGTAAGCAAACTATTCTTTGGTGCTCTCCCCCCCCCCCCCTGGTAGACCAAAATATAATTACACACCCTTAAAGTAAGGTATGCACGGTTTTCTAGTAAAAAGTGTAACAATAAAAATAAATTAAATTTTATTGTGTTGTATAATTCTAACTTATAACTTAAAATGGAATATTTGAATAAACAACAAGATGATTTATTAAAAACGGGGAGTTAAAATATAATTCACAATTTATTGGTTGAACATATTACTTATACAACAATTCATCATACAACTTTTTATAATGAAAAACAATTTTTTCTAGCTTTCATATTTGAAAACTCATTGAGCAGCCTGTCTGTATTGAATAAACTTAGGTTGTCATTTTCAATAGCCATGGATGCAAGCCCACTCAGTCAATATTGACTCAATCTAGATCTTAAGTAAGTTTTTATTAACTTTAACTTGGAGAAATTCTTTTTGCTGCTGGCAACTGATACTGGAAGCGTTAATAGATTCTCAGTGCAATAAAAACGTTTGGAAATGTGTCCATATAACCATATTTTGTTATATACAACAACGCTTGAGCTGGGGGACTCTTAGAGGACAGCACTTTTGTGAAAATTTGCAACTCCTCAAACAACTTGTTGCTGTTCACATTGCAGTCTTCTCCTTCACTCAAAACAATTTGAAGATGTTTACAGGTTTTATTCAATTCCTCTTTATCTGCAAAATTCTGCAAGCTTTGAATGTCATAGAGAAATTTGAAACTTTCACTATGGTTTTCCATTAGCTCAAATCTCTCTTTTAGTGAGGATACTGCAGTGTCTAGCACAACAAAGAAGAAATTGACCTTAAATAAATGTTCTACAGAATTTACAGCTTCATCTTCACCCTTAGCATCAATGATCACATTGTTTACTCCTATATCAGATCCCATCTTGTTTAGAAATAAGTACATACTTTTTATTAGATCCATCAAAATTTGCAAATCATTTGTGACTTTTTGCAATGACTTACTCATCGTATTTGTTTTGTGCAGGATCTTGTGCCATGTTACTAAACAACACTGAAACTTGAAGCTTTGTAGTTTCTTAGCAAGTCTTAAGGCGGAGTTCATACCAAATGCATCAAGTTTCTGGTCTTGAGAAGCTTCATATACTCCTTCAATATGGTACCTCAAAGGCAACAAGGCCTCAATTCTACTCTCCCACTTTGTGTTACAGAGTGGTCTTACTGCAAGATTTGAAACATTATTAAGTAAAATACTAAATCTGTGAGTAGAACTTGAATAAAAATTAAAAATTGTGAATTGTGCTGAAACAGTCTAGCATACAGCAGCATTGCAAGAGAGAAGAGCATTGTTAATTTCAAGGTTCAGTGAGTGGCTTCCACGTGGTATGTAAAAAGCCCAAGGATTTGAACCCCAGATCCTTTTCTGAACTCCAACATGCTTTCCTTTCATTGTAGAACCATTACCATACCCCTGGCCTCTCATGTTATTTAAGGGAATGCCTCAGGTTTGCAACTCTTTTAGTAATACTTCTGTGAGGCCTTCACCAGAAGAATTGGCAATAGGAAGAAAGCCTAAAAAATGTTCCCTAATGAACACATCCTCATCTGCTTCAATTTTGAAAAATCTTACCAACAATATCATTTGCTCTGTGTGATTGACATCAGGAGTGCAGTCTAATAATATAGAGTAATATTTTGCATGCTGCAGCTGCTCTAAAATGTGGTCTTAGATCTTTTTTGAAAGGAAATAAACAAATTTATTCTGTACATTTTTGCTCAAGTAGAAAATATTTGTTTATTTTGAAGAAATCCTTCTGACATGTCTGGGCATGTCATCAAACTTTGCAATGTGTTCTAAAAGCTTTAAGAAGTCCGCATAATTACACTGGAAAAGAGCATAATTTTTCCCTTGAAATGCAAGCCTTTGAACTCCTAAAAACTGAATTATACATAATAAATGTTTGAGAACTTGATTCCAATGTTTAGTTTCAGCACAGATAATTTTTTCCTTCTCTTCATCAATAGTTATGTTCAAATGTAAGCATAGGGATAATTCTTACCAAAACTGACAATTTTTTATATGAGCTGGGGACTTCTTGCACTTGTCCAAAATCTTGGCCATGTTTTGCCAATCAGAATAACCTTGGTCACCAGCAAGAGAGGAGTAAAACAAAATACTGAATTTTTCAATGGTGAGTACAATAGTCAAATTCTGTGGAATTTCTCTCCATTGCTAAGCTTCCTTGAAAAATATAATCAGAAAAACTTTCCACCTTTAACATCTGGAGGAAAAACTTTGCCTTCCATTTACCCTAAACACTCCATCATATTCACTCAAACTAAAATGCTTCTTTTCAAACCCAAGGACTGTTTAAGTGGCTTCTAAACTCATTATTTTTAACATTGGCATATTTTGTGACACATTGTACACAGCCTTTTTTTTGTTCAGAAAGGAAATAATCTGTACAATGTGTGTATGTATTGATGTATAAACATGTATACGAAGGCATGAGGCATATTTAAGTGTTAAATTAACTGTCAAAAACTCATTTAAGTTGATAAGTATAAAATAGCATTATAGGTTAAAGACTGGTTTGGGTCCAGGCAGATTTTGCAATGTCAGACTGCCACAGTGAATTCCCACTTTCAGAGAAATCGAAACTAAACAATTTCATTGTGACCTCTTGTGCTTATGTAACTATTTCACATTTAAAGAGTCTCAATCAAACCATAGAGTAAAGCATTCTTTCCTCTATGATTAAACACTTTTAATACAAGTCTTGTAGGATTAAACAATTTTCTTACAGTTAAATTACAATAAAAACCTGGTCTACAAGAAAATGTATCTATATTAGTCTTCCCCCTATCTGCTTGCATGCAATGTGGTCACTGATTAATTTTGTGTCTGGGATATAATATCTATTAATTTTGTGTGAGCTTGTGCAAATCAGAACAGAGTTCAAACCAGAACCAATACACAATAAGAGGGACTTAATTTAAATTTAATCCTCAGCATTATTGAAGTGCTTCATTTGATTTATCATTACTGACATGCATTGCACCAAGAGGGATAATTCAAGTTGAGGCAATTCCATACCTAAAAAATCACACCATTCTTTAGGTGATATAAATTGGTTTTGGAAGCTCTGCAACAATCTAACAATTTTTGTCTTGATTAAGTCACAAAGCACCTGGCAGCAGTCTCTCCCTCCAACACAGAATGCACCTCTAACACCCTTTGCCACAGAGGGCACCCTTTGCTCAAGACACCCCTTGTCACTTGGCACCCTATGCAACCACTTATGTTGCTTACCCCAAGAGCCACCCCTGCTAGGAAGGTATTGCCAAGCTTCCATGTTAACCCTCTTCTGATTTCTAAGTCTTAGAAATTTGTCTTCTTGACAAGTCTATACAAATTGAAATTTTGACAAAGCAACATTTTAGCTTAATTTCCAGTTATCAGTCTCTTTTTTCTGGTTTTAGTTCTGAAAATACAATTCCTGTTATTTGAGTAGAATTTTAAGCCATATCAATGGGTTTGTCCTAAATTTAGGTAATGTATTTGCAGATCTTTGAAACCTCATTAATTGGTATTGAGCAAAGTTGTGAAGCTGGAAAACACTTTTCTTGTACTTCATTTAAGCAGAAGATATGTTTTGCACAGTTTCACTTTCATAACACAAAGATATATATATATATATATATATGATTAAATAAATAAATATATATATATATATATATATATATATATATATATATATATAATATATATTATATATATAATATATATATATATATATTATATATATATATATATATATATTATATATATATATATATATATATATATAGATATATATATATATATATATATATATATATATATATATATATAATATATATATATATATATATATATATATATATATATATATATATTATATATATATATATATATATATATATATCTATATATATATATATATATATATCTATATATATATATATATATATATATATAATATATATATATATATATATATATATATATATATATATATATATATACATATATATATATATATATATATTATATATATAATATATATATATATATATATATATATATATATCAATTCAGGGTATACATTTGCACATTAGGGGGGTGGGTGAAAGTTTAAACTTACCTCTCATTTGCATAAGAAATAAAATTTCCCCCACCCCCCTAATGTGCAAATATAGGTAAATTTTTTGTTGATCATATTATTGACTTATGAATAAAGTAAACATACCACATGATGCCTTTTTTATGCTCTTTCCAAATATAATAATCAGTTTTGTTGGAAATAAATTTGACCCCCATACCTATATATACCAAATATAATAATCAGTTTTGTTGGAAATGAATTTTACCCCCCACCCCTGTATCTACCAATTCAGGGCATATATTTGCACATTAGGGGGGGGGGGTTAAAATTACCTCTCATTTACATCAAAAATAAAATTTACCCCCTACCCCCCTAATGTGCAAATATATACCCTGAATTGGCATATATAGGGGTGGGGGTAGAATTCATTTCTGACAAAAATGATTATTATATTTGGAAAGAGCATAAAAAAGGCATCAAGAGGTATGTTTACTTTATTTTAGTCAATAATATGAATAATGAAAAATTTACCTTTTATTTTGTTTTTACATCCTAGGGATACATCTGGGACCCAGAAAGGGGGTGGTGTATTGTCAAAAAAAGTGACCAGCACAATTGGAAAGAGTGTAAAATAAGGAATATGGTGGCATTGTTGTAATTTTATTTTGTTTCTTTCAGAGCAACCCTGACTTTCTAGTGCAACTAAAACACCTTCCCAGGGCATAAATTAGGGTAAATATTTACCAAATCAAATTATTGACTTACAAATAAAGTGAATATACCATTTGATGCCTCTAGATTTGTTTTTGAAAGTTTCTTTCTCTTATTTCCCCTCTTCTAGAATTTAAATGTTTAGTTTAGAAGAGATGATGCATGCAAAGTTATATTGCTTAATCTTATTGGTAATAGTACATTGTTTAAAAAGAGCACTGATTGAAGAATTAGGCTAAGCAGTATATTTCTTCATTTTATCTAGCCTAATTTCTGTCCTAGCCTATACCATAAATTAACAGCCTGATCTCCATCCTTGCATTCTTGATTTGACATATTCTACTGAAGAGGGCTTAATCTTAGAGGCTTTTAATTTTTAAATAAGGCATTACTGTCAAATCAGAGACAAGATTTGTGACTTCATTCTCTGTCATCTTTTACTTTTGAATTGTTTTGCTTTTTAAAGGAGGTTGCTGATCAGTGATGCAAGGTGACTGACTTTAGATTGTGCACCAAGGGAAGCGAAAATGCGCCATCTGCGCATTTTCGCTATATACTTTTTGGGTGGAGTTCGAAATTCAGGGTAAATTAGATCTTGCAGGGATGAGTGCAAAAAAAAAAAAAAATCAGAGACAATATTACCAGATAGTGTGAATTTTTCTTTTCAGAATACTAGAACTCAAAATTGATAGGATTCAGTCTTCATTGACAGATTTCGGCACCATATTCCGAAATCTGAAACAGTGAAGCACTTTTGACTGATTACATGCGCTTTTGTGGTCAAAATTTTCTGTTCTCAGTCTCTGGCTTGACAAGAAAGATATTTTTTTTAGTTCTCTGGTATGTCAGAAAATTAAATAAAAAAGGGAATTAAAGAAGATCTAACGACAAAAAAAATACTTGCCAATATCTAAAGTGGTATTTGACATTACTTTCTGGCTAATATGCTGAATTATTCCCTATCAACAATAGAAACTGTGATTAAAGAACTAAAAAAAGAAATAGGTACTCACTGTACTGTTCTTGCAATATAGATAAGTTATACAAAAAACGTGGAAGTTAAAAGCGCATTTACTAAAGATAATTAATAGATAGGATTTTCTATTGTAGAACTAAAGAGAAGCAAGATCCTTGAAGGTCACATCTCTCCAAAAGTTGTACAACGTTTTTATGACATTCCGATTCTAAGCTGCAAAAATATATAAATTCTTAAACTTAGTTATGAGAACAAAATGTTTCGTAGCTTTCAAAATATAAATTAGAACGACAAGAACGGCCAAGTCAAAGATAAGAAATTAGACCGGCCGTTATTAATGCAACTATCTATAAAATTGCAGGCTAAAGACAATGTTCTGAGATTTTGTCACGAAAGAGAATCCAAAGACATACATATGAGACAAAATTGTATTTGGCAAGGTCCTTCAACAGTTCCGAAGGCTATTTTATTTGTGTTTTCCTTATAGTGAACTTCGAATTAGTTTTGTACATTTTTAATCATATATTGTATTTATCTTCGACTAGTATTCAAGATCATTTTCAAAGTTAAACAGCAAACCCTCCTTCTATATCGCCCTAACTTTCCTCAAGAGTTTCTTCTTTATTTTCATTGTCATTGAATGGTTTTTTGATGTCATACATGTCAATGGTAAATCTATTCAGCATAGCGGGTGTAGGATCAAAGTCCCTGCAGCACTTCCCTGGCAATTTAGCCTAAGTCTGATGGTCACAGTAGAGTTAAGCATTTTAGGGTGCATCCTGTTTCGAATTTTGTACTTGACAAGATTCATAACAGAAAACACTCTCTCGACGAAAGAGTTGCTGATGGGTAAGCTTAAGACAGAAAGAGCTACTTGAGCTATGTCGACCAAAGGTCAGCTTTTCCCGCTCTTCTCTGTATTTTTTTTATCGAAATTTGACCACTTTCCTATTTGGTTTTTCACGCTAAGGATAATGCATGCTTTAATAATTTAAAATTTAGGTCGTCATGGAGCCTTTTTTTTTTACATGCGCAAAATCTGCGCAATGTGCCAATTTGAAAAATTCAATGCGCAATCAACTCAAAAAAGCGCCCAAATGGCGCAACTGCGCGCCACCTGGCAACTACGCAGCTGATACGCCGTAAAGGGCTGGGCAGTGGGCACACGTAGCTGATTTCAGGAACTGATTTCCAAATCAGCACCGATTTTAAAGGAAATCGGCGTCGATTTGAGATTGAAAAATTTTCAACAGATTTACAAAATCGGCTCTGATTTTCATCATGATCATCACCAAAAAATAGGGATACAAATAAATAGTCAGCCAGAGGTATCTGTGGTGAAAGACCCGACTACTGAGCTTGAGAATTGAACTGAGAACTAAGCTAAGATTAATCAAGTAACTATTAATAGACTCCGGTTGACTATTTGTGTCCATGATTTTTTGTTTTGAAAATTTTGCGCAATAAATTTTTCTTTCAACCAAATTTTTCTTACCGCTATCGTTTGTCCACTGATGCTGAAATCAGTTCCCGAAATCAGCTACGTGTGCCTAGCCCTTAACGCCGGAATGGATAATACAGTGTTACTGCCAAAGATTTTTAAGACCTGTAAAAAAGTGTCAAAAAACCTGTGAAATTCATAAGAAAAACTGTGACCAGGGCCGTGGCCAGAATCTTATTCATGGGGGGAGGGAGGGGTTACAAAAACTTTGGAAAGTATTAAAAAAGTTTGTGTGCATTTTTTAGGATTTTACGAGTTGGATAAAATTTTAAAGGGAACTAAACACTTTAAACTCCTCCCTTGGACACAGCCTCGATTGTGATTAGTTCAGAACCTATTGCTGATCAAAATTTAATTTTTTATGAATATAGAAAATTTTGGAATCGGCATGAGACGCCAGTTCCTTGATGTATTGATTATTTTAAAATTTTCTTTCTTTAGAGTTTTGGTTAAAATTAGGTTAACTCCCTCCATACAATTAGACTGGTATAGTGAACTGTTTGATTTTGCTATGCAGATGAGTAGATATTACTGATAATTAGGAGGGGCTAAAAAACTTCTCTTTCAGTGTCTACAGGGGACTGATTTGCCGCCCTTCAGCGGTTTCTATGAAAATACAAAAACACTTTTTTCAATAAAAACACTCTACTTAAAAAAAGCTTTTTTCGGAGTCTAACATGGCAAAGGATCTAATGAGGACATTCTCCTCTCCTTGTTTATCTAATTGATTCCTACATATAGCCTTTATTAGAAACAACAGTTGACAGATTTGACTTCAGATTATATCTCAGCGTTATTACAGATGGGGGGAGGGCTATTAAATAATTAAATTGGATGGGTTTCAGTAAGTCCAATAACAGATAAACTTGGAGAAAATTATTTTTTTTTAATTTAAGGCAGTAATAACCTTATTAGTATAGTTTTTGCATCCAAGAAGATATAACAAACCTACTATCACCTAAATAGTAACTCACTGCCCTTCTTATGACATTTTATTTTAAAATAAAACTTCTAATAATCTTTACCTATGTTTTGTATATCTTTGAAGTTATATATCTTCCTATCTTTAGTAAATTCCTTCTTCTTAATTAATGTATGACTGAACAAAAATCAAAATTCCGCAAGATGTTTTGTTTTCTCAGTATAGCAAATGAAGATTTGGTAAACGAAAATATCCTTCTTATCTGAACAAAATGATGTAAAATGTATGTGTTATCTTACAACTGAAAACTTTTTTCTTTTTTATAATTGAAGATGCATTGGATTTTTAACCAAACCCAATGTCGGGTAGGCTAATTCCCATATAAACTAATCCGAAAACAGTTTGTTTTCCAAAGGAAAGCATGTTGCTATCCAGCAATTTGTGGATCTCTTAAAATATTTTTTTAGGACTGAAGCATCAATATTTGTTTTTCTTCTACAATGCTTGATCGGAAAAAATGCCAAAAGTCCACTTTTCAGACCTAAAATTGTAACCCATGGTGAAAAATTGTCATAAAAGCACTAAATGTCTCTTTGTTGGAATCCCTGGAACTTTAGATCCACAACTTGTGATTTTCTACCATTTAATGGCGTAATTTAATTGAGTATTAAAACAGCTCAGAAAGAACGCTTTGTTTTCTCCTTCTTTTTTTGATGATCGCGATGAAATTCAGGGCTATTTTGTTAATCGGTACTGAAAAGTAAAAGAAAAATTAAGTTCGAATCACTGCCATTTTACTTGCAATTCAGTACTATTTTGGCAAATCGATGCTGAAAAAAGTTACGTTTGTTCAGCACAGGCGTAGTTGGTATGATGAATGATAATGTCGGAAATGAGCCGATGATCATTGGTAGGCCTTTGGAAGCTCAAGTACCCTCCCGAGTGAAAAGTCGACGAGGAACTGTTCATCAAAAGACTGTACACTCTCTTTGTTTTGGCCTAAGGAACATTCAAAAGCAAGGAACTTTAACTTTTATCTCATCATTTTTTTTAAGCCACGAAACGACCATTCCACAAAAACCTTGATTGGGCCGTTGCATTTTCGAACGAGCCATAATCTGTATATAAATAACCTAGGAAATGCTTAGAAAATTCCAACTGGTATTATATTTTAATTAAATTGAATTCTATTAAGATAAGATAAGGGTTTATTCCAAAAACAACACAACACAAAAAAAAACAAATGACCTTCCATAAGCTAACGCTTATTCGGAAGTATTTACCCTCTTAAAATTAACGCTTATAATAACATACTAAAGAGAAAGAAGAGAAAAAAAGAGAAAAAGAAGAAAGAAAGAAAAAGAAAAAAAGAGGAAAAAATGAAAATCTTACACTCACTCGGCTCCTGGTCGCAATAACCAAAAATCAATACTTCACATACTCCAAAACTTCCCGCCGCCATCCTATAAATAATAAATAAACAAAACAGAAAAAAAAAAAAAATAAAAATATATAGGAAAAACGGGAAAAACGGGTTCCGGGCAAACCTGAGAGTGACTCACTAAACTATACCACCCTTTAAACAAATTCATACAATTCACACCTATGGAGACAAAGGGTTTTAAGGTCCCGACGCAATTCACATAGATTCGCTGACCTTTTGAAAGAAACAGACAAATTATTCCAGACAGCTGGCCCCACATGACGTATTGAAAATAGCGATCTAGTACTAGTAACCTGAGGTGTCCGTATATCTCTAGCATGATGAGTAGGATAATTGTGTACATCATCACCAGAAATAAATAAATTTAAAAAATTTAAAAAACACTTGGGAACCAAATTAGAAAAATATTTAAACATAAATAACCCATGGTAAAATTTTCCAAGACCTGACACAGGGATAATATTTAACTGTACATATTGGGATCTCACCGAGGTTCTCCGATTATCTCCGGACAACACTCGCAGTGCCATATTTTGTATCACACGTAACTGCTGCAAATGCACTGAAAATGTGCTAGACCATATACTCAGGCAATATACTAAATACGGGTGAACTAACGAAAAATAAATCAATCTCAAAACAGAATCCTGGAAAATATTTTTTAACTTTCTCATCATTCCAAAATTTCTTGCAATCTTACTACTAATAAAAGAAACATGATTTTTAAAACTAAGGCATTCATCCACAATAACACCAGGTATCGTATAGTATTTGTACGCTTAATTACATAATTCTCCATTTGCAAATCAACATCCCAAGGGTAAAAATTTGATGATCTATTATATACATAATAAAACCTGATTTACTATGGTTTAACAAAAGCTTATTCACTCTCATCCACTTATCTATGCCTAACATACCTCTTCTCATTATCTCTCTTAAATCAGATTCAGTCTTTGCTGCGGCAGTAAAATGGGTATCATCTGCAAAACTAGGAATAATCACCCTACAATTAGAATGTGCACTATCTAAAAAATCCAAAACAAAAAATCGTAAATCGTTAATATAAACCAAGAATAAAAGCGGACCTAAAACAGAACCCTGTGGAACACCATAATCAACCATTCTTTCACCAGACCTCACATTAGAAATTTCAACGCACTGGGTCCTACCTCTCAAAAAAGTTTCAAATAACTTCAGCGCATTTCCTCTAATTCCACAATTTTCTAGCTTCATAATTAAAATTTCATGGTCAACTGAATCAAACGCTTTAACAATATCTAAAAAAGTAGACGCCACCTTAAAACCTTGGTCCAAAGTATCATGCACAAACGTTGTCAAAAATAAAACTGCCTGTTCAGTAGACATCCCCTTACGAAAACCGAACTGATTAGAATGGAAAAAGGAAATAGTCTCCAAAAAATCAGATACTCTAGGATTAATAAGTTTTTCTACTAGCCTAGATATAACAGAAAGGAGGGATATCGGTCGATAATGATTCACATTTTTCCTATCACCCCCTTTAAATAAAGGTATTACTCTGGCACTTTTAAGACACTCTGGATATATACCACATTTAAAACTAGCATTAATCAGGTACAAAATTTGTTGCGATATCACAGGAAAAATTGACTTGAAAACCTTTGTTGAAATAAAGTCTGACCCGGATGCAATGTTTCACATACCTTTTACCGCATCACACAATTCTTTTTCAGTAACCGGTCGCAAGTACATAGAAACATCACTACTTTCAGGCAAAAACTGAGTAAAATCACCATTACTTGCATGCTGCTCAACAGACGACGCTAATTGGCCCCCTACACTAGAAAAGTGCTCACACATACGTTCAGTAGTTTGGCGAATATTTTCACCATCAACAAGACTACAAACAATTTCAGGCTTATTCGGTTTAATAACAGAATTTATAACATTCCAAGTCTTTCTCGGGTTACCCTACGCATTTTTAAAACTATCACTCAGGTAATCTAACTTAGCTTTACGAAGTATACTATTCAACTTATTACTATACTCTTTATAAATATTTACATCGCTAATACTATTACTTAATGCGGACTTTTTATACAATTGCTGTCGCCTAGCTAGAGAAACTAGAATACTCTTCGTAACCCAAGGCTTCTTCGGCGAATCAAAATACTTACGTTTCTTCCTAACTTGACTACAAGCAACTACCGTATCCTTAATCATCGAATACCAAAGTGTAAATTTATCATTCACATCCATATCATTACTATATAAAAAATCACAATTTTTTCCTCCAAGCTCATTTTTTAACTTCGGTACATTAATAACAGGAAAACAATTTTTCAGTACTTCAGAACGCTCTGATCTTGGCCGGTTCAAAAGAGAAGGAATAGATACCAACAGACCGAAATGATCCGAAACGTCGTTTACAATAACACTCGCACTACTATATCCAGTATTTAAGTAAACGTTATCAATCAACGTAGCAGAATCATGGCTCACTCTTGTACATATATTAATAGAAGGCTGTAGTCCATAACCTAGCATAGTGTTTAGAAACTCCCTAGCTCTAAGGTTACTATTCAAAGTTCTTAAATCCAAGTTAAAATCACCACAAATAAAACAAGGTCTAGTTGAAATTGGTAACTTATCCAATTGCTCTTCTAAAAGTGAGCTAAACTCATCTATATTATACGAAGGGGGTCTATAAACGACAATCATAAAACACTTAAAATTAAGACACTGCAATTCTAACACCATACTTTCAAACACCATTTCTCGATTAACTCTTATATCATCTCTCACCTTAACCTCAAAATCATTACGCACGTAAATTGCTAAACCGCCATGTTGATGCATCTCTCTATTTTTAATATACAGCTTATAATTACCAATCTCTAACAGAGAAGAACTATGGTTCTTCAACCAAGTCTCCGTTTAAAGCTAAAACATGAGGGGTTGATTGCAGACATAACTCATTCAAAAACTGGTATGAACTTCCAATCCCTTGACAATTTAAATGAAAAATATTAAATTCACTTTGACAACTGATAGAACTCAAATCACACAGAAACTTATAACGGGAATCAGGATTAACCTCATGAAACTCACCCACATCAAAATCTCTGTGAAGTACCCCTCCCCCCAAATCATGTAATTTCATCGAATCACTCTCAAGAAAACCCAGCCGTTCCCTACCTAAACTTGACATTCAAAATAATCAATCCGAAGGGATGGAAACCGGAATTTTGGAATGTGAAAAAATAGTAACCTTACCATACCATGAGTGAAACGACCAAGAACCGAGAAAATCCAGACCAACAAATCCTGAAAGAAAACAAAAGATAAGAAAACATGGAACAAAAATAATAACACAAAAAGAATCGCCAACATAGGGGACATAAATAACAAAAACAATGAATACTTCATAAACCACAAAAACTATGAATAAATTAATAAATTAATAATAAACGCAACAACCGCTTATTTTAAATTTCATAACTGACACTAAACAATACTCACACGATTACAAACCATCCGTTCACAAGATTACCATATTATCAAATAGGGACCTATATTAAACTCCTTCTCTGCCTTCACCACCGCGTAAACCTCTTCCCCTCGCTTGACTGCGCTGATGCGCATTGCTATCACTGCGCGGTGAATTAAGCTCCGGGATTGTATCACTAGGGCAGAATTTGGCTCGCGAACCATTAGGACGATCAAAATAAAGAAAAGGTGGAACGGTTTTAGACACCCAAGCTGAAATACCTATATCCTTTAGCTTAGCCTTCTTCTCAAAAAGACTTTTTCGTGCCTCCCGGACAGAAAGAGGGGCATCATCACTAATATAAATCTCTTACAGATTCCTCACAGATTTCCCTTTCAAATTCTTGCTAACTTTTAGTAAATCAATTTTCTTTTCTCTCGAAAAAACATTAACTTTGAAAAATTTCTGGTCTTTCATGTTTTGTAGCACTGTAAACTTGGGAACCTCACTTACTTCAATCCCAGACAGACATACTTGCTTAAACGCTTCACTAGCGTCCTCCTTACTGTCACAAGGCAAATTCAAAACAATAATGTTACTGTCAGATACCTGGTATTCACACATCATTAACCGACTTGCCAGATCAATATTGTTTTTCCTCAGTGCCATCGCTTCACTCGTGGTAACGCTTATCTGATTTTTTAGGCTATCAGTTTCGCTTTCAACTGATACTACACGGGCTTGAACTTCCGTAACCGATGCGTGAAACTCAAGCTGCGCTTTTTCTACCGATATAACCCTTTGTTCCAGAGATCTCATACGTCCATCAATAGAGTCTAACTTAGATCCGTTTTCTTTCACGATTGCCAGCATCGTAACAAAATCTTCAGACAACTTTAACAATGGTGACTGGGACTCCTCGCTAGAAGTGGCCGAAACATCTAAAACTGCTCCAGTTCCATCAGCTCCAGCACGCTGGACTTTACGCCGACGTCCCATCTTAGAAATAATCAAACAAGAAACGGCTTACCTGACTAGGCAACAAATATTTATCCACAGAGCTGCCAACGTGCATTAAGCGTCAGCCGTTACAAGGGCACGGCAAACGCCAACCCCGACTCAGCTCCAAGAACGACTCCTAACGCCAATCTCGAACTCAGCTCCAAAAACAACTCGAAATTTAGGCCAATAGGTCAGCAGCAATTCCTCTTCGGGTTAAATGTACCAAATTGATACGAATAAATATAATTTGAACACTCGATCAAACAGTTCGTGGTAACGAACTGTAAGTAAGGAGCGACCCGGCTCAATGGTAACCGAAACTCTAGAAAACGGTATTTTGATACAAATAGATACATCAAAAGAATCAGATTTTAATGCTGATTTCAAATACATAAGTTTCATCAAGTTTAATTCTACCCATCAAAAGTTAGTCGCCTGAGAAAATTTGGCTGATTTTCGAAAAAAGGAGGAAAGACCCCCTAAAAGTTATAGAACCTTAATGAAAATCCCACCATCATATTCAGCGTATCAGAGAACCCTACTGTAGAGGTTTCAAGCTCCCATCTACAAAAATGTGGAATTTTGCATTTTTTGCCAGAAGAAAGATCACGGGTGCGTGTTTATTTGTTTGTTTTTTGTTCCCCAGGGGTGATCGTATCGACCCAGTTGTCCTAGAATATCGTGGAAGGGCTCATTGGAATAGAAATTAAAAGTTCTAGTGCCCTTTTTAAGTGACCAAAAAAAAATGGAGGGCAACTAGGCCCCCTCCCACGCTCATTGTTTTCCCAAACTCACCTGATCAAAATTTTGAGATAGCCATTTTGTTCAGCATGTTCGAAAATATAATAAGTATGTCTTTTAGGATGACTTAATCCCCCGAAATTCCCGGGGGGAGGGCTGAAAGTTATGAACTTTACCCAATGTTAACATATAGTATTGGTTATTTGGAAGTATACAGACGTTTTCAGGGGAGATTTTTCCTGGTAGTGGGGGGGGGGGGTCGGGGGTTATGTGGGAGGATCTTTCCATGAAGGATGTTTTCATGGGGGAAGGGACATTGCTATGAAGGGGACGCCGGACTTCCCAGCATTATTTAAAAAAGATCAGAAATTTAATATAAAAAAACAAGTATTTCAACTGCAATAGCAGCAACATTGAAACTTCAAACGAACAGAAAATATTACATATATGATTGGGTTCACCCCGTAGTCAGTACCTCGCTCTTTAAGCCAAAGATTTTTTAGTACTTTCATAAGAGCTATTTATTCTAATTAACGGCCTATGTGATTAAGCGGTCATTTTTAAAGAATTGGAACAAAATTCGAACTTTCGCTTAAAGAGTAAGGTTTTGACTAGAGGGCGAACCCCCTAATAAACAAATTAAAAATACATGAATATAGAAGTTCGTTACGTAAGGTAATTCGTAAGTTACGTATATTTATTACTAATAAAAACGTTCGTAAATAAAATTAAACAAGTTTCGAGAAAGCCATTTAACTAAATAAAAGTAAATTAATATGAAAATTTTGTTTTAATTATTCATGTACGGTGAGCCAAGATCAAAACCTGCATTTATTCAAAAACGTTCAAAAATTAAATAAAAAAAACAAGTTTTTTAAACTGAAAGTAAGGAGCGACAATAAAACTTAAACGAACAGAAATTATTCCGTATATGAAAGGGACTGTCCCCTCCTCAACGCCTCACTCTTTACGCTAAAGTTTGACTCTGTCTCACAACTTTATTTTTTAAAACAATAAAAAACTTTAGCGTAAAGAGCGAGGTGTTGAGGAGGGGACAGTCCCTTTCATATACGGAATAATTTCTGTTCGTTTTAAGTTTTATTGTCGCTCCTTACTTTCAGTTTAAAAAACTTGTTTTTTTTATTTAATCAAAAATCAGAATCACAGTTCAGAATGGTTTATATTCAGAATAAACTTGTAACCGCCACTGGATAAACAAATAAGCGGCTCTCGCGTAACAGGTCTTACTCAGTCATAAGACAATACATTACAAATGTTAATTTATTCCAAACTAACCAACTTGGCAATTCAAAAACTAGTCTGTAATAGACCGTAAATCATAATCCATTATTACAATTTGAGTTAAAATGTTCACTCATTCACTGCTATCGACCAAACACACCTTATTCCATTTATGACTATTAACTCAGATAATATTTTTTTTAAATACACAAGTATCCAATCAATTCAAATTATAAGCAATCTTCAAAATACAGGTACTTATTTCAAGTTTTTACATTACTTGTGTGAAATTCTGATTGCGTAAAAAATTCAAGTATCCGATTGCACAACTTATCACTGAATTACTTCAAGGTTAAAGAATCAACTCAAAACAGGTGTATTCCCTTTGAGAGCTAGTTTAATACTGAACTTTTTCTGTTCAATACTGAACTTATTCAAAGAACTTTTTCATTTTATGTACCTTGATGGGATACGTCTAACGGCAAGTCATTTGGGTGTGTCCAGCTTAGTTCCCCATTTCCTAGGAGTCTTGCTTTCCTCGCTTGTAAAGTCAAATACAGACACTGCTTAATAAAATTGACTAAAGCTGAATCTTTATTAGACTTTCTCCGGCAAGGTTGGTTAAATGGTGTCAGGGCCGTACCGAGTCAATAAACACTCCAACAAGATGGGGCTAGATTCGTCTATTTAAATGCACTTGTTTTATGCTCATTTTAACATCAAAGGCTGAACTTAGTCTGAAGAGAGCAAATAAAGAAGTGAAAATCGACATTTCACCAACAATACAAATTAACAAAAGCTCTTAAATAGTGTTCAACATTGTAGTTTAAACTGTGTATTGTAATGATACTCATTGTACTTTTGGCATTTTTTCTTTGAAATAAGATTCTGATTTTGATTTCAACACTCGTCCCTCATAATTTATCATGTATCAGCGAGAATCTTAGATTACCAATAGGAAAGCTACTCTACTGGACTGCCATATAAAAGTACCTCTAAGAAAAACTGCTTCCTATACTTCTCTTATGTCCAGTGTCCTGGAGAATGGATTCCATGGAAAATTTTTGTCTGATCTCCTTCTTCTATTTTCCATTTTCGATCAATATTCATATTAATCAAAAGGTCTGTTAGAACCCGGTTTTTTTCAATCAGACTACAAAAAAGTTGGATGCTCAATGCAGTTGATTTTAGAAGACAGGATCCTTTATCAAACAGTACTCTGGTATCCCTGAAATTCGTAAAAAAAAGGAAAACTTTATTCCCTTTTGTCTTTAAGCAGTCGTCTGGATAACCTCGAAAAAGTTACCAAATTAAAAAATTTCTTTCTTGCAAATTAATTAGCCAAAAAACTAAAGTACTGAAGATGAACTGTAAGCTCATATGCTGTGGGATGAAAAGTGTCAATCAGATCATCCAAAAATATTTCATAAGAATACATACATTTGAAATCGGCAAATTAGCTTAACACCTTAAGACACTAGGAGTAATTGTATCAGCCTGGATCAAGGCCGTACCCAGGGGGGGGGGGGGGTTAGGGGGTTTGAACCCCTGCCCCCCCCCTCCCCGAAATGTTTGTCTGACTCGTAAAAACGTAAAAAATGGAAAAAAGTGCGCTTTCGAGTTTTTTTTGTGTAAAGACCCCCCCCCCCGGAATTTTTTTTTGAGAAAAAACCCCTCCGAAAAAAAAATCCTGGGTATGGCATTGGTCTGGATTGTTCTTGCATGATCATTAAATGTGAACGCACATATTAAAACATTACTATTATAAGTTACCTGAATTATTTCAGCTACTCTAATTTTTCATGCATGATTAATTACTTCTTAGAAACTTACTACTACTACTACTAACAACTCACCGCAGCATCAAGCCGCCTGAGGCCAACACAGCTACGCACGTTCCTCCTCCATCCCAATCTATTCAAAGCCTCCCTTTTTACACCCGCCCACAATCCTTGCCGGTTGAGACAATACAACTTATAAATAAAAGATATGAAGCTAAACTGAATAATCATCAGCTAAATAACAACTATTTGTAATTGTTGCTCTTTTTATTGTTTTATGTATTTAATGTTATCTCAATATTTTAGGTTCAGAAGATACGCAACGTTGTTTTTTTTTGTTAAAGATAATAGTTTGAGTACTTTGTTACAACTAGATTCACACATTTAGTGCAAAAAAACAATTACCACTCGACTCTGCATGATAAAAACAAAAGAAAAAATTCTTAGCAGAGAAACTGGTCAGAAGACATTGACAAAGACAATAGAAATTACCAAGAACTCAAATTTTTTAGCTGTCTCCAGTGAGACAGGATATCCCCAGTGCAGATGAAAATAGAAAAAAACAGAAACAGGAAAAAAAAGTGAAGCAAAAAGGATAAAAAAAAATCAAGACGAGAAACATAAAACCAGAGTAATCTGAAAAGGCAATATGAAAATAACTAAGTTGCAAAAGTTAGAATAAACCAAATGTATAATAGTTGCTCTTACCAAATCCAAGCGGTATCAAAACAAAAGTAAAACCCGGTTAATTCAGGTAAAAACTATATGACAACAAAATATAAACTTATCAATTCTGTTGAGAAATCATTCTCTATCTTTACTTATCTACTTCTGGAAAAGAACGATATCGGTTAGATTTAACCAGAAAAATTATGAAATTATGCTTTTAAAAGAGTAGCAAGCGTCTCTAAAGAAAGAATAGCCTCAAGCGTCAGTTTGTTTCACACCTCAGAAGGTAGAACAGCATTTCGTATGTTTCAATCACAAGGGAATATAAATAGAGTTTAAAACAACCATCACACTATGTACACAATTTTCATTGCTAGGTGGTTAAGTTACGTTACCTAAAGTGTGACTTTCCACACTAGACTGGGGTGAAAATCCATAAAACCAGCAAAATCATCGTCTAAGATCATCAGAATCATCATAGCCAAATTATTCAAAATTTAATAGCATCGGATAGAGACGGCGATCCAAATTTTAATCCAGCTAAAAAGTCTTTCAAGGAAGTATTTATCAATCTGTTTCAAAAATTTTTGTTTGTTTCACACCTCAGAAGGTAGAACAGCATTTCATATGTTTCAATCACAAGGGAATATTAATAGAGTTTAAAACAGCCATCACACTATGTACACAATTTTCATTGCTAGGTGGTTAAGTTACGTTACCTAAAGTGTAACTTTCCACACTAGACTGAGGTGAAAATCCATAAAACCAGCAAAATCATCGTTTAAGATCATCAGAATCATCATAGCCAAGTTATTCAAAATTTAATAGCATCGGATAGAGACGGCGATCCAAATTTTAATCCAGCTAAAAAGTCTTTCAAGGAAGTATTTATCAATCTGTTTCAAAAATTTTTTAATCATTCATCCAGAAATTCCATTTTTCTGGTGCTATGTTGAACTTTTCCATTAAATAACAAAAGCCTACATGACCTCAATTTCTGAACAAACATCGATTCTACTTAGCACTGTCTACGCTATGCAAAAAATCTCCTTCATAAGATTACATGACGCAACACAAAGACTTAGGTTAAGCTAGAGCGGAAGGTTTTATGGTGTTGTGTAAAAGAACCATAATACAGATTTTAGCGAGTCTACAATATGATATGCAGATCCGGCAGGCCCTTTGGCTAGTTAATAAATAGCTTCCATTGTGGCTTCTTTTCCAGGTATTGAATTAATTGATTCATTTGAGAATTTTGTATGACCTTGTTACATGTTGCAAGATTAGATAAATTTTGTATACATTAACATGCCTTAAGTCAATATGCGAACCAATTTTGCCAAATCTGAGGAAAACTGTTTTTTTAATGACTCCTGTGGACATCTTGTACTTCCCTAGTCCTTCGAAATAAATGAAGCGTCCTGAAAATCAAAAAAATAGCTGAAGTTGGCCATTTAATGCCTACGTGTCCAAGAATAATAATGTTGCTTTATGCAAGTGGGAAAAATGGCATCGTTTATTTTTGTCCTTGTAAATACTAAGGAATGCCACATTGCCTTGTCTCAGAACATGCATTGCATTTCGCTGAAGACGGCTATTACTCTTACTCATATAGCCGCAATATTCGCTTAGATTACATTTTCATCACTGTCATCAGAAAAACGTTTTCTTTGCTAGGATCAGAGTTAAATTTCGTAGACATTTTTTAGTCAATCTTTCTACACGTAGCTAGGATACAACCGTGGGTGTTGTCTCCACTCGTTAATCATAGAACAAAAACCTACCACATTAGGCCAATACGAAATTGAGTAAATGTTTATCTAACTACCATTATTATGTCAGTTATTATTTGTGGTAAATGTGTTATTATTTAACATCTTAGGATTTTTTTTTCCAAACCTTGGGATTATTACGCAGATAGAGGACAAGTTTGGGTATAAATAATGGAAAAACATGAAACAAACAGAACTTTTCACTCAGCTCTTTTTTAAATTTAAATTTGCTGTTTTATTTACTACTTAAGTCTCTTGCAAAGGTTGCACGGAGAGAACGATGAGATTAGGTGCCTCAAGGTTGACATATGGCTTGCCAGGCTCACTATTTCTTCCACTGGGATTTGGGTTGGGCGAGGAGTTCGTTGGCTTTGTCTTTTCACTTCATGGGGGCGTCCTCCGGAACGTTTCCATCCGTGTAAGGTCGGGTCAAAGTCAAACACAACCCTTGCTGTGGAGTTATGTGGCACACGAAGGAGGTGCCCTCACCAGTGAACAGTGTGCTGAGCGAGCTGCGCGGAGAAAGGAGTTCGTGAATTACGCGACAGGAAGGTCTGACTGCTAACAAAGTCAGTCCAGTGAAGACCACCGCTTCTTCGAAGATGTTTGGTCCAAGTGACATCGAGAGTGTTGAGAAAGGAACATTCAAGAAAGAAACAGAAAACAGCGGTTGGTTAGGTGTAGAATTAGGAATGCAGCAGGGTTATGTTTTCATATCCATTTGTATGGACTATCTTGATGGATTCGTGTCCAAACAAACACAGCAAAAACCTGAGGGAGAACATGCTAATAAATAGGGCTATAATGCCTTCCAGGGGCTACATTATATAAATGACTAAAAGGTCTTGAACAAAAGTTTTCAGTAAAATCAAAGAATTTTTTGAAATTTTGAAGGGTAGAGTGTGTTTCAGAACTAATTTAAAGAAGACTAAGTTGCTTAAGTCAACAGTAAATTGATCGATTAGATAACTCTCCCTGCCTAGGCGGTATTGTTAGTTTGAAAGGCGAATGCAACAGAAATTAAAACATAAAATAGGTACCGCACAGTTTTATTTTACAGGTTTATAAATATATATATATATATATATATATATATATATATATATATATATATATATATATATATATATATAAGGTTGATGGATGATGTCATGCATGTTTCTGAAACATGACCGCTGTGAAAAGCTGCGAAGATGTGCTAGACGCTTTCCAGAGAAACTCTGTAAGCATAGTCCTAGGTACTTGTTGGAATGATGGTAAATGAAACAATGAGCTATGCGGAAAATCTGGTTTGATTTCTGGCTTATTTAGGGGTAAAACAGAAAAAAGGGCAAAGATGACTAGGTATGCTTTGGATAGGAGTCATCTTTTGATAACTCGAAACGTTGATATTTACTGGCGAATTGATACTAAGTTGAAAAAAAAAATCTGCAGTGGCAAAAATCTGAAAATTTAGTAGATTTCTTTTTTCCAGAGGAGCTGGTTTTTTTCGTTACTTAGTTTTCCGTAGCAAATTAAACCCATCAATGTTTGCCTACCTTCAAAAATACCTTTTATATAAGCTGCTAATATTTAGTCTTTATTAATGGGGACGGTAAGGTATTCATTTTGATTAGAATTTAGCTTACCAATTTTTATTGCTCCGTTCTTCCTAGACGAGCACTAAACTTGACGACGAGTTCTTGAATACTAAGCTTGACAGTTTAAAATTTGACAATGTGGAAGATGGTTGGAATAATTTTAGAAAAACAGTTTGTGAAGTTGCTGATGGTGTCTTAGGGAAGAAAGGACTGCAGCTAGGAATATTAGTGAAAAAGCTTTATGTTTAATAGAGAGGAGAAGGGGCTTGCAAAATAATTATCTGAGGGATAGATCATATGAAAACAAAAGGAATGTAAAGAAAGTGGCGAAAGCATTAAAATATGAACTAAGGAGATTTGAAGTGGAGGCCATGGATAAAATTGCCGAGAACCTGGAAGATGCAGCTAGACGGCATAATAATAAAATATTGCACTGATATGTTAAGAAATTGAGAGGGAGTAGTCAATCCCTACTTGTCCAGTCGGATCCACTGGGCTACAATTAGTGACAACGAAAGAGTTATAGAGATGGGCAGAACATTTTGAGAATGTACTAAACCGAGATAAGAGTTGCAGGAAAAGATATAGAGTAAAATGAAAAAGTTTGTGATACCTTGGATGTGAAGGAAGATCTGTTTTAGTAAGAAGAATCAGCGACAGTACTAAAAGAATTAAAAAATAATAAGGCCCCGGGTGCTGATTCTTAAATATGGTTCTGAGTTTCTTAAGTATGGTGGTTCTGAGGTTAGAAATAAGTTACTGAAGATTACGAATATGATTTTTGAAAAAGGGGAAGTCCCTAACGATTTTAGGAGAACCTTAATTGAACCACTGTATAAGAAACACGTGATACTGTATAAGATAAGAGTGAGTGTGGTAATTATCGAGGCATTAGTCTGGTCTCTGTAGGTAGCAAATTACTTAGTAATATGATACTTTTTAGACTGACAGATGCTGAAGACAAAGTTTTAAGAGAAGAAAAATGCGGTTTTAGAAAAGGTAGAGGACGTGTCGACCAAATTTTCATTCTTAGGTTAATAATTGAGAAATGCCTGAGTTGTCAAACACCTTTGGTCCACAGTTTTATAGATTATGAGCAAACGTTCGATTCTGTTGATAGAAGAGCTTTAGCAAAGACCTTATCCTTGTATGGTATACCAGACAAATACATTAAAGTGATTAATGCTATTGTACGAGAATAACACTGCTGCGTTTAAGGTAGGAAATGAGGTTAGCAGCTGGTTTTGTAAAAAAAATCAGAAGTTAAGCAGGGATATGTTGTATCCCCCTTTATATGGATTATTTTGATGGACTTTGTCTTAAGGAGCAAAGGAAATGCAATGGGAGACCACGGAACCAAATGGGGAGGAAAAACTCTCCTTGACTTAGATTATACTGATGATTTAAGCATCCTAAATGAAAGTGTGAGCAAAATGAATCAACTCTTAGAGGTTTTGCGGGTTAAGGGTGCTAGATTAGGTTTGAAAATAAATGTTAAGAAGACTAAGTCACTAAGCCTAGGAATAAGTGAAGATGAAAAGGTGACGTTGGATAACGAAAAGATTGATCAGGTGGACAGCTTCACTTCCCTTGGTAGTATTATTAGTAAAGACGGTGGGAACAGTGAAGATATTGAAAGTAAAATAGCCAAGACTCAGGTGTTTTTTCACAGTCTAAAAAAGTTTAGAAGAATACGAAGACAAGTCTGCAAACCAAGATTAGGATATTGGAAGCCACAGTGATGACAGTGGTCAAATATGGCTCTGAAGCGTTCGTAGAGGAGTAGGAGCGTGCGTAGCTGTGCTGGCCTCAGTCCGCTTGGTGTTGCAGTGAGTTGTTAGTAGTAGTAGTTCTTAGACGAGTGAGTCAGGTTTGGGTACCATGCTTATGCCTTCTAGGGATTGGAATTCTAGAGTCTTGTTGATTGAAATCATTCCACTCAATTTTAGGGGGTTGGGTTTAAAAATATACATTTAATTTTCTTCTAGATTGACGAGATATTAATATATTTTTGATTTTTGTTGTACCCTTAAAATTTTAGTGATTTTACCCAAACAAGGGGAATATTTAGTTCCTTTTCTTATGCTTAAATTTTAGGCGCATCACATTACATTTTGCTTTACATTTATTTTATTTGATGGAGACAATATTTACTCTAAACAATTCTGTCCAGGAAAACCGTCGCCCTTTTCGGTGATTCTGTTTTGGTTATTTATTTCTAAAATCTACTTTTCCTACCTTTTTTTTGTGCATGACGTGAAGTACTTTGGGACACCTTATTAACCAGCCATAAGCTTCTCTGACCTTTACCTTAATGCTTTTTTGTCACATGAACATTGGGGGATAGTCAAATAGTCAGACACCCCCCCCGCCATTGCATTAGAGGCTTCACTATTATTTCGACACTACAAATGCAATATCTTTCGTCAAGTGGCACGAGAATAATACTATCCATCTTGAGCCAAACCTACTAAGACTAGAGCCCATCAAGTGTTGAAAGAATAATCAGAAGAGCAATATAACTGCTAGCAGCCTCATTCCCTGCGGCAGTGTCATCTGTATCAAACACAATTATTGACCAGTCACCTGTGATTGACTGAAGCTAAAGGACGTACGGTGCTGGATAAAGACCCTTGAATGCTGTAAGTGATTTCCCCTCATCTTTTCTTGTAGGCGAAATATGCTTTTATATGTTTTAAACTTAAACAAGAGAACAGGAAATTGATTTAGAAAATCATGTACATTGCATAAACACAATATGCATAATCCCATATTTCTATATACGTTTTACCAATAGAAGAAGTCTAGCAACGTATGGTCTCTGCCACTGGACGTTGCAAGGATCCTTGATACGGAAGTTGTCAATGCATGCATATTTTAGAAATCAAAGATTTGGAAGAATGCTTAATCAAATTTGTTCGAATCAAGTGTGCATGGTCACCGTGGGAGAGTATCCTCTAGAGCTGGGAAAAATCATCAATCATAGCTCATAGCCAGTAAGTTTCAAATATGACGGGATTGGACATTTTTGACTGTGCGTGAAAAGCAGCATCGGTTTCCTGGTGACTGCCACTCATCTTTTGTGAAAATATGGAATATTACACAATAGCGCAGAGTAGATTGACGATTCAATTCTCTACAACTTTAACATGTTCTTTCAGCATCAAAACAGTAGTTCTTAAAACCTTGCACTTCTTAATGCTCAATGCCCTTTGCCCTTGCCCTTTAGGCCCAATGCCCTTTAAATAGGACAGTGCGTATCTAAGTGACCCGGGAAGCTAAATATACGAATTAAGGGAACGGAAACTTACTCTCCCAAAGCCTCACTACATAGCAGAGTGATTTCACTTCGTTTCTGAGCAAAGTAGTTTTTTTTCCCTACAGGAAGACAGTCAGCTTCTTGGCATTATAGATACTCTTTGAACTTTCATAGCTCATTAATTCTTCTTTCAATATAAGAGTAAGCTGGCCATTACAATGACAGAAGTATGAATTATGCATTAAAGGAATGGAATTTCTTATAAATTACACTGGAAGTGCAAAATACCACAGAGGTTCAGATACACTCTGTAAGAAATTACTACAGAGATTCATCGAAAAGATACATTATTACTATCGTAAGAAATAAAAGAAAAATAAGGGATAGGTCCATATTACTTGTGCACAGCATCTGCAATTCCAACTACTTCAGACGTATCTCTTATAAGAATAGAAGTGTGTCTTATTGGTCGATCTTTCTTAAAAAGTTTTTTTCCCAAACTATCTCTAAACCTCCACGGTGTCCACACATTTCATGTTTCACAATACTTTTCACCAAAATTTAAATAAATCTTTTGTAATTATAATGTCGAACTTACTCCTCTACAGAAAAAGGAACTGATTTTTGGAAAGGTTAAGGAATATATATATATATATATATATATATATATATATATATATATATATATATTATATATATATATATATATATATATATATATATATATATATATATATGTATATATATATATATATATATATATATAGTATATTATATATATATATATATATATTATATATATATATATATTATATAATATATATATATATATATAATATATATATATATATATATATATATATATATATATAAATATTATGGTAATATACTTGTTAATTAATACAAACAATTCTATTCGAGATTCATTTCCTAAATTGACACTCTTCGTCAACTCAATTCTTTAATTTTATAAAACCATAGGACAAATTCAAAAACAGAAAGCCTCTAGAACGGGCTTCCTATTCTTTATGGAATTCAAAAAAGAAAAACGAAAACAAAAGCTGCTTTGGAATTTACACAAAAACAGAAATAACAGCGCAGCAAAACCTATACAATGGCAATTAATTAACAAGAAAAACAATTGATGCAAAAATAATCAAATTTCCTCAAACACTAAAGTCAATCAAAATAAATTCAATACAGACATTAAAAATATTCGATACAAACATTTGTATAAAATCATCACAAAACGAAAAATAAATAATTTGGAGTCGATAAGTAGTTATAAATTAACAAATAGGACATATTTGTACAATGAGTTTATCTTTCTTTCCAAGAACGAACATACAGCTCCCCAGGCACGCCATTTCAGGGAAGCCTAAACAACAAAGGTGAGACCGGCCCTTTAAACCCATTAGAGTATTCCTTTTCTTCGCATAATATCAAGGGTTTGGCAGATGCTTAAAATATTTTTTACTTCAAATCAGACTTTACCCATCATGCTTATTTTGACAATTCGTGACTTTCTGTTGAAATAACGACCATGAAGGACTTTTCTTAAGGCGATGCCGTACCTGTAGATCTCGCAATCTCGTCCATTACAAACTTTTTCAGTTTCTGTGGCCAACCTATTTAGAATTGATTAGGAGATCTTGCCAAGACTTGCAGAGCTTAGATAAAAGATCCAAATAAACGACAGAAAACTAAAATCCGATACCAATTTTCTGAAGAAATTAGAACAGCCATTTAACTTCTTACGTTTTGAGCTGGAGATAGAGATTTTCAGTTTTAATGAAACTTGCATTAGAAAATGTGAATTTGTTTTTTCTAATAAGTGAGGCAAAATTTTCTTTTTTGAAGTTCAGGGAAGGGCAGTCCCTAAAATGTTTTAGCATACCTGCTAGGAAAACGCTAAAAATCAGCTCAAAGGAATTATCATTTGAGCAAATTTGGGGGGAGTTCCCTGTGGTGTCACCAGCTTTGATTGACAAGCTCGCCGACCAAAGGGATGTAAGATTTCATAGTATTTTCAGTCAAATCACAAATTCTGGACAGCTTTCGATAATGGCCAAACCCCCTGGAGGAATACACCAATGGGCCCTTTGTCTTTGTGACGGCCAGCCGACGTTGAAGCTCGTAAAATGATTTTCAAGAACAAGGGATTTTAAAACTCAATAATGACGTCAAACTAGTGGTGAACATATGCACTAGTTTCCACAAAACCTCTTGTGTTGTTTACAAGTACATAATTTTCAGTGGTGGATGTAAAATTTCAAGAACGTCTGACTCAGTTTTAGGGTGATAGAAAAAGGACGGAAAACGGTGCTTACGTACTGGTTTCTGGAAAGATCATTGCACACGTTCGTCACTAAATTGTCCCTACGGATGAGTTGGATTAGCCTTAATTACAGTTAGAAGGAGAGAAAAAAAGGAAGAAAAAAGAAAAAGAACAATCCTTAGATTCTTGATCTTCTTTTTAAAACTTTTGTTCTTCATCCATTTGAAAAACTTTTAAAATTAAATTCTACGTTTGGTATCTAAGAATTAAATCGCACCTTATTTGCACAACTAAACAACAATTTTAAATTCTTTCCACTATAACTAGTTCTTATAGGAAGTTATGCAGTGAATTTGAATATGCAACCAAAACTGTTGAATTTGCCAGGATTCCGCTAAGTCATTTCTATTTTTTGCATTCCTGAAATTTGGATGTTTGGTATTTTTTAAGTAATATAAATTGCTGAAAAAACACTGTTTAGTATGCTGAATTCAGAAATGTAGCCATACTGTATATACATTTGAGTTACATTTCAACTCAAATATACTGTTATTTTACTGGAAACACAAAATACGAATTCAATGAAAAGATGGAAGAAACTATGGTCAATAAAGTTACTAGATTAAAATTTTTAACTCAATGAATAAAACTGCAGTAGTTTTTTTTAAAGTAATAAAAACAATAAAAATACCCCCCCCCTCCCCTGCAAAAAAGGAATACTTATAGTGATATTTAAATTTAGAGAAAGGACAAGGGGAATAAGACTGAACTAGTTTTGACCCCAAAGCAAACATTGATGCTCACTGTATTCTATTAATTAGTGTATTCAACACTTAATATTTTTATACTTATTAATTAATATTATAACCTTAATAAAAAAATATTAGAGCACAATTCACTGATTTCAAATAAAAGATATAAGAAGAAACTAGATAATAAAGAGATTTGTAAACAAACTTGTTATGAAATATTAAATAGGGTGTAAATAAAAAGAATTAGCGGATATTTATAATTAGTAAAATGTGTCTAAATTAGGATTTTATTCACTAAATTCGAAGGAAAAATAATAGACCCAAGTTACCCATAAGAACTAGAATAGTTCAGAAGAATTTCAATTTCACTTTATCGGTAATTGGATTCAATTCAAAGTCTAAGCTCACTTAAATCCATTCTGGATTTTTAATTTATATTATATATACATATATATATATATATATATTATATATTATATATATATATAGATATATATATATATATATATATATATATTATATATATATATATATTATATATATTATATATATATATATATATATATATATATATATATTTTATTAGAACTCAGAGACCCCCCCCCCCCCCAGAAAATTCCTTCGCGTATGAACACCAATCATATTTTAAATTTGTAATATTTCTAAAAATTCCCCCCGGAGACATTTCTCGTCCCGCAGAATTCCCAGCCACGGTCATTTTATCTTCTGCCCAAGGTAAAGCAAAAGCAAAAAAAAAAGATGATTTTACTGGATAATACAAAATGGCACAGTTTTTTCTCTCAGAGACAGGCTTGGATTTCCTTTGGACAGTTCCTTGTAGCCTATTTGCTGGCAGAAATTTTTATCACAAAGCTTCCCTTGGCAATCACTCACCATGTGAAATGTTCTCCCAGCAGGAACGATCTGCAGAAAATTATCTAGAAATTTCTTTGAGAGATGTATCAGTTGTTTCAAAGAAAAAACAATAATTAACGTACTAGCAGTATATCACCGTTATTGCTGACAGAAATCTTGCTATGAATTGGATAAGAAAAAATAGGACTCGTCAAACTTGGTGATCATTAGATTATAGCTTACAGTCGGATTAATTCTAGTCATATCCTGCATCCTCTAAGATGGCGTCCCTGCTCTTGTCATTTACAACAAATAACACTAGTCATATATACAATGACAACTACTGAAATTGTCAAAAGTCAATAGGTAAAAATCTAGCATAAATAGCGCAAGAAATGGAATATATCAGACAGTTTGAATTTTTCTAAAAAAAATTCTATTCGGGAATGCAACTCTGAGATTAAAATATCTATCTGCATTTCTTCACTGGATGTATAATCGTCCCAGCGTCCGTAAAAGTCCTCTTAACTGTGCTTACATTAACACAGTACTATGAACGGTCACACTGTTGAGACCTGGGCCCCATCATCTGAAAACAAAGACAGTTGTCACATAAGCAATACAGCCAAGAATAAGACGAAAATGGAGGAAAGCCATAAATGAAATTTCATAAAAAAGAAGAGATTTTACTATCTGAGATAACTAAAAAACCTACAAACCAGTTTTGTTTGTCTTCTTTATTTTCGATGGTGGGGGGGGGGGGGTAGGTACAAAAACTCTGGATACCGAGGGCTCTAAAATTATTCAAGAATCAAAGACCGAACTGGGTCGAAGGTCCACTTCCATAAGGCACAGTGATATAAAATGGCTTATAATTGACAAATCTTCATAAAAACTGTAAAACACTTAATGGGCTACTGAAACCTCATTACTTTTCGATATATGAAAAACAAGAGGAAAGGGGAAGATTAATTACACTGGAAAATGAAAGAACGGATTGGCTTATAACAAAAATGGCCCATTAAAGAAAAGTAAAACTATATAAGCAATGCAGAGAGCGCTGGTGTGTTTTTAGCGATAGATGTCTTGTTTAACTAGGCCACCGCTTTTAAATATCACATGACTCGTCTTGGCATTCCCCAATTCAAAATATAATTTCTCTGTAGCCTATCATGTTATCTTTCTCACAAGCTTGACAAATAAGAAAATAATTATCAAGAAAAAGAACCAACAGAAAAATAGTACGCGATCCCAAGAGAGGAGAAAAAGGAAGATTCAAATGAAATTGCATCCTTATCGAGCTGAAGGGAATATAGCCCAAAAACAACATCAATTGAGAAAAGGTGGGAAACTGCGAGCCAAGTAATGATTACCAAATGAAAAACCATAATAAATTAAAAAATTAATGGGGTAATTATTTTTCATTTACATTTGATAAAAAGCGTGAAAACTGGGCAACAGATGAGACGTATTTCTTCGACTTTGAGCTTTTAGATTCTTTGACTTTGAGCTTTTGGATTCTTTGACTTTTGAGCTTTTGGATTCTTTGACTTCTGAGCTTTTGGATTCTTTGACTTTGAGCTTTTGGATTCTTTGACTTTGAGCTTTTGGATTCTTTGACTTTGAGCTTTTGGATTCTTTGACTTTGAGCTTTTGGATTCTTTCACTTTGAGCTTTTGGATTCTTTGAGCTTTCCTTTGACTTCTAAGAAAGAAAACTTAGGAGGCCAACAATACCAGCAAAAAATCTTTTAGCCTTTCTTTGACGTTTGGAATTAGTCCCCACAAGTTAGGTTTTATTGGCCTCAGTTGTTAGGTATTATTCTAGAAGTGGAAAGATGTTCATATAACTATTCAAGCTTTCAGCCTTTACTGTTCATTTATTCGTGGCCGCCATTTGAGGGTCAGGAACTGGATTTATGACTCTAGTATGATGTTCCATTTTGAATTAAATATTACCGTCTGAATACCAGTAAAAAAAATGGGGCGGGGGGACAACCTTCCCAGTTTTTAAAACACACCACGTTCCAAAGTTACCCCACCACTTGTTTAAAATAGGTCAAGGTCATTCTTTCCTGATCCTCTCTCAAATAGCGTATTTGTTTTCACCCGCCTTAGAAACGAGAGACAATATCTGAGTTAAGTTTTCAAACTAGACCGATCCACCACATAATAAGACACTGGTTCAGGACTGAACGAATTACTAAAAACAAAACTTCCACATCACAATTTGAGGAAAACAAAAATAAACATTCTCAATAGAGCACACTAACTTGGTATTACTAATGTTATTTATTACAAATATATGAGAAATAATGGAAGGAGAATAATTCATTTTGTTTTTCAAAATCGACACTTACCTCTAAGGTTTAGGATTCTTTAAACTTAAAATTTTTGGGACAAATGAAAAGTTAACATACAAAATAATAAAAACAATAGTATAGCCAAGTAAAAAGGTGACTAAGAAAGCGTTCGACATTTTTAATGAAGCTTACAGCATACAAACACCAGCAAGTGAAAAAAAAACAAAAAAAAACAAAGAATCAAAAAGTTGGGCACCAGGGCCCGTAAACAGACCGCTGGTTGACAATACATTTACATAATTAGCCCATTTCAACAAAGGTGCCAAAAACAGAAAAGTTTGATGCAAAAGATAGATTGTATCTATCCAGGGGAATCCCGAGTCTTTTCATTGGTGGGAGGAGGGGATACTCTTAATGGATTTTTCTGAATTGGTACCATATTTTCACCAAAATTTATCAAAATGGGTTTTGGTAAAATAAGTGTAAAGGTTTTGTAATAGCTTTTTTCAGCATACAAAAATACGAAATTTCATATTTTTCAATAGGTGAAAAAATGCAAGATTTATTTCTAATTTTCTTTTTATGGATCTGGATTTTGTCAAAGAGCACCATCTTCAGGGTCCTGCATAAACAATTTCATTCATTCTTTTGACTATTCCCGTCTCGAAACTTGCTCTGATACCCACTGATGCATTGATACAAAATTTACAATATTTTTAATAAATGTTTTTTTTTATAGTAATAAATAAAAATTGTTGTATTTATTGTATTACATCACTTTTTTCTATCATTTTATGACAAGCTAGAAGAAAAAAATACAACGACAAAGGGGCACCTATGCCCATAAGGGTTTCACGCCCCACAGCAAGAAGCTCAGGAAACTGATAAGAGAGGATTCTTTGAAACTTTAATGTGGATTCAGTGAGAATTGAATACTACTGGAACATCTGACACTGCAGCACGAAACAGCAGAGCCATATGAATTTAAAACAGACTTAATTCCTACTTGTAAAAAATAGCTTTCAAATAAAGGTCCAAAGTTAATTTGGATTCAACCTGAATTTCTCTGAAAATGGATTTTATTGCATTTAAGTTATGCTTGTTGACTATAGAATATTTAGGGCAATTCAAGCGTGCAAATTGAAAAAAAAACTTCTTTTCAAAATGAACTAAAAAGTAGAAAATAATTTCTTTTTCTCGAAATTTTTGAATATAAATGAAAACGAGGGGCTCAAAACAGATTAAGATTTACATAGCATAAATATCAAATTGTTATAAGTTATAAATGCATAAACGAAAAAGTCTGTGAGATGAGGAAAACAACTTAAAAAGATCAAGTTATGTTAAGCCCAATCCGTTTGGCACCCCCTCGTTTTCACTTATATTTATGGATTCTCGAGAAAAATTTTTTTACCACTTTTATTTATTTTTGAAAACGCGTTAAAAATGTTTTTCATATATATTTACTGCTTTTTACTCTTTAGTCTTCTCTAAGACTTGAAAAGTCTCTGGTCTTCTCTAAAAAATATTTATCATATCTGAGATTCGAACCTAAGTTACAAAAGGCTTTTACTACTGCGCTATCAAGTCTTGTGTATTAATGTTTGTTTTATAAAAATTGTTGTGCCAAATCACCCGTTTATGATGATTTATTTATATAAGGGGGAGTATATATGAGGGACCTTTTTCTTAGACTCAGTGTAAAGCAAAACCAAAAGAAACAAGATGAAAAAATATGCAACTAGTTTTTACATAAATCTCCTTAATTAAGACTGACACTTTATAAAAAATAAAAAAAGGATATCACTCACATATTAAAAAAAAAAAAAAAAAAAAAAAAAAAAAAAAAAAAAAAATGTGGTTTGTTAAGTATTGCAGTTATATTCTGAATAAAATGTCACTCAAACGTCGGCCACAACTTCTAATGCATTGAAGCAAACGACGGCTCCTATTTTTAGTCACCCTTTCCAACATTATCGAAATTATGTGTGCAATTACCTGACATGAATTCAATAATGTTCCAAAGTTTGTGGCTTGGCAGCCTAGACCTGGGCGATTGGCAGCATAGGCCTGAACGTCTTGAGATGATTCGGTCACAAAACATTTCCCTCAATATGTAGAACATAGCATCAGCTATCTGGCACATATTATCCTCCTGCTCGAGCGACAAGTCTTCAATACGTATAATCTCAAGTTTTGGCCACGAAAACCAGATGACATGGATCATTAGCGGTTGCTATCAATAGTGACAGCTCTTCTCTTATCGTTACAGAAGGAATAATATCGAATGACACCATCACGCCATAGCCAGCACTGCACTGTGAGATTTTTGGAATGCAACAGCACCTCACGGACTACTAGTGAGTTCTCTTTACTTTGAAAACGAAATTTAGCGCATTGAGGAAGCCATTAAGACAAAAATGATCCTCGTCAGAGAAGATGATATAGCCCATCAGATCATCATATAGCCCACCAGAAGATGATATAGCCCATCAGATAACCCATTAGATCAATAGAAATCAGTCATCGTTTGCATCAGTGTATTCAAAGCTATGTTGGCTATTCGAACAATATTTTATTAGGAACACAACAACAATATAAGCCTCAAAATAAAGTGCAATTTAGGTTGACAACTCGCAGGGGTGGATCCAAGATTTTTTTTTAGGAGGGGGGGGGGAGCAAAATAGGTTGATCCGATAAACTTGCGTTAGGAGCAAGTTTAATTAACGCAACCTTGCGTTAATTAGGTAAATTACACTACTTTATATTACGTTAGGGGAGGGGGGGGTGGGGTAGGGGCGTCCCCCTCGCCCCCTGGATCCGCTACTGATAACTCGATTGGTTTACTTTTTCTTTTCAAATTTTAAATGGTATCTACAATCCTTTAATCGACACTATTATTTGCTTAGTCTAGATGGCACTGGTTGTCCTTTTTTTCAGAGACGTAACGTAACATAACAAAAACTTAAACTGTAAGAACACAAAAAGCAGAAGTACTTTTCTTTAAAGCAATTATTTGAAAAAAAACTACGTTTTCTAAAGAGTTAAAGAGGCTGAGTTACAAGGTCGAACCTTAAAACGTACAGGGATTAGGAGGCACAGTTGGGGGGCTACCGCCCCCCAAACCCCCCGCTTTCGCAGCCTTTAAATAAAAAAAAAAAGTTTTTTAAACTGAAAGTAAGGAGCGACATTAAATCTTAAAACGAACAGAAATTATTCCGTATATGAAAGAGGCTGTGCCCTCCTCAACGCCTCGCTCTTTACGCTAAAGTTTGACTTTCTCACAACTCTTTTTTTAAACAATAAAAACTTTAGCGTAAAGAGCGAGGCGTTGAGGAGGGCACAGCCTCTTTCATATACGGAATAATTTCTGTTCGTTTTAAGATGTAATGTCGCTCCTTACTTGTAGTTTAAAAAACTTTTTTTTTATTTAAAGGCTGCGAAAGCGGGGGGTTTGGGGGGCTGTGGTGGGAGGGTCGAAACTTCCGGCCCAGTTTACCCCATGAAGATAAAGTCGGAGGAGGATGAAATTTTGCAAGTTTCTTAGTTTGAGCTTGGGCTACAAAATGCGATTACCGCCGTCTCTCTGCGACCTCTAGGACCTGAAATCGCTTAACATTGTGGTGGGTCGCCTCTTTATAGAGGCACAAGTGTGCCTCCTTGATAAACACTTTTTTGCTGAAAAGTACCGTCCTACCTTCATCGTCAGACTGAAACATTCCATCATGCGATCGGGAACGATTAATATGAGCCATGCGGGACATAGACGATGAAACAGCAACAGTATAATCGGGTGGCCGACGGGGACGGACTATTACTGCAAAGAAAACTACACATTGATCAAATCACAACACAGAAAGCACATCCATGAAGCGAGGGCAATCCATGCACATTAAACACGACAACAATATAATTTGGAAAAATTAGAAATTTATTCTACGGTGTCACTAAAACAGAAAAATATTTTGCAGTACGGCAAAACAGGATTTCCGAAAAGACAGAAGCAATATCACGCGCCACCTCCACAATCACGAATGATTCTTGCAATAGTAACGAGTGGCTGAATTTGGGAGAAATAAAGAAAGGGGAAGGATTGATAAATAAGAATAAAAAAGAGAGGTAGACTGAGAAAGAGAGAGTGATGGGAAGAGAGAGAGAGAGAGAGAGAGATAGGAGAGGGGAGAGAGTGGAGTGGAGAGAGAGGAGGGAGGAGAGGAGACGAGAGAGATGAGACAAGGGATAGAAGAGAAGACTTAACTTGACTTTCAGCGGGAACCAGACGATGAATTGTCCTGGCCGGCACAAAAGGATCTTGGGATGACTTCCAACGACCACTTGGACCTGTCGGCTACAGCTTCTCCGGCGATCTTCAGCCAGTCTTTGTCCCATCTCCGACCGTGTCTCCTGAATCCTCCCCACGATTCCAGATCCTCCTTGAATGTCTGCCACAGGTTCTTCTTTTGTCCTCCTGGTTTACGTTTCCAGAAGAGGGCTGGTTTTCAGACAAGGAACGTCTCGACATATCGTGCCTTCGGAACGGCAAAATTTGCGGCCGAGGAGCTTCAGGCGACGTCTTTTAAGAGGGGAAAAGAGAGAGAGAGAGAGAGAGAGAGAGGAGAGAGAGAGAGAGAGAGAGAGAGAGAGAGAGAGAGAGAGAGAGAGAGAGAGAAAGAGATCATAAGTATCTTCAGGGTTTGTGGGCACCTAGAGGCCCCTCCTCCTTCTTTTTCCATACGCACGTACTTGTGCTTGTTTACTTTAAGGCTAACCCTTGAAAGTACTCTCTTTTGAAGAACCCAAGGAAATTTAATGTTTATACACCAGAATGACTCAAAGGTCCTTAAACAATCAATCAGTCAGGTTATGCATAATAAAGCACTAATTGGCTTGAACACCAAATGGCTTGGACAGACACTATTTGTAGGTGCATTTTTCTAAAATTATGAGTAAGTTACCTTCATAGTTTCTGCCATGTAACGCAACATAAGGCAAACACACAGGCATTAACTTTAAAAGGGGCCCTACTCTTTTGAAGGGGAGGAGGGGGGCGATGGAGGGCAAATATTAAAAAAATAAAAAATAGGTGAATTTTAAAGAAATACAGAAAATATATGGGAATTTGAAAAAAAGCTGTTAGAGAGGGTCCTACTCTTTTGAAGGGAGCCAAATATTCGAAAAGAGCGAAAAAATAAGTGAATTTAGAAAAATTATATAAATATACGAGAAATTGAAAAATAGGCTGCTTATGGGCAGGTTCCAACAAGCCCACATTATGTATGAGTCTATCACTTATTTTAAGGTTCATTACTGTCACTTTTTTCTCAATAATATTTAAATATAATCATTCTCATGCAAAACTTTCTACTATTACCTCATGCCAGTTTAAGAAGACAAAATAAAAGCAAAGAAAATACATATTTCAGGTCTAGGAAAAAATTACTATGGGAAAAAATTACCTGGTATTTGCCGTTTGATAGTAGGTGATGGTGGTCCAGGGGGTATGTGACCCGCAAGGGAACTGCTCGACCGTGATTCAAATTGTGTGCAATAGCCTTGGTCACTATCGCCTCTGTAAGAGGAGGTACTTGGGTTGTGCATCATCATACCTCCTAAATGAGGAGGAATACCACTCCCATCATTTGGATTGCAAGCTCCTAAAATAACCAGAGAGTAGTAAAAAAAAAAAAAAACTGTTTTATGACGAGTTGAGTTGAACACAGTATTACAGATAAAGCAGCAGAGTTCGGGAAGGCGAGAGGGAATAGGGGTGAAACTTTTGATGGCATTAATAATTTACTTAAATAGTGATATATATATATATATAGGCCTATATATATATATATGTATATATATATATATATATATATATATATATATATATATATATATATATATATATATATATATATATATATATATATATATATATATATATATATAATATATATATATATATCACTATTTAATTACCACTGATTTTGAATTGAAGTTATCAAGTATTTTACAGTAGGTTGCATAGATTGCATCAAGACATGGCTAATTTTAGACAGAGAAAAGCCAAGACAGATAGTCAAAGTTATTGAGAGGCAAATGTTTAAATGGCTGGGGCACGGGTAAATGGCGGGAGTATGCTTGACTCTCATATTGGACACATACTTGTCAGGTTAGTTTTTTGGAAAAGGCATGCCTGCCGGGAGTCTCAGGCATGTTGACCAAGAATTTAAAATTGACATAAGACCGTTAGATTGCCTGTAATGAGAGGCAAACAAGGCACGACCGCCTATGATCTTAAGAAGGTTGACCAAGAATTTAGAATTGACACAGGACCATTAATTTGCTTGAAATAACAGGCAAACAATCGTAATATATATATATATATATATATATATATATTATATATATATATATAAATATATATATATATATATATATATATATATATATATATATATTATATATATATATATATATATATATATATAAATATATATATATATATATATATATATATATATATATATATATATTTATATATATATATATATATATATATATATATATATATATATATAATATATATATGTATATATATATATATTATATATATATATGATATATATATATATATATTGTATATATATATATTTTTCAAGAAAAGAGAAACAGAAAAGATAATCTAAAAAAATCTCTTCTCTATTATGACTTGTTCCCTTCTGTTCTGACTTTGATATCCTCAAAAAATTTGGCCGGTTTTTACTGAAAAAAAAAAAAGTCGAGGATATCCTCACTTACAGCCCATTATAAAGTGAAGCTTTTCTATTAAAGAAATTCTGCAAGGAACAGAAGAGGTTGAAGTCTCTTGAAGTAGGATCTAGAAAATACGGTGGATCAAACACAGCCGGATGAAGCAAATGTCGGGAAAACATAGCCGAGTTCAAAAGTTTTTTATTGAGTCACTTTTGCATTATGTGGTCCTATGGAGCAGTGTCAGTGTGGTCCTATGGTCCTATGGAGCAATGTCATGGAGCAGCATGACATTCTGCAGTGCATGACGCTTTCCAACAGCTCATACTGAATGATGCTTTTGCGATCGCACAATTCATACAAAACAAAATTTTATTGCAATGAACGTTAAATTTGGGATCTGGTAGAAAAGACTGATCTTTAACCAGCTACCGTCTTTTACGGATGATGTTTTCATATGTGATCTATTTCTCATACAACCTTTCTTTTAAAAGTTTAATTTTTTTCTCGTGAGAAATGGCTTGTGGCCATCGACATCTTATTAGTCTTGTTGCGTTCACTCAGACTATGTGGTACACTTACTCCCAATTTTTCCAGGTGGTGGCAAACATAATTGAATATGCAAATCAAGTTTGAATTGAATAAAAATAACTACAAACAAGAGTTTGGGTATCGCCTCACTGCAGAAGCCTAAAACCTACTGCGTCATTGGCGCTTTACTGAAAACGAATTATATTACAAATGTTTTCTTTTGTACTTAATATCAAAAATAAACATTAAAATTACAGTAAAATTTTGAACTAAGATTTGTCAAGACAAATATAGTTTCACTAAAAACAAAATTTGGATACTGCCCCCTTCTTTAACTGAAAAAACCTAAAGCCTTCAGCGTCATTGGCGCTTCTTACTCGTATATTACAAATTTATTCTTTTCCAGTTCTTACAGCATTGAAAATGAAAATAAAAATTACAGTGAAAAAAAAATCTTGAACTGATGGATCTTTCAACAATTAATATCATTATATATCTAATATTCAATTTGATTTTGTTTATACTTTCCAAGACTGTTCAAGACTCATATAGTTTTCAGTAAGGCGCCAATGACGCAGTAGGTTTTAGGCTTCTGCAGTGAGGCGATACCCAAACTCTTGTTTGTAGTTATTTTTATTCAATTCAAACTTGATTTGCATATTCAATTTAAGTTTCACTCGTTTTAAGATTTATTTATTCATTTACATTAATATATATTGTATGTTTGTTCGCATTGATTGTTTATTTAATTTCTGTTCGTTTTAAGTTTCATTTATAGTTTAATAGCAAAATATTTTTTTTCGTTTTAAGCTTGATTTTCATATTCAATCTAAGCATTACTCGCTTTAAGATATATTTATTCATTTATATTATTACTTGTTGTATGTTTTTTGCTATGATTGTTTATTTAATTTCTGTTCGTTTTGGGTTTCATTTATTCTTTAATAGCAATTTCTGGTCGTTTTGAGTTTGAATTTTAACAGGTATTTGTATCTCCTAAGCTTAAGTTTAAAATGGCCTTTACTTTTCTTTGAAAAACTTATTTTTCGGAAAGTTTTTTTTAGTTAATTTATAATAAAACGAAATGAAGATGTAGAAAAAGGATATGATATTTCAAATAAGACAGTATTTTAAATAATCTCAAAAGAAAAGCCCCCCCCCCCCTCTCTCCGTATTAGTGACAAACGTATTCTTAAATTTTAAAATATTTGAAATATTCCCCCAAAATTCCCCCCCCCCCCGTGGAAAATTCCCCTAAAGACGCTGAAATAAAGCTGTTATTAATTTGTGCTAAATAATATGTGGTGACCTAATAGAATGAGCTTCAAGCCAAAAAAGAATAAGCTAAATAAACTGTACAGCTGATGCTGGGTTTAAACGTAGAAAAGTAAGTGAAAGAGAAACACTGGTTCTTAAATGATATCATATTTGGTAATACTTGTACAATTTAAATGCATGTTAGGGGTGTTTTAGTCTGGAAAAGTTTAGCCACATTGAAACAGCTTTTTTACACTACTATATAAAATGACTCTTACTATATTCTTTTCTACTTCATTTTATTTAATTCAAACCACTTTAGAATCCAACTTTGTTTTATAATACAAGATAATTTATTTCTGAGTACACATAAATTCACGTAAGATATAACAGCATTTTAATGTTTAAAGTATGAAGAATCCCCCTGCCACGCAAAAATTGTATTTACGCTAACGTTTGAACATACTAACCTTTGTACACTTTTTTCAGTGGTAAGTTTGTCAGACTGGTAACACTGCTACTTTCAGCACTCAGATGAACAGGTAACGTTGGTGTATCAGAATGTGAGCGTTCATGAGATCGTTGAAGTTCTCTACCTCGTCGATGAATGTTTGGAGAAGGGGAAGGGGATAGAGTGAGAGGATTGTGCGCCGCTGCTGCTTTCGGCGGCTGATATGGTCTTGTTTTGGAAGGCTCACTGCAAATTATAATAATAATAATAATAATATATTGAAAACCCGTCGTATACAGTAAATGTACAATGACAGAGCATACAAAAATGCAAAAAGAGGGAACAAAAAGAAAACATACTAAAAAAAAAATAGCAAGAAAAGCAACAACTTCTTAAATAGTATACAAAATAGTACGAAAAGAGGAAACAGAAAGATAACATACTCAAAAATTACAACAGAAACAACAACTTCTTCGAAAATAGCAACAAGGACAACAACTTCTGAAAGGAGAAAAAAAAAGAGTATAAAAAAATGCGAAAAGAGGAAACAAAAAGAAAACATACTAAAAAAAATAACAACAAAAGCAACAACTTCTTAAATAGTATACAAAATAGTACGAAAAGAGGAAACAGAAAGATAACATAACTTGCCCACTCGTGCTTTAGAATTGCTGGTTTTATTTTTTGCCGGCTAATATGTGTCTCAACAGCTAGATTTGGGTCCCCTAGGTTGTAGCGCCGAATCAGAAAACTATTTTTTGTCCAAGGTGGCAATTTTAGTAGGTACTTGGCAAAACGGAAAAATATAGAGCGGATTTTAGACTTTTCACGGTTTGCCACTAATTTCCAGAAAGGGGTCACATATAATATATGTGGCAGAGCGGTAGCGTTGTAAATACTTGCCAGTAGTGGACGGTTAAATCTCAGAGTGGATTTAACGATCAAAGCATAGGAGCTGGAAATTCGCCGTTCAAGATGTGAGATCAGGAGGGACCGGGTATGCTGTAATGTGGTGCCTATTGGCAGCCTCAGATATACTATTTTATCAACAGGTTTTACTGAGCAATCACAAAATAAATCATAAAAATAAATCTAAAAGTTTTTTTTGTTATTTTTTACATATATTTCTTTTAGTCAAGAAAAATTTCGCATTCTAAAGCCATTTATGGGCTAAAAATATTGCGAAACAAGTGTGTATGCCCGGGTGGTTTGGAGGGTGAGGGGAGATGTTTGGGGCCCGATGCACTATAGTACAGTGTTACTACCACACATTAGTAACTTTTGATGGATAGACTAAATTTGATGAAACTTATATATTTGAAATCAGCATAATCCGATTTTTTTTGTGTATCTACTGGTATCAATTTTTTTAGAGTTTCGGTTACTATTGAGCCGGATCGCTCCTTACTTACAGTTCGTTACCACGAACTGTTCGATAAAAGTAAAAACATTTATATTTTTTTCAGTAAAGTGCAAATTATGCTCTGGCCCTGGGAAGGCATAGGGGTTTTGAGCCCTACTCATGTATGCTCATTTTGAGTTTGACTCGGTTATTTATTTCAATTTCTGTTCGTTTTGGGTTTCATTTATTTATCGATGCTGATTTGTGGTAGTTTCACGCTTGGTAGATTCTTTGATTTTATTTTTGCTGATTTTTGGTTTAATGGAGTTCTTTACTTTTCTTTGACAAACTTATTTTGTGGAAAAAGTTTTTTTTAATTAATCTTTCAGAGCCCATGTTGCAGAGCCATACTTGATCACTGTCATCACTGTAGCTTCTATTATTTTAATTTTGGTTCGCAGGCTGATCTATACCTATCCTTCCAATTTGTTTCAAGTATGAAAATACACCATAGCCTTGGTGCATGGGGCCTTGCCTATTCTACTTTTCACATATTCACTGCATCCACCATCTTTCCTCATAATACTATCCAGGTAAGTAAAGTCACCCACTTGATTCACTTTCTCGTTACGCAACATCATCTCTCTCGTGGTTTGGAGTGTGAGGGGAGATGTTTGGGGCCCATGCACTGAATTGCAGTGTTACTACAACACATTATTATTTTTTATGCCGGAAAAGGGAATGATCATTGGTCCTGTTCAACGAATTCTTAAGATCTTTAAGGGGCTCAACAGCCCCTAAATCACCCATTTATCTTAGACCCATTTATAGCCAGATACGCCCATTTATCTTAGACAGAATGATATCTCCATGAAATTTTTATATCTGGTACTGGAGAAGGGGGCCTGGGCATTTGGGATGATAATCCTACAACATGATATATTATTTTTCTTGGGAGGAGTAGAGGAGTTTAAGAGTGACGGTTATACTCTCTTAGGTTTTTGGTGATCCCTGGTCTGTAGCTCGGTATTGGTAAGAGACGAAAATTTGAAGATCTTCATGCCAAAACAACAATAAATTTCATTTCATGTAAAAAACACTTGTACAGAAAAAAAAGAGAAAATGACAAAACAGAGTGGATTACATGAAAAATAAGAATAGAGAGGAAAATACAAAATAGAAAGCGCAATAATCTCATCGATACACACTCCTTAATACACGCAACAAAACCTACTACTACTACTAACAACTCATAACAGCAACACGCCACCTGAGGCCAACACAGCTGCACACGCTTCTTCTCCCTCCTAATCTACCAAAAACTTCCCTTGTTACATTCCCAAAAAGTTTCTATTTCCTTTAAATCCTTTCTTACGACATCTCCCACCCAATTCGGGAACGATCCGTTTTTCATTTGATCCTAGATAGTTGGTCGAAAAGGATGATCTTTGGTAAAGTGTCATCCTTCATCTGCAGAACGTGTCCCAGCCATCTCTACCTTTCTCTCATTATAGCTTAAGAAAGTTGGATAGAAACACATTTTGCGTACAGCTTGCTAATTGAAATATGGCCAATCAGATGGGTACCCAAAAGAATCCGTAGACAATTCCTCTGGAAAACACCAAACAAATCCTCCTTCATCTTTCGAAGAGCTCACGTTGCAGAACCATACTTGACCACTGTCATCACTGAAGCTTCTATTATTCTAATTTTGGTTCGCAGACTTATCTACACCTATCCTTCCAATTTGTTTCAAGTATGAAAATACACCCTGGGCCTTGGCTATTCTACTTTTAAACAAATTCACTGCATCCGCCATCTTTACTAATAATACTATCCAGGTAAGTAAAGCCACCCACTTGATTCACTTTCTCGTTACCCAACATCATAACTTCGCCTTCACTTATTCACCGTCAAAACGACTTAGTCCATATCGACTTAGATATTAGCGGAACGCACATCTAATAAAGAAAGTTGTCAGATATGAAGAAACTTTGATGGAAAGTGACAGCAAATTTCAACGTTATGGTTTTTGAGGTCAATTCAACTTTTGTAGGGAAAAGGGGAGGGGAAGGGTATATAAATTGTTGTCGTCAGGGCATCTACCTGCAGAGGCTGCTCAACCTCAATCAAACTTGATGAGGGGTAGCAACTAATGTCCTAGTCTCTCTTGTCACGGATCTAATACTATTCTCACCTTTGTTTGGGGGGGGGGGATGCCCAAGTCACAGTCATGAGGGTATATATCAAAACATGTTTTTAACCAAAATTAGTCAAAGGTGAGGGTGAATTTCCTATTAACGCATTTTCAGGATTGACTGAGAGGGCGTGGGGGGAGAAAAGGGGGGTCCCCAAATTCTTATCATAAGCAGATTTACCAGAAGTTGACGTCAAATACCAACCAAACTTGGTAATAACTAAAATCTAGGCTCATGGCTATGACTTTTTTTGTTCAGTAGTTAATTGGACCTTTATGGATGGGGGTGGATGTAAAAATCTTTTTTTATAAACATAATTATTAAACGGGTAGGCAAATTTCCAAGATCCTTCAGAAAAATTTATTCAACACCTGTCGTTATAGTATCGAGAGTCTGTGCTCAATCAGAACCTCTGAGCAGGAAGGACTAAATGTTTGTTATTCATATGAATAGCCTATTTGATTTCAATTGTAGGGATTAGCACCTAAGATTTTATTGTATTTTAGAGGGTTCGAACCCAAGGCTGTTCTCCAAGTACAACCCATGCAATACTTTGCGGGGCCTTGGCGCCAGATGTATTTTTAGACATGGACTTCCTTAAAAACGTGTATGGTATATCCCACAGCCTGAGGTTTCAATTGCATTACCAACTATACAACCAAATATAACATTACCAAATATACAACCAAATGTAACATTACCAAATATAAAACCAAATATAACATTACCAAATATACAACTAACCAAATAACTGATCAAATTTACCTTAACGCAAGCATTTTCTTAACTGACTGTGGACTAGCTGCTCCAAATTTTGGACCTAAGGGGCCACCAGCTTTCCTCCCCTCACTATTAGCACTAGTGGAGCTAGTTGTACTTGCTGTGCTCAAAGTAGGAGAGGGATGTCGTTTCCTGTGTGTACTTGTCAAAATTCCTGTATGTCTTTCAATGGACGAAACCGTTGTATTATGTGCTGAGTTGTGACTCGAGCTACCGGTAGGGGGTTCAACTTCAAGTGACATCTGGCGTAATTGCTCCTCGTCAAAAATGACTTTCATTTTGGACAAATAGGCTTTGACTCGACGAACCATCTGCGCCTGAGAAAAAAAGAAGAAAAAATGAGATACTGTCACCAGCAAGGTCTCAAATCACTCACGTAAATTCAAAGGAAGTATTGTTAAAACATACGAAAGTGGAATTCTATGCCCCACTACTGAAAATATATATATATATATATATATATAGATATTATATATATATATATAATATATATATATATATATATATATATATATATATATATATATATATATTATAATATATATATATAGTATATATATATATATATATTATTATAATATATATAATATATATATATATTATATATATTTTATATTATATTATATTTGTGCCCATTTACAACAAAAATGAGAAAAAAAGTAGAGTACCAAATGAAAAAAAAAAAACAATATACCTAGCACTAAAACTTAATTACAAACAGTCAAATCGCAAAACAATTGAGTCAGCGGTGAATTGTATAGTTTGCTAAGAGATCACACTAAAGCTCTCTATTCTAGGTCGACCACCTTTGTCGATGGTGACCGCCCATCAACATTGATAATATTAACAGAACAACCTTAATCGGTAGGAAATCAATGAAAAACCATCTGAGCTACTGAGTAAAATGTAATCAAGAAGAAGCAGAAGATGAAAAAAACTTCCCTCAAATTTAATTTGAAAAATGCTGACCCTAACTCTTACCTCTTCAAACATTTTCTTCTGATTGGGAACAGTAGTTGACTTCTTCCGCCTTTTAACAGTGCCAGCAGTGAGACAATTTCCAGAATGTGATCCAACTGCTGCAGATAACTGATTCATAGCCATCATAGCCTTGAAGAAAGAAAGGAAATTTCAGTGAACACAATCAGTATTGTAAATATTCGTCGAAAGTAACCCACTTAAAAATGCTTCATTTTTAGGAATAAAAAAATCTATTTGGAACAACTCTATACTTTTTCATCAGGATTCCTAGCCAATTATCCTAATATCAGAAAAAGATAACAATCAAAGAAGGCTGAAAGCAAAAAAAAAAAAAAAAAAAAAAAAAAAAAAAAAAAAAAAAAAAAAAAAACGTCCCAACCGGTCCTAGAGACCATCATTTGAAGCCTTAAGGAGCATAGGAAAGGCAATGGGAGACCACGGAATCAAATGGGGAGGAAAAAGTCTACTGGACTTAGATTATGCTGATAATTTAAGCATCCTAGATGAAAGTGTGAGCAAAATGAATGAAGTTTTAGATGTTTCGCGAGTTCAGGGAGCAAGAATAGGTTTGAAAAATAATGTTAAGAAGACTAAGTCACTAAGGCTAGGAATAAGTGAAGATGGAAAGGTGACGTTGGGTAATGAAAAGATTGATCAGGTGGGCAGCTTCACTTACCTTGGTAGTATTATTAGTCTAGATGGTGGGAGCAGTGAAGATGTTAAAAGTAGAATAGCCAAGACTCAGGGTGTTTTTTTCACAGTAAAAAATAGTTTGGAAGAATAGGAAGACAAGTCTGCAAACCAAGATTAGAATATTAGAAGCTACAGTGATGACAGTGGTCAAATATGGCTCTGAAGCATGGACGCTCCGAAAAGCAGATGAAGATTTACTAGATGTTTTTAAGAGAAATTGCTTAAGGATTGTTCTGGGTACCCGGCTGACTGACCGTATTTCAAACAATAGGCTATACGAAAAATGTGGTTCAATACCGCTCTCTAGGGCTATAATGAAAGAAAGGTTGAGGTGGCTAGGGCACGTTGTGCGGATGAAGGATGACAGATTGCCGAAGATTGTTCTTTTCGGCCAACCGTCTAGGGCTAAACGGAAAGCAGGTCGTCCTCGTTTGGGGTGGGAGGACGTCATAAGAAAGATTTAAAGGAAATAGGAACTTCGTGGGCGGGTGTAAAAAGGGAGGTTTTGAATAGATTGGGGTGGAGGAGGAGCGTGCGTAGCTGTGTTGGTCTCAGGCGGCTTGGTGCTGCGGTGAGTTTTTAGTAATAGTAGTAGTCTTCATTATAGTTTTTTTTCTCAATCTTTCTCGCTGAAATTTGTATCATCGTAAACTTTTTTTTAGCTTTTTTTAGTTCTTTTAAGTTAGTCTTTCTTGCTCATGGCAAGGATACATGGTTGCTTATTAGATATAAAAAAAGGAAAACGACCGAATTTTCCCAAATTAAAGTAAAGGGCAATGCTAAGCCTTAAACGATCAAAGATTATCCTATCTCTAGGATAACGTCATCATGAACCACCCGTTTGTTAGAGGCAAGGATAATGTTTGTATAATAGGCTCAAATTCAAATTTTATTTATCACAATATTTCCAAAGATGTTTCCAAAGTATTTCCAGTTTTCAAATAAAACAATATTCCTCAATGAGAGGAGAGCTAACACACCTTAGCCCTTGCATTGGAAGCTCAGTTCAAACCTTTAAAAAACTAATGAAGGGTTATCAGGCCAATGTTAACGAACAAAAATTCTGAAAACTATTGAAAAGGTATTTATACAGCATCACAGTCTAAGAGACATTCTGGAGCGGGGCATAACGTTAGCCTTAACCATAAAAACGAGTCATATAGAAGCACTAACAGCTACAGAGTTTTGCGCAGTTGCTAGGAGTTGTTGTTAGCTATAAGAGTGGAGGCCAACATATTATTTTATGGGGAGGAGGTGATCGAAGACCTCAAAAAAGTTTTTTAGCTTCATATTTTTCTAACTTTCCGTGAGAAGTGGTGCAGATGATTTTAATGAGAAATAATATGAATTGGAATTTAACCTCTAACGCTCCTCCATTTGGAAGAATGCATAAATGGACAAACTTAGTTTGAGACCTGCAGTCTGGCATTGAAACACTTACAACAGAAACGACAATTTAGGGAATATTGATAGAAACAAGTTTATCTAAACGGAAGTAAAAAATGACTTCAAAACTATCCTGATTTAAGCGACTGTATATCTATACATCGGCGTAAAGAGTGTGAGGTCGATGGGCAGGGGGCTGGAATAAGTTTTGTCTGTTTTCATTTTTAATGTCGCTCTTTAATTTTATTAGGAAAATCTGTTTTTTTCTTAAATTTAATTGCCAAAAGAAGCGGCTATAGTTGAAGTAAAGCAGTTTAAGTGACGCTTTAAATACCTGTGAAGGTGTGTGTCCTCCGAGTTCAAGCATGGTGAAGAGGTCATACGGGACAGAGCACATTTGTGATAAAGTTCTGACCTCTTTTGCAAGCATTCGCAGTTTCTCAAAATTGACCAGACCATCAACGTGCGTTTCATTTCCTAAGTGAATAAATGTCAAATCCTTGTTCACTACAGGATAAAATGGGATCTGAAAAAAAAGAAACACAGGTTGAAAACCCATGTGCCAAGAAATAAATTCAAATAACAAAACAACCTCGCGACATCACTATGCGACCAACTCCTAGAAAACAAAATTCTACCAAGATATTCTAATTCCTCGGAACAAAAGAAAAAGAGCCCAGTGAGTAACTATCTAAGAAAGAAGGCTAAAAATAATAGTAACAAAAAAAAATATCTATTTTTACCACTGCATAAACAGGAATTTTTATTTACATTCAAATACAACTTAAAAAATGCTAGAATTCGATGTCAAATTAATGTTTGTGCTAATACACGTTTTTGAAGCCTATTTAGCCAATTAATTAATAGATCTGGATAAGAGTATTTAGTGAGCTTTATTAAGTGCCATTATTCAATGATGACGTTAATCAGTTGTTCTGTCACTTTGTATTCTGTGGAAGCAGGAAGCAGGATATTGAAAGTACACATTTTGAAATAAAATTCTAAGTAGGCTACCATTGGATAGTGAAAATGAAATATCATTGCTTGAGTTAGTTAAGTGGAAACTTACACAACAATACATATTTTTAAAAATACAGGAAAAAAAGTAATTTCATTATTAATGAAAAAGGCATTCCTTTGCAGTTACGCGGTTTTGATGGCAGTGACCATCAAATAAAAAAAAAATCGAAACGTGATTGAAACAATCAGTAAAAAAATGCTGATTATTAAGGCACCAAGCAGCTCAAGGCGCACCAGACAGCTAACATATGGTACCAAATGGTAAAACATATGGCACCAAACAGCTCAAGGTACACCAAACAGCTAACATATGGCACCAAACAGCTCAAGGTGCACCAAACAGCTAATATATGGCACCAAATGGTAAAACGTATGGCACCAATCAACTCAAGGTGAACCAAATGGTAAAACATTTGACATCAAATAGCTCAAGGTGCACCAAACACCTAACATATGGTACCAAATGGTAAAACATATGGCACCAAACAGCTCAAGGTACACCAAACAGCTAACATATGGCACCAAACAGCTCAAGGTACAGATTTCCTTTGAAGGTGTAGTTGCCTTTGGGAATCAACAGATTCTTACTGCTGGGATTTTTATGGACAAAAAGGGCTATCAAATTTAACTAATTAGTTTTGCTTCTTTTTTTTATATGGTTCAACGTGGCAACTCTGACGAAAATGTGGTTCTGTCGTAAAACTGCAATTTTCAAAATACTCAAAAACAAAAATCTTAAGACAACGGTTTTTAGGTTTGAATAGACCTAAGATGATTCCAACGGACAATTTTTTTTTTTTTACTTTTATGTTCTTAGTACTTGAAGTTACCTTATCTAGCACTATTGTGGGCACCAAAAGTGTAATTTAACAATAATGGTGTCATATTTATACTAAGGATAATAGGATACATTCCCATTTAATCATGTGTTAACCATCGACAGTTCCAGACACCCAACGTTGGTCCTGGAACTCAAGGACAGAAACCCTGGAAGCAACGAACTCTCTCGACTGAGTTGACTTTAGCAAACTTCACGAATTCAACCAGACTAAGTGGCTTATTCACATAGAAGATTCAAAGCAGTCCACGCTCATTGAAAAGGGTATCCAATGATAGTGAAAAGGAAGGAAAATTGGAAAAGACTGAACACAAACTTGGATATACAAATAAAGAGTATGTTATATACTTATATTAGCTGAAGCATAAAGAACTCTTTATGTAATTACAATTTTGTCATGGTATTGTCTTTTTTTCAACACATTAATTCTTTCTTTGTTTCGCAACAACCAACAACTTTAAATTTGAAGTTCTAAAGGAAATTTAGGGCATAGGTGATGTCTTATAAAATAGTTAATTGCAGTCATAATAAACTTCCACAATAAAAGACAACTAAGAGACTAAAAAAGACAACTTACGATTGGAGGTTGAAGGTTATCTGAATTGACTAGATTCCTGTATTTGGACATGTTCCGACTTGGGTCCATTAGCTCTTGCATTTCCTTAAATAAATTCTGATACTTGGCAGGCAAGCGATCCCACGTAGCTCTTAGTCTGGAAATGAATTAGATAAATCTACAAATTCTCGTCTTCTCTTGTGAAGAACAAAGGGGGGAGGGGATCAGCGTTTCCACAAATACAGTTTTTCAGATGTGGCTACAGGTTAAAAAATACAGCAGATATACATTAAACATTCAAACATGTAGACGTTTATCAGCAATATACTTAAACAAATTCCAATTTGTAACTGAACTTGACAGTTGCATTTGAAAAGGAGGAAAAAATGAGGAATTTAGCCTACTTTTTAGCCTACTTAAGAGCTTCCTATTAATATATGAAAAATCCTGCCAAAAAAGCTTCTAACCAAAGATAATAAGTTTATCAAACAGAGATAATCTCGCTAGTTATTGTTAAAATTCACTTGAATACTCAACTTTATTCTGAAAATGAATTAAATAAGCCTATAGTTTTTATTTTCGTGAAAAATAAAAGGATGGACAGAAAGCAGCGTTTCCACTTATATGGTTTTTCCGTCTTAACTGCAGGCTAAAAAATACAGCAAATATACGATAGACACTTAAACATTCAGATGTTTATCAACAGTATAATTAAAGAAATTCCAATTTACAATTAATCTTATCAAAGAAATTTATTATCAAACACATTTTGATAGTCTTTTTTGGGTTGGCTATTATTAGTTTAGATGTTATGTTTTTTGTTTTGTTGTAACTGTTCTTAAAGTTGAAAATAGAATTCTAGTGCTATTAGCTTTTTTTTCTAATAACCAGATTCATGGAGTCAGGCTACTAAAACTTAGGGTTTGATATGCCACTAGTTAGCCATATACCTAGGTTTTCCCTCTAGAGCTGTGTCTGCTGAATTTCCTTTCAAAGGAATCAGCAGGTGGGTTTTCAGGAGTAACACCACTCCCCCGGAAGTTCGCTCCAAGTAGAGGTGCTGCGTCCTACAAAGCCGTTCTTCGATTGCTAAGTGCGGGATGACTCCTCTTGTGGGTAGGCCGACCGTATCCATGTTGTGCCTTCTTTTCAGAAGACTATTGAATTGAAAATTAGTTGAACAGGCTATTCTAGATTGATTTTGTTTTCGTTAAAAGTAGTGTTGCAAAAGAGTTTACAGTTTGATTCCAACCCTCTCCTGGAGAAAACAACAAGATAAGTGGAGTGAATCTTCAAACCCATGTTCAGCCTCCTCTTCAAAATCTCAAGAGTCCTTCGGCATTTATTTTATAATCTATATAATGCTCATTTTTTTTCTTTTCCCGGCTTTTAAGATGGCGCAACTTATATTGTTTTACCCAAACTTAAAAGTTTTACTAAGGATCACAATACGAAAAAAGAACTTCAAGATCACAATTTCTCCAAAAGAGGCTATCCCCATGATCAGCCCAATTCGTGTTTTCAACTGGTGACCTCCCTTTTTGCCCAAAAGTAAGTTACTTTAAAAATAAAGGAAATCTATAAAAATTAATACAACTTTTGTTTTACTACAGAAAAAATACAATTCTGTGAAGAAATTAATATTTGCACACGCACATTTGCAAATATACGCGTGCGCACACAAAGATACACATAAAACACATTGTATATTTATACCTTTTCACTTACAAGCGGAAAAAGTCTAAATTGCAGATACTCATCTCATACTTCCACTTTTTTTGTTAGATTGTTCCAATAGTTCCATTCGAAACAATACTACTACTACTACTACTACTAACAACTCACCGCAGCACCAAGCCACCTGAGGCCAACACAGCTACGCACGCTCCTCCTCCACCCCAATCTATTCAAAGCCTCCCTTTTTACACCCGCCCACGAATAACACAGAAAAAGGCTTACCTAGACACAGCGCCGTGACCAAGTCCTGAAATGATTGCAAACATTGAGTTGAAATTTTTGCATTCCTTGCACTGCCTGGCAATTTTAATGAACTGTTTGATAATCTTCATTCGACGAATGGAATTCGGCTCAGCACAGACTTCAGTGACAACCCAAAACATTTCTCGATTCACCAACTAAAATATTATCAAGAAATTCAAGAACATACACCAATTCCGCCAAAGTATCAAATTGCAAAAGGTATTGAGCCATGTAATATTTTAGTTGAAAAATAATTAGTTTCTAGTTGCAGAGATATCTGAGAACTTCGATGGTTTATTAATAGAGTTTAAAACTAAAACATCAGTGGAGATTTACAAAATAGAGGGTGCTGAAAAAAGAGGGTTCTCTAAAGACAAATAGAGTGTCCACCAGAGCCCTATAATTCAACAGAAGATGCCTAGAAGTCATAAACGTTAATCAGGGAGGAGGATAGGGAGAGGGAAATTGTCCTCTAAAGATTCGCCCCCCCCCCCCCGATTTGAAAGTTCCTTTTTTTAGAAAAGTTAAATTTGATCAAGCTAAATATGATCGACTCACACAACATATGCTTTTGAGTCGAAGTTAATTAACTGGTTATGTTTCTTTTTGAAATAAATAAATTTATTGATTAATTGAATTGACTGATTGCATAAATGATCGAGATATTAAAGATATAAGTTTTTGATATAGACCAAAAACTAAAATATGATCAAAAAGTTGAAGAACAAACGCTAATTAAGCCAAAATATTTAATTGTCATTAAGAATAAAGATGCAAGAATTTTAGTTGAAGAACGATTAATTTCTATTTGCATACAGATCTGAGGACTTGATGATTCATGAATAGAGTTTAGAAGACAAACATCATTGGAGAGGTTTCCAAAATTGGGTGCTAAAGCTGAGGATACTCCAAATATTGAAAACAGTTAAGCTTTAACATTTTATTATCATTAAATATGGAGCCTTAAATTATTTTAATTGAATAAAGACAACCTTTTCTTCCGTAGAGATATCAGAATATACATGATTCATGAATAGAGTTTAGATTAAAACACAGTAGAGAGATTTCCAAAATCAGATGCTAAAACTGAGGATCCCCTGAAGTCAAAACAGGGTCTCTCAAGGGGGATCCCCAAAGCCCTATTATTTCACATAAGACCCCGTGAGATTGTACAAGAAACGATGAAATGAACCCAAACTATAACGAACAAATATGTTAGAGACATGGTATATATTGTGCTGTGGTTCTCTAAGACATGTGTTATATTTTAAGAAATTTACAAGGGTATAAACTTAGAGAAACACTTTTCTAAAGCAAACAATCCGTTTTACATTGATTAATGGCAAATAAGAAGAAACATAGCAAAAAATGTCAAATATATATCAAATGTCAAAAATATTTTTCAAGAACTTTGAAATAAAATATGTTTAACTTTGAAATAAATAACGTTTAACTTTGAAATAAAATATGGTCTGATGGAAGTATAAAGGAGGAGAGCCATGCGATCCATCCCCTCCCCTAAAGTATTTCGATTTGTACATGTTTTCAATATAATTCACATATATTTCGTGTTATTTTTATAGTCACAACCGTCTCAGAAACAAATTCCTATTTTAGACCCAGTTCCTTGCATAGATTCTAGATATAATCTATATATAAACCGTATTATCTTGCACAGACCGATGTTGTTGGCTATATTCACCTTAAGGGTTGCTATTCCTTGAGGGAGAATACCTTATGACAGATTTGCACCACGACCCGCGGTTTCCATGCGCTACTTTATCCATTGAAATGTCACATCCATTTCATGGGTGGATCCGACCTCTATTACCATATCAGGTTGAAGAGCTCGGGATGGCAGTCTTTTTTTTTTTTATCAACGAAGTCTTAACACATCTTAACGCGGAGGTGGTCATAGCTGTTTTGCTTTCTTACCACAACTTAACGCGGAGGTGGTCATAGCTGTTTTGCTTTCTTACCACATCTTAACGCGGAGGTGGTCATAGCTGTTTTGCTTTTTTTTTTAAGATGACTTGGCCAAAACAAGTTGCATTGTCAGTTCAATTTCACAATTTACCTTCATTATTTTATTTTAACTGTGTGCATTTCAACTCAAAGATTAAGTACTAAAAGGTAGGGGATATAAATTGGTTTGAAGAATCCCCCCCCCACACCCAAAAACATTAAAAAGTGCTTTTAAAGCATTTCTTTGTTTCTTTGAAAGGCGGCTTATCAGGAAGAATGAGAAACTTTATCGACATCCTTCTGAACAGGTCAAAACCTGTTCTGTTCTTAATTTTTTCGCATTCTGGTCAAAGGTCTGCGGTGCGCAGGTACTGATCTCCTGATTCAATGCCTTCGGCCGGGAGTGCAATGTGTGGTTGGGGGCAAATCATCCGACGTTTAAATTTAAATTATCATATTTGAATGTAAATTGAATTAAAATTATCATATTTCATGATTTGGCAAATTTGCCATTTATCACTAAAGACTTTAAACAATTTGTTAATCTTCCCAAAGAATTTGAATAACTATAATTGCAACAAAGAATATACAACACATTTATTTAATTTGCCAGGTAAGAAGAGAAAAACAGCTGCCTGACTATAGCTCTTTTGCATTAACACTGTGCAAGAAATTAATATCACTCCTTTCCGAAAAGGAGTGATATTAACAATAAGTACTCATTGGTGTTGGAGTTTGTCAGGAATTTATGGTGTTGTACAAGAATAAATATTCATTACATGGAAGTGCATTGTGTTAAAAATTCCTATATTTAATAATGTTTTGAAAAAAAGAAATTAGATTCTGATATAAAAGCACTAGATGGGCTCTCAACCTTGTATGTTCATAATTTACTCGAAAACAACCCATAAATATTTTGAACTTTGATGGCAATTTTTTTTTGAAATCTAATTGTATGTGGTCACACGAACTAAGTTGTGGAACCGTTGATGCTGCCGATGAAAAAAAAGGGGGGGGGGAAGAATAATCTGTATTCTGGCATAAAACTTGAATATGGTCAACTGGTCAAGAAAAGTACCAAAATCACCAATCTAAGACATACCTCTGCAAACTGTGTTAGCATGGGGGTTCCATATTTACTTTTCAAATTGAACAGATCGTCAATGAACTCTGTCGACTCTACTTGGCGGAAAATCGAAAAATCTTCTAAAGTAAGTTGGCTCCCTACTTCTACGGCTTGAAGCTGAAGAAAATTCACTTGGGAATCACGAACAATCTCTGTCACTAGTTCATCATGTACTAAGGGCTCGGTAGAGTTGTTACTCTTTAAGTAATAGCTAAAAAAGAGAAATTCTAAAACAACCACCGGAAAAAGTGCAACAGGGAAAAGCAAGATACTGTGAAGGAGAGAGAGAGATACAAAGAGAGAGAAAGAGAGAGAGAGAGAGAGAGAGAGAGAGAGAGAGGAGAGAGAGAGAGAGAGAGAGAGAGAGAGAGAGAGAGAGAGAGGAGATGAGAGAGAGAGAGAGAGAGAGAGAGAGAGAGAGAGAGAGAGAGAGAGAGAGAGAGAGAGAGAGAGAGAGAGAGAGAGAGAGAGAGAGAAAGGTGACCATAAATCAGGCACCTACGTATGAAAGTTCCTACGTTCCATTTTATTCTTTTCTTCTCTTTCCTGTATATCTTTCCCCGCTCACCTTTCTAAAATATTACCAACATAAATTTTTAAGGAAAATGTAAAATTAAATTTATTTAAAATAGATGTTTCTATGGATTTTCCAACATAGGAAAAATTTTCTACAACTAATATGATGCAACAATTTCTCCAGAGAGATTTAGGGGGGGGGGGGTGATAAGAACGTACAAATATTGAAATGACAGGAATACAGAAATACTAAGGAATGTGAACCCAATTTTCTTGCATAAATAGTAGAGGAAGAAGTCCTCCCTCCCCCCAAAAATATGGCATTATCAGTGTGAAGGCGGACTAGCCCAGAGAACTGCAGGAAATTTCCCTTTGCAGAAGTCACTCATGGGCTGGTTAGGCCTAAAAACTATTTTCAGATGAACATATTAGTCTTTGCTACACTAGCCCTTTTCTTTATATTTATCCTCTCATTTCATATCTTTCTTTTGCCAGTTTCATTTTTTTTTCTGATTTCTGCAGCAAAGCTACCAAAAAGGTATTTTCAAAACTAAAGGGATGGGCAATTGTTTCTCCCCCCTAATTTGGTGTCAGCGTCTATAACTTGAATTCTAAGTTAAAAAGAACCCTTGCTGGTAAATAAGCTAGTTGTTTTCTTTCTTTTATTTATTATGTAGTCTATTTTGACTGGACTACTTTGCATTATTTAAAAAAAAATAGGCGAACTACACGGAAACTATGCGAAATTATGGTCTTTCTTTTCTATGTATTTTTCTCTGCTTTCCATCTAAAAAAAAAAAAAAAAAACTTCGTATAATCTTGAAGGGCAAGAAATAGGAAAGCTCTATCATCCGACCAGCCCTCTGAACTTTTTAACACCAGTCAACTCCTGAAAAGATGTGTTTTAAGTGATTCACTTATCGTAAGCCCGAAAAAAAGGTTCCGGTAAAGCGATGAGGGCTTAAGGTCCATTTTGGATGTGATTTCAAGCAATTTTGGCCAACTGAATTAACTACCACAAGAATCGCAAAGGATTTGTTAAGCTACAATAAAGACATTTTAATGCATACATTCTTCTGAAGAAAAAACAATTCAAAGAATTCAGAAAACTGTGCTTTCAATTAGAACAACCCGTGACAATTCATATAGCAACGCCTCTAGGTCACTTATGAAAAAGACAAATTTGTTTCCTATGGTTCGAATTCAGCTTCAGTCATCTGGTCTCTCATATAGCAATGACTCTTGGTTGCTTACATAAAAGACAAAATGTGTCTCCTTTGGTCAGAACTCAGCTTCAGTCATCTGGTCTCTCATATAGCAACGGCTCTTAGTCCGTTACGCCAAAGACAAATTTGTCTTGGTCGGAACTCAGCTTTGGACATCTGGACTCTTCTTTTCAGTAACTTATTCTAGTATCCTTTATTCCCTTTTATGAACAACTATTCTACTTCTAAGAAAAGCTTAACATAAATATAAAACTTCTCCGTTAAGAGCTTGGCTTTCAACTTGAGACACTTAATATTCTTGCGTCAATCCTCTTATAGGTGATAAGATTACAGTAGCATAAATTTACATCTAATGTAGGGAGTTTTCTTTCATTGTTAATGTTATATCCCCTGAAAAAGTGAGAACCAAAGACAAAGGAGACAAGCAAGCTTATTGAAAATATATTACAAACTAAAATAAATTGCATTATGTAGTAAAGTAAAATATTGTTTGAAGCGTGTTAACAAATGATCTTAATTATCATATATATGAAAAGACAAGGTAGAAAATTGTCCCTTTGCATTGTCTCAGATTATTATCTCTGCCAGATATTATAAAACAAAAAAACTTGATTTGATGCATTTAAACAAATTTGATGGATTAGGCTATAATTTTATATCATATAATATTATTTATAAATATATTTACATATTTTGATTTTATTCTTATTTTACATACAATATAAAATTTTATTCGATGAAAATTTTACTTGGTCTCTACACTCTTTCACACAAAAAATAACCAGAAATCCACCCTGGAAAATGTAAATTGTTTTCCCCAGAGGGGGGGGGGGATTCCTAGCCCGACTCTTTTGATTTCACAAATACTTTTCAACTAAAAAGTAATTGAAGGAATAAAGAGGTGAGACTGTCCGGAGAGACTTACCGACTATCTAAGCCAATTCGCTCAGCCAGATTTTGCAACTGATCAGGGAGGCGACGTTGTTTAACAATCCCTCCTTCTGAAACACTTACTTCACACAAACTATAGATGTTACTCGGCTCTGTGATACCAAACTCACGAATGGCCAACATTACCACCTCATGAGCAGTTGTTTCCTAAAAAAAGAAGAAAAAAGGAGTACATTAGCAAGAATGTACATGGACACCCATGTGACATCACACCGACACCCATGTGATATTTGTTGAGGATATACATATACATCAAATATATATAATGACCATAGGTAAATCTGTGTAAATTAGTCCTAACACGGTTTGGTATTCCTCCAAGAAGTTCTCTATGCCTCATTCCCGCACCCCAAGAGCCAAGAACCCGTATTCATGCACTGAAAAAAAATCAATGTTCGTGTTTATCGATCCAATGCATTATCGTGTTTTTCGATTTATGGACTCGGTTACAAAACACTCATTACTCACTATACTCACCGGCCATCTTTCATTAAATCTACACTATCCACACGCTTCCTTTTGCAAGTTACTCAATTCGTCACATTTATACGTCATTCATTTATACATCGCCAGTGTATTAAGAATATGCATCATCACTGTTTAATATTTTGGGATTTCTTTCAAATCTTAAGCCATTCGTAAGTGAACTTTGGCAGAACTGTTCAGGACAATTTAAAAAATTCGGGCTTAAGCTACGCAGCCAGGCATATAAGTAGGGAGAGTAAGATCCCACGGATTTAGTTTTAGTCAAATACTTTTCATAAAAATTTTCTGCTGTCCCTCTTTTGGCACCTTTTTATAATTCATCAGAAAGACCACTCATAACATGTACATACAAAGAGGGGGGAGGGGGTCAATACATCAAAGATTGGTATGAAGAACACAACTTCTATTCAATCAGGGACATGATACTTGAGTTCACTCCTCTTTTATGTTTTGACCATCTCCCAGAAAAACAATCTGGTCACACCATCAACCCCGGTGTCAAACCTACCCAACCAATCCACGTTCTTCGATTTACACTAAAAGAAATAAAAATAGAAAATTGTTTCTTATGCGTAAAGGTTTAGCAAGTTGTCTTGGCATGATTCTGCAAGTTTAGCCAGCATCAAACCAGCTAAATGGGTGACTGGAGAAGTCCAGAAAAGGTAAACAGGAAGAGCGCGCAAAAGCACAGGATAGCTGCCCTTCCCCATTGCACTTCTGGGCCCAAGGGTCAAGAAAAGGAGATCAGCACCGCCAGTTTGGGCTGTATAGTCTGGTGCCACATTCTTTTTTTAAGTTGTCCTTATCCAGTTGTATCAGGTTAGAAAATCATGAAGCAGTAATTCAATCTGAAACAGTGTAGTAAAGTGAATATTGTTATATTCACCAGTTGTGGTAAAGTTGATATCGTATGACCCCTTAAGGGGGTAAGGGGTAAGTCTATGGGGCAATGTAATAATTATACTAGCGTCCTAATGTATGGTTGGCCTGAACTACTTATGTGAGACGTTCCTACTGGTCGTATAAGAGAAGTCCGGGATAAATTATTGATCACTTTTAATGAACTCAAACAACAACGGTACATTGTCTTAGTACTCAACAAAACTCGGTAAGAGGAATCTTGTCCCACAGATTTAAAAGAACACAAGACATAACTTAAAACTATAAGAAATTACAAAAAACTTACAATACTCCAGCAATCCTATAGTATGACAAACGGCCAGCGGTCAAACGTATATCAAAGAGACAAGAAGAAACAGTTGCAATCAAAAGTTGCTTATATATGATAGACCTTTTCACACATATCCGGGCCACATCTGATCCAAGCAAAGATGTGGGCATTTCTCAATTTCCTTTCAAAGCCAACACATATCCTGGAACCCAGGATATGTGGTTCCTTTACGGTTAATTTTCGAGCTCTTATCTTAGTAGAAACTGGTAATTAAAAACTTCACAATTTGTATTTTGCGTCTTAATATTTGATTTTACTAAAATCAATTTCTGACTTAATTGATCAGGTTACTACAACCCATATTTACCTTATTGACTAGCAGGTACTTGCACGATTGATCAGCTCTGTAAATTTTAAGCACGTGTTCCGGATAGTCTATTCGTCTTTCTTCAAAGTATATGGATGTTAAATCAGGATTTGAATGAGAATGGAACAGGGGAGTGTGACTGGAATTGCGATGAACATCAGGAAAGCTGGAATCGTCAGACGAATGATCGCTAGAAAACAGGAAAAAATGTAAAGAAAACAGGACGACGAAAGAGCATGAACGAGAACCCTATAAGCTGATAAAAATCCCCTTGAATACGAAATTTCTGATTCAAGTTGAAATTTCACATTTTTTTTTTCTACAATCCGAGTGATTCATGGACGTAGACTAAGTGATACTTTCTTTATTTCATTTAGCTTACTTCTTGAATGGCAGTCTGAGAGAGTTGGTTTATTAACTTGTGATTCACCAAAGATTTATTCAACACAAGCCCAAACTGCTCGAAGTTGCTCGAGAATCTTTATAATGGTTTATTACTTACTTCTGGTATCACACCTTAGCTTTTTAGTGCTTCATGGTATCTATCTACCCCCAACTACCCCCCTCCTCTACAAAAAAATCACCCTAACTTAACCTTCCCATATCACTTCCTGCTGTTGCTTACCGCAAAAGCAGAAAGGTTAACAAAATCAAAAAGTGTAAGCGTATAAAGGATGCGTGATAACCAATATGTTTGGAACCATGTGAGTATACCTTTATGTGTTATGTATTTCAGCTATTTTTTTAATTTTTTTTTTTTCATTGTTAAATTTGTTAAATAAGCCATTTAATCTTAGAATTCAGACGTGAAAATTCGAAATTTGGCAATTTGTTGTACTTTTCGTAGCAGGATCAGAATAGCATATTTCTTCAACCTTGAGTTTTGGGCAACCTTTAAGTTTCAACCAACTAAAAAGACAACTCCACTCCGTCGCAACGATACCGCAAAGATACTTTCTAATTTAAGTATTTAATTTGTTATTTTTACCAGTGGTTTATTATTTGGCATCTTTTTTTGCATCCAAATTTACTTTGTGCCTAAATTGTAATTAAATTAAATTTTATTGTATCTGTTGATCATGATATAGCATTTCCTATATCACATTTTTGTTGTACCTTTTTTTTTTAATTAGAGCTAAAATTCAGCAGAATTCTACTATATGTGTGTTGCATTGGTTTGGTTTATTTACAGGTTTATTATTATAGATACATTGGTTTATTTTTGGGACCTATTTTCGTTTTGGCCAATTCAATTATTCCTTCTGCTTTTGTCTGAAAGAGAGAGAGACAGAGAGAGATAACTAAAAAGAAAAAAAAAATAAACCTAAACAGATATTCCTCGCTCACAACAAAAAAAGGAGGTTTATCAACAAGAAACCTTTTTCTGAGGTTGAGGATTCGAACACTTTAGTTATTGCTTTTTTTTTTAATAGTATTCTTCAATTATTATTTTTTTTTAAGTAAAATTTTTTTAAGTAATATTTCAGTAATATTCATATAGTTGTTTAGTAACAGTTTAAAAAAGTGGGTTAAGGTGAGAAGAATTCTTTAGATAAATCTAAAGAAAAGATCCCACCATTCCCCCTTGTGCAATGATAAAAGTAGATACAGTGCTGCCATTTATTTGCTTTGGAAGATCTTTCGAAACGTTGAATAACCAATGGAAAGAGAAAGCCTTAAGGATATTGGTCTAAAGTCGCCTTAGAAAATAAAAGGACAATCACTGTCTGCTCTGGGGAACTGACTTTCTCTTTTGGCAAAGTATCAAAGCTTCTCCAAGTCTTAGGCTTCTCCAAGTCTTTAGGTGAAACATCTCGGAAAATATTTTTCAGCCATATATTACAGCGTTTGAGAATTGAGTGTAATAATTTTTAATTTGTATGACAGAAAAAAACATGTAGTCCATCTATACACTTACATGATATGGATTGTAAGTAAAACTTCAAACATACTGCTATTCTCGAGTGTGGATAGTTAAGGAAGAAGTATTCTGAAATTTACGGTTATTAGTTAGACCAATAATTGATAAGCTTATTAGTGAATGGTAGTTTTCTAGTAGTTTTCAAACTCTCTCTCTCTCTAACTCTCTGTCTCTCTCCCCCCCCCTCTCTCTCCCTCTCTCTCTCTCGCAAAAATATAAAACTTAAAAGTTTTGTTAGCAAGTTTTTAGTTTTATAGTTCCAAGTTTTAAAACTTACTAAAGAAATTGGCAAGTTTTAGTTTTATAATGCCTGGATTTTGTGCTCAAAATCCAATAGCATTTCTTTTTTTCAATTACGCTTAAAAATTTTTAGACGATTTCAATGACAATTGTTAGTAAAGATTTCTTTTCGCTCGCTTTAATTATTAATGAAGGTATTACTAAAAACTTCCTTTAGGATGACAGAAATAGGCTATTTTTCTTCATAAAGCACATTTCTGAATAAAGGTACAACAGTATTACCATAATCCATAGTGTAATACCGCAATCTATAATATAGTGCTTTAAAAGTAGAATAAGTTCGCAAAGCAGAATATAATTCTGGGACAATCCAAACTTCCAACTAGTTTTTTGTTTCAGTTTGGAGAGTCACGAACTTTAAATATTCTGGAGGTTTTCACGAGATTATCCCTTTTTTTATCATTTTTCTTTTGGCGATTAATGTAAAAACTAGTCCTACGCACAATGTTGATTTTTGAGAAAGAATAAAAGAAAATTAATAGACTCTTCACCTTCAGAAAAATTCTGAAATAAACTCTCCTAGTTTTACATATTGTGTTTACAATACTACTTATAAACTGATTTTATTATTTGTTTATAAATTATTCCATTAAGGAATTTATATATCATTTATTTATATGTTATATATTACATATTGTTTATAAAAGTATTGTGTTTGATAATTTTTTTGAATATATATTTATTATTATCGTTATATATTATAGATATATTAGTTGTATATTCAATGATTTCATTACCATATTTTTTACACACTACACACAAAAACACGTTACAAAACAAATACAAAACAAATACAAACACAAAAACAAATACACAATTACACACAAAAACACGTTACAAAACAAATACAAAACAAATACTAACACAAAAACAAATACACAATTACACACAAAAACACGTTACAAAACAAATACAAACACAAAAACAAATACACAATTACACAAAAACACGTTACAAAACAAATACAAAACAAATACAAACACAAAAACAAATACACAATTACACACAAAAAAAACGTTGTCTCTTGCTGAAATTTTGTTCAAAAGGTACGATAATTTTACTTCACAACTATTTCTTATCTACTGTAGAATAACTTCATTATAGTTGTGTTGAGTCACTTTCTAATAATTCCGTTATACATCTTTTATGTTCTCCTTTTCAAGAACAGATCGACCTAAGGATTTAATGTATTCTCTGATCTGTCTTTTAGGAAAGACAGGGCCACTCCCCTGGGACTGACATTAAAACTGTTCTCATTATCTAAGAAAACGCTGTGTCAATATCCATAAATGTTGCTCTCATCCCCGTTTGGTTAATTCATACTTCGCCTGAGAAGTTATTCCACTTTCACGGGAGGAAGACTCAAAAAAGCTTTCAGAAGGTGGGCCCCCTATTGCCTAATCAATCAGGAGATTTTCTACTTATCAAAGGAATACAAGCTCTTTCTTCAACGAAGAGTAACTGATGTTCCATCAGAAAATATGAATCAATCTTGGAGAAGAAAACAGAATGACACTAAATAGAGAATGCAAATAAAGAGTATTCTAGGAAAGACGATGGCACAAATGCGTAAGAATAAAAGGTTTGGGACAAGTTGAAAGTTAAGTAAGTGTGATTCTTTAATCATAAAACCGAGTGTGGTAGAAAAGAAAAGGGAAGGAGAGAACGAGAGAGGTCAATATCTGTAAGGAAATAGAATAGAAAAAAACAGAATAAAATGTTTTATATTACAAAAGCCTAGATATAAGACAGCAATAAAAATAAGATTAAATTTGCTTCCCCCTCTACACCAGTTGTGATCTCCTCCAGTCAGATAAGGTTAAACATGTAAAGTTTCGGCCCAACTGCTCCACTTGTTTAGGAATAACTAAAAAAAAGGTTTCAAAAGTAAAACCTTCCGCTGAGACATATTTGGGGAATTCTCCCCTCTTACACCAATTTCTAGAAAAAAATTCTCAACATCTAATTTTGCGAAAACATATTCATTTTAAAGCGTCGGAGTTTCCAATATGTCTCCGTTTGAATTTAATTTATAACTTAAAATATTTTCTAGACCTTCTTTAACAAAAGACAAGAAGCCCACGCATGCACACACGTGAGAGAGAGGGAAAGAGAAAGAGAGAAAAAAGAGAGAAAGAGGGGGGAGAGTGAGAGGGAGAATAGGACCCGCTAGCAGCTTGATAATCTTTAAGGCTTAATATGGAGCTCATGGAAGCGTGATGGTACTAGTAGCGCTTCGTTTTTGTTAAAACTGATACAAAAAAGTCTTATTTATGTCTTACGGCTCTCAATCATGTGAAATGTGTCTTGCGTAGATTAAAATACACAGACCAAATCAGCTATTTTATATACTTAAGGATTATGTTCACTATTTAATTTTTATGATAATATTTTTCTGCTTTCCTATTATTTTTGTATATCAAAGAAAAAAGACAATTTTGACGTCATTCTATAAATTACATTCAATTCTATCCATCTGCCGAATTATATTTTTGAAATTTGGTGTAGAGGGTTTTTAAGATTAAAAATGCGTTGGAAATTGATTAAAAATCGTTGAAAAAAGGGCCGATTCCCTATTTTTTAAGTAAGTTTAGAATTTCCCCAAAGAAAAATTCTAAGTAATATCATAATCCTGGCTCGGTGAATGGATAGATCTGCAACTAATGAATCCAATGATATAAGCATTTTGTTCTTTTTGTGCAAGTTACAACTGCAAGATCGTCGTAAAACTGCGTTTTTCAGAGTGGACATAAACCTTAAGTTAAGGATAACGAAAAGTTTGGATCCTCAAAAAATTATTATGTTTCTTCTTGTCACATTGCTGGAGAACAATAGTTTTTAGAAAGCATATTTCTAAGGGTAAGTTACCTGACAGTCCCCTTGTTTTGGTACAAATATATCTTCTTGAGCACTTTCTTCAATTTAGTTTTATGACCCAGTGTCATAAAGCGAGTCTTTTGGGAGTCGTTACTGTCACCTTTTTTTGTCTCGGACTGGGGATACTGAACAAGGAATTTGTTCCATAACTAAACGTGGAAAGTGCGAGCCTAAAAGAAAATAGCACTCATCATATATATAAAAAAGGGGAGAGACAGAAAGTTAGCACTAGGAAAATTTTGCATCTGCATCAAACTGGTTATGGGATTTTTTTTTTCTTTTTTAATATAAGTTCATTTCATTACTAAGACGTGAGTACAAATTACAAAAACAGGATATCACTGATCTTTTTTGTTCAGCTAATGAGTCGGTAATAGTAGACACCATCCCCCCAGTGTGGTCTATCATCGGCAGCGCAAAAGCACTGCCTCAGTAAAGAACGAAGTGGGCACTACGTTTTTTTCTCACACAGGCACTTGGTATGGAAGAAGTTATTGTAGAACTTAGGAAGGGGTTCATTCGATTGAAAATTCTAGTTATTTCTAATTTTAATTATTTGACTTTATTTCTGCTCATGCTTTTTTTACAAAAAAACTTCTTTTGTGGAATTTTTTTTTTTGTATTATAACATAAGTAAATAGAGGAGATGCCCAAAGGATGTGGTGCCCAAAAGATGCCCAAAGGATGCCCAATGGATAATCTGTCAGTCCCTTTTTAAAGACACGTAAAGTGTAAAAACATTTGGACATTTAGGCCCAAAAACACAATGCTTTTTTTAATACTCCCCTCCCCTTTTTCACTTATATCTTTTAATACCATCCCGGAAATGTTGACTTTTTACAAAATGGCGTCACTGAAATGGGTCAAAACGATGTTTTGTTTCTTTTTCTTGTTGTGAAAAGTTGAAAAAAGAGAAACAATCGAGTAAATTGAGCGCAGAGGAGAAAAGGCAATACTTTATTCAGAAATACTTTCCCATACTTTTTTTTATAATGTATTTTTTTTACATTAGATTTTCCCTTAAATAACTGCTTACGACCACTTATCTCTTCAATGTCTTGAATGCTTGAAAAAAGCTGATTTTATTTTCATTCTGGGTGATGACCCTGGCACCTGAACTCACCAAAAATTGGTAGCGAAATTACAGCAAAGGGCGGATTTCACTCCAGTATCAGCCTAAAATGTAGCTTAACATATTTTCTCAGAGACAGGCAACATATTTAACATTTTCTTTTACAAATTAAATAGGGTTATTATTTAGCCAAAATACCAACCGTCAACTTCATCACCAACAGAGCTCATTCTAGTGCGAGTGTCGCTTCGTCCCCTTCCAGAGCTTTCCTTTTTGCCTCTTCGCAAGCATTCTTGTGGATGTGACATCATCTCTTTCAAACCAAGCAAATTCGATTTGACTGTAACAGAAAGATGAGTAGTTCCTCTAAGGACCTCGAGGGCTTTGGTGCTAGTAATGTGCTCAAAACTCTGACCGTTTTACTTCTAAAATTTGGTCTCCTCTTTTTAAACCCATTTCTTCTGCTTTGCTTCCTTTCTCAACCTAGAAAAAAAAGATACTGAGGCAAAATTTTCTGGGTTCCATCCATCCATGTTCACCACCCGTGTTCACCATGTCATTAAAAAAATATGACACATATTCATAAAAAGTACGAGGGAGTGAGGCAAAATGTATTTCAAAATCTAACAACGTTAATTTTTTTTTTTTTTTTTTGGGGGGGGGGGGGGGGGGTCGGTTCATGAAGTGAGGACCAAGGGTCAACTCCCATGATTTTTGGCATAAAATACCGCAAATAACTTGTTGTTAGTTTGTTGCCTTTTTTTCGGGGGGGGGGGGGGGAACGCCAGGGGTCAGCTCCCATGATTTGTGGTTCTAGGATCAGACCACCGTGTTCACCATATCGTTCAAAAATTATGACACTCGTGGTAGTGGCGTCAATTCATGAAAGGTATGAGGGAGTGAGGCAAAATGTATTTCAAATCTAGGGGGGGGGGGAATTCGCTGTTTTTCTTAATTTTTCAAAGAAAATACAAAAAAGACATTTTTCAACAAAATTATTAAATAAAGAAAGAAAAAACGAGCAAAAATGGGGTTTTTAAAGGCCAAATGAAAATACTGAAAAAAACAACAAAGCGAATATTTCGAGAGGACAGACGCCTCTCTTCTTCAGCGCGAAACGAAATAATATATCCAAGGAAAGTGCCGAAGAAAAAAAAACAACAAAAAACAAACGCGGAAAATCAATGTGAAAAGAACCAAAAAACCAAAGAAAAAAAAAACAAAAACTTAAAAGATGAATAAAATTCAATAAAAGCCAAAAATTATAAGAATTAAAACCAAATACCTAACAACCATAAAAGCGAGTTATTCGCCAATATCCGCGATTTGCACAAAATCCAAAAAATTATGAACTGCCATCGACGGATACTAGCGAACAACTGAGAAATAAAAGAAAAGAAAACAATTCATTCACTCAAAAACAAAACGAACCAGCAATTAAATAAGTTGGAGAACTATGTCATCTGATTTCGGATTTTATTGCATTTCTTGCAGACACCCTTTGAGACCTACGGGGTTTTTCACTTGTTTGATTATATGACTGGGAAAGTGGTTCAAGGTTTATTTCAGGGATTACTAAAGCATCGGCTTCTCTTTTGAGAAAACCGAAATATGACTCGTTTATTCTTAAATCACCGGAATCTCTGTTTAAAGCTAGACCTAAATGTTGTTATTTACGAATTTCAACAGCTTCTCTTTAGTGCTAGACAATACCTTTGTCATGCGAAATTAGGCTAGCTTGATTAAACAAAATAGTATGATCTGGGTTTTCAAAAATGTGCTCTGCAAGGGCAGAGTCAAAATTTTCTGTTTTTTTTCCGCTTTTTAAGTGTATTATTAATTGAACTAGAGTGCTGAGTTAATCTATCCTTGAGTCGCTGATCAGTTCTTCCGATATACCAAAGACAACACGAACAAGGAATTCTGTAGACACCGGAGTTTTCACCTATCGGGATAGGGTCTTTACCTTGATAAATTTGGGACCTGATAGTTTTTCTGGGTCTATAGTAAGTCTAAATGTTATTTTTTCTCAGATTTTTTGAAATGTGGTCTCAAACCCCTTTAACGTATGGGAGACCAAGATAAACCGAATTTTTCCTTTTGACTTGTGTTTTCTGTGGAACTATCTGATAATCTTTTAATGCGTTTTGCAATTACAGAATTTATTAAACTAATTGGATATCCATTCCCAAATAAAATATCTCTAAGGTGGTTGAGCTCTAAATCCAAGAAGCGTGTTGAACAAACTTTCAATGCTCTATCAACTAGAGAAGTGACAACTCCTCTTTTCACAGCAGGAGAATGATTGGAGGAATAACTTAAGTAACGGTCATTATGTGCGGGTTTTCTATAGACACCAAACTCGAGACATGCATCATTTCGGTGCACCAGAACATCTAAGAAAGGAAGACGCCTCTCTAACTCTGATTCCTGAGTAAATTTGAGTTTTGGATCCAAGGAGTTGAGCAAGTGAAGAAAAGAACTCAGAGACTCATCACCATGCTCCCACAAATAAAACTTATTAAATGAAGGTATTTTTTAGATCTAGCAGAGGGGGGGGGGGCATAAAAATCTAGAGAACAAACGCATCCCCCTAACACACATCTTCCCCCACATTTACACCCTGACACGTGGAGTTATTTAGAAAAAAAGAAACGAAACTAAACATCAACACAAAACTAAATGTCGATTAATAAAATAAGTAAATTAAATCTTGATGTGGCGGCAACCAGAAGAATGCTGATACTGGTGATGAATTTTCTGTTACATCAGAGATATCAAAATTATGAGCAATTCTACTGTTGCTATAACAAGGGGGGGGGGGGATTTTACAATCTCTGAAATAAAACGAACGTGTTTTCTCAATATTATTCTATCTTGAAAAAGGACTGGAAATTTATTTTATGTTTCCTTTAAATGAATTTATTTTATTTTTAATTGAATTTATTTTATGTTTCCTTTAAAGGAAACCACCAGTATCACAAAAAAAAGAGTCAAAACCGTAAACCTACATGTAAAACTAATCGTCGCAAACTTCGTATTTCTTAGAAACAGGACCTCAAAAATCTAAATCACAATCACACAAGGATCTAAATCACACAAACTCTTTCAGGTAATCATAACTGTTAATATCTTTTGTTATGTACAGCAAAAACACAATTCAGAGAATATTAATTTTGACATTATAATGGCTGTTTCGAATAAAAGTCAACATTTCTCTTTTTCAAAGCGATGCCATCAGGCAACCCCTCCCTCCCCCTGGATTTTTACCGTTTTTCTATAGTTTTCTATGGCAACGTTATAGATTAGGGATATTAAGAGCAGTGAAATGGAGAAATCGAATGAACTTTATACCGATGCTGCTTAAACCCGTACGAGAGTTTATAGTATTTAGTCCTAAATCCTTGCAATTATTTTTTAAATACTAGCCCTTCTAACAGTAACTCTCTGGTCAATTGTCATTGGTGAGTCTAAATTATCGGAGTTCATTTAACCCAAAAAGGGAAACATATTGGCAACACTTTGGGAATACACTGGTAACACATTTAAAACACTTTGTATAAATAACATCAGTAATATAAGGCCTAATGTTGCCAACTAGCTAATCAAGTTAAGTTCGAAATTTAATTGCCAAAAATCCCATACCGTGCGTACTTCCAGTACATTTACAGGCCCTATTCTAAAATTTGCTTGTCCCGTTTGGCCCTATACTGAGGATCTTAGCTATCAAATTGAGTCGATTCAAAAAAAAGCCAAGAGAAGTATTTTTTAAGAATGGTCATCTGGCGTACATTTATTTTCTCAAAAGAGCTGACATATATCTACCCTTAGAAACAGGCAGCTTACCGTATAACTGACTTCGGTCTTAAAATGGCGGCTAGCCAATACAAAGGGACTCTTTCTCTAACTTCATAGCCCGCAAAGAATATGGCTTCTAAAAATTGAATCACAACTGTTGCCGAAGTTCAGCTCTATCTACGATAGGAAGTCCCAATATTCTAGAAACTTCATGCCAGACTTTACCAAAGCAATAATAATGCCCAATGACTCCACCACTTTCCTTAATTTCCTACCCCAAGTCCTGGGTTTATGCCTCTAACTTATAATTTTTTCCCCAGCTTTTAGTGTTTTAATTTTCCTGAAATCCTTCTTTTTACATTGTTTTGACCGCACTTTTTACGACGCAAATTTATTGTTTCAATGATTCTTTATAGGATTTTTGATCTTTAATTTGAAGCTGGTGGTTTTTTCTGAACCTTGCAAATTTACGGTAAAAGTCGCTTTTGCAAATAAATGTGTCTTTATCTTTATCTTTTTGATTATTCGATTTTTTATTTAGTATTTTTTAGCTACCTTCTCCTCTCCCTCGAAATAAGTGCCTGTGTATGAACCTCTCCTCGAAATAAGTGCCGTGTATGAAACCTCTCCCTCGAAATAAGTGCCTGTGTATGAACCTCTCCCTCGAAATAAGTGCCTGTGTATGAACCTCTCCTCGAAATAAGTGCCTGTGTATGAACCTCTCCCTCGAAATAAGTGCCTGTGTATGAACCTCTCCCTCGAAATAAGTGCCTGTGTATGAACCTCTCCCTCGAAATAAGTGCCTGTGTATGAACCTCTCCCTCGAAATAAGTGCCTGTGTATGACCTCTCCCTCGAAATAAGTGCCTGTGTATGAACCTCTCCCTCGAAATAAGTGCCTGTGTATGAACCTCTCCCTCGAAATAAGTGCCTGTGTATGAACCTCTCCCTCGAAATAAGTGCCTGTGTATGAACATCTCCTTCGAAATAAGTGCCTGTGTATGAACCTCTCCCTCGAAATAAGTGCCTGTGTATGAACCTCTCCCTCGAAATAAGTGCCTGTGTATGAACCTCTCCCTCGAAATAAGTGCCTGTGTATGAACCTCTCCCTCGAAATAAGTGCCTGCGTATGAACCTCTCCCTCGAAATAAGTGCCTGTGTATGAACCTCTCCCTCGAAATAAGTGCCTGTGTATGAACCTCTCCCTCGAAATAAGTGCCTGTGTATGAACCTCTCCCTCGAAATAAGTGCCTGTGTATGAACCTCTCCCTCGAAATAAGTGCCTGTGTATGAACCTCTCCCTCGAAATAAGTGCCTGTGTATGAACCTCTCCCTCGAATAAGTGCCTGTGTATGAACCTCTCCCTCGAAATAAGTGCCTGTGTATGAACCTCTCCCTCGAAATAAGTGCCTGTGTATGAACCTGATATCATCTTCCTCTAAAATTGAAATATTTCTCTGAAAAAGGCTTGTAGCATATTTCCCTCTTCTGTTTTCAATGGCTAGGTAAAAAGGTCAAGAAAACTAAGAAATTACCGGCAAAATAGTCAATTGTAGATTACAAATAGATATATTAATTGTACATATAGTACATTTCTCTTTTTACTCTTGTCCTAAACTGGTCCGAAACTAAAAGAATCATTATTGTCAAAAAAAAAAAAAAAAAAAAAAAAAAAAAAAAAAAAAAAAAAAAACAAAACAAAAAAAAAAAAACACAACAACAAACATACCTTAGATACAAATATAAAAGATCCTTTTTCAAAACCTCCCGTGATGCAAAATTGCAGTGATTCCTCTCGTGAAGATCGGGTAAGTGTTAAAGTCCTATTTCTGGCCTTGGCAGCGCAAGCAAAGTTTAATAACCTCAACTGTAAATATAAAATACTGTTAACCATAATAAAAAAAAAAAAAAAAAAAAAAACAAAAAAAACAGCTAAAACTGAACAATAAAAAGTAGTTAATAACTATTGACTGTGGCATTATCCCAATACCGAGAACATAAGGAAAACATTTCAAAATTATAATAACAACAATATATATGTTTGAAATCTGCTATTAACAAAATGAAGAACAATAAACAAAATGAAAACATTGAATTATATTACGAAATGAAAAACTTTTAGTTCAGACAGAAAATAAAATAAAAAAGCCAAAAAATTCGGTTTCGCATCACGAGGATAGCAAAAAAAAGTCATTTTTCCAGTTTAATAATTCTAAAAGCTCTTTAACTTAATCTTATTTTAGTTTACTTTAATTATATTTAATCGAATTTATGCGCAAGATTTGTATATATACAAAGACTGTATAGTATTAGATTTGTCACGTTGGAAGAAATTATTCATTCGGTTGGGCCCGCGCATTGTCGTTGATTCAGCTTAATTGAAATATCCCTTTGAGCCACACCTGTGTACAACGAATCATCATTAGCAGACGTGGGCAGTCCTCTTGACAAACGACAAGAAAACGTCGCAGACGTGGGTTCCTCTGCTTTCTGTTGACCGTCACGAACTAGAAAACGTCACGGACTAGGACTTCCTCTAGAACGTCACAGACTTTCTGAGAAAACGCCACGGACTAGGGTTCCTCTGCTTTCTGTTGACCGTCACGAACTAGAAAATGTCACGGACTAGGACTTCCTCTAGAACGTCACGGACTTTCTGAGAAAACGTCACGGACTAGGGTTCCTCTGCTTTCTGTTGACCGTCCAGAGATCCAATAAGTACTTCAAGAAATTCAACAAAAAATTAAAGCTAAGAACGCTAAGCAAGTGAGCACTTCTCGACAAAATCTTAGTGTGCAAGTGGGGAGAATTAGTGATGTTAGCAGTGAAAGTGACTTAGAAGTAGTTAATGATACCGGTGAAAAATTAGATACTCGGAAACTGGAAAGACTGTGCAAAGGCCGAGGAGATAATTCAGGGAATGCAAGAAAAGACAAAAGTAAAAAATTCTCAGCAAGTGAATGTCCTCTCGCCAACATTCAGCATAGAAGTGGGAATTATTTGTGAAAAAAGAAGCGAACGTGATCTGGAATCGTTTCCACATCACATACACAATGCATACACAAGAGTTGTATGCACAACTCTTGTGCATAAATTTGATTAATACAATTAAATTAAAATCAGAGTAGGTTTAAAACCCTTTAGAATTATTAAACTGGAAAAAATAATGTTTTTTATTTCCCATCCTGGTGATGTGAAACCGAATTTTTTGGCATTTTTATTTAATTTTCCGTCTCAATTAAAAGTAGGCAGTCCACGTTTGCACGATCAGCTTCGCTTATTAAGAAAGTAAGCTGATGTCTAGATGTTAGCTTTCTTGTTGTTTCTTTCTCTTTCATGTATACATGCATATACATATATACTTTTCTATATTTTTGTTGTTTATTCTAGCTTTCCTTTTTTCCGCCAATAAAAATCTACGGTGGAGAAACAAACTATTCGGGCTGTTTTTTACTGTGTCCATATTTTCATTTCATTTATAGATGGAAAGACAGAATGGTCCACAAAATAATAAAATTAACAACAATATAAGTTATCACACCATATAGTCTAATATTTACTAAAATCACTATTGTAAAAACAAAACTACCAAAACATACTAGATATTTGAAAGATAGTTTTGGGAAAAAAGGTAGTTGACCACCTCCCCCCAAACTAAAACAAAGAAATCCTTCTTTTGGACGAAAGTACTCCCGACGAATAGAAAAGTTGGCATAGGACCTTATCAACTGTCAATCCACATATATATCATAACGTATTAACTACCCCTTCAACTTTTTATCGTTTGTTTATTCATTAATTTCAATTCTTTCTCTCGGATTTTGTTTTTTAATTCCAATATTAACTTATTTACGGTTTTCCTTTATTCCGATTTAATCATCTAAGTCATTTATAAATAATGAATTAGCTTATAAAAAAGGAAATACACAAATCGCAGAAGAAAGGAAAGCCAAATGATTTAATTTCAAAACGGCAATGCCATCTATTCTTTGTCTGAAACTAATATCATCTTCTTCTCTTCTATTTCTTAATTTTTATTGACTTGACTTTTATTTAATGATGTTATATATGTTTAAGAGGCTGATATAATCCGAACAAGAGAGTACTTAAGTACTCTATCTAGAGCGTACTAATCTATCAAGAACAACAACCTTATATTACTAAATACCAAAAACGCTATTTTGAAAGATCTTTGTACCTCTGGTCTTCATGAATGACAAGCAGAACACCCATCACCCAAAAATTTTTTAGCATTATTCAAGAATTTTTTTTTTCCAGGACAAAAGCATTCAAAATTTACAAATGAAACTTGGGCTTCGATTTTATTTGGTCTCCTTGGCTTTCTTGTCTTGGCTTTCACTATGTAGTCTCGTAATATACGGAAGGTAGAGCTAAATACAAATTAATTTCGTGTGCATTTATATTGCACGCATTTACGTAATTTGGCTACTCCTCCCCCTATGATGAACACAATTGGGGGAGGGTCACATGGTTCCTATATTTTTTACCCCATCCCCTCTCCTATGTCCCGAAAAACTTTTTTTTAGTATTTTCATTCAAAAACACCTTTTTTTTTGTGTTTCCGTTAAAGAAATTGAAAGAGAAACAAATCAACCACCCTCCCCCCCAAAGATTTTGAAAAATATATAACTTGGAACTGTTCAAATATTTCACGTAGAACTGTATTTTGACTAAATCAACAGTTTCAGATATATATATATATATATTATATATATATATATATATATATATATATATATATATATATATATATATATATATATATATATATATATATATATATATATATATATGTATATATATATCAGCTTTACATCTACAGATTTACAATCCTTGTTGTAAATTTCACATTGACCTTACTTCTCAACAATTCATGATCCTATAGTTAAAGACTCTTCCCTTTGAAAAGCCTACCGACCCTCAGGATTCAGAATTGGTTGAGCTTGTTTTAACTCGCCCCAGCTGTTTTGTAGACTTTGAGGACGCTTCGGCTATTGCGCATTTACATTGTGCCCTACAAATTAAAAGGGAGAAGCTGAAATGTGGTGACAAGTTTGCGCTTGCGCAGTTTAAAATTTTTCAATGGGAATGGATCAGGAAGAATAAAGTGTGATTGAACATATATTAGCCTGTTGATTCTCCTTTTTGGAACAGCTAAGCACAACATATGGTAATTATCTCATAAGTGTGGAAATGTGAGATACGATTTTTAGGCATGATAATGATGAAGTATGATTCTAAGAATTTGTAATTTGGCTCATTACCAACCAAAGCCGAATCCAGGGGAGGGAAGAAGGGAGGTTAGAGAGTTTGAACCCCAAACCAAATGTTTGTCAAATTTGTAAAAACGTAACAAAAATGCATATTAACAATTTTTTTAGTTGTTTTCTAAAGTTTCATTTTGTAAACCCACACCTAAACAAAAATCCTGGATACGGCCTTGGTACCAACACAGTTTCGCCAACATCTAAAGTCTAGATATTTGACCAGGAACATAAAATGAATGGATTCATCAATGATTGGCTCAAATGCCCCAAACAAAAAAAATTGATTTGTCATGAATATGAGCACAGTAAAAGATTAGGTGGCTTAACATTTAATATAAATTTGACAACACTGTCTATTGAACGTATGAGATGAAAAATTTTGTTTCCATAGAAAAATTTACAATGGTCACCAAATTTAATAAAAAAGAAAAGGACAAACACACTCTTTTTCAATTATATTACAAAAATAAGATGCTGATTCTATTGTCGTAATTGACTATAAAAAAGTCAACAGCCGAAAGAAGATATTTAAACAAACTTATATTTTCATAGTTTTATATACTTGGTTACATAATTAATTTAGAAAGATCCACTAAATTAAAGCGACAGCGATCATACATTATTGGTCCAATCACATTGCATAACAAACAGTTAGAATATAATTCTCTGGTCACATGTTAAGAGTTTTTTTTATTAACATTACAAGCGTACGAAGATCACAAACTTAAAAATCAAACAGTCAGTGAAACGAAATAACTTTGAAAGGCAGATCAAGATAGAGCACTCAAAAATCCAAACAGTAATTTCGCAAGAGATAACCGTTTTGAATAGCTTCAGTTTACTCTAAGGACATTCCACCGGGGAACTTCAGTCAAACTAATCAAAGGGAATTCTCCTTTCCCCCAAACACAGAGGCATATTCTCCAACGGGGAATAGCCTTGTATTGATCGATTTTATGATTTTCAAAAAGGTGATAAAAGAAGACTCTGAGCAGTAAAGACGATTCCAACCCAACAAGTTATGTCAAAGAAAACAAAATTATCTCATATGATACCATAAGGAGGCTAAAGGATGAGTAGAACTTCAAAATAATGACGTAGAAGGGAGCGTTACGTCTCTCTTTAAGAGAGACAGTAGATAAATAGTGACACTAAGAGTCGTCCACTGAGGATCCCTCTGAGGTAGAAATTTCAAAACACCAAAGGTGACAATACCTACATATCTGTGTACAAAAATAGCTTTTGAAAATCCTCTAATACCTCCCTGTTCCAAAAAAAAAAAATCGGTTTATGTATGCGAGGGGTCTGTGAAAAATTCATCCTTTATGTATGCGTGACAATTTACTATATTTTTTAAAAGTTTATTTTTTATTTTTTTTATATTAAATTTTTTTTATATTTAATATTTTGTTTTACTAAGGCAAATATTTTTATTTTACTTTCAAAGCTATGTTTCTACGTAACAGTAGCTGATATGTTAACTCAATCAGTCGTATAACGTAATAGAAATGAAAATACACCTAAATGAAAATACAAAAAAACGAACATACAAAAAAAAAACAAAAACGACAACATAAACATGAGAGGCACAAGGGAGACAAATTCACAATTCAAAACAAAATTATAGAAATGAAAATTATTGAACTAAAAAGTATGTATCATCAAGGGTATAATATATTCTTTAAACTTTTTCTTTAAAATAGATAGACTATTCAGGTTTTTAAATGTATTATTAATTTAAGCCTATTCGCTGTAGAATAGATTCGAAATTTCCTTGAAAATGTAGCTCTTTCATAACTTACTGAAGAGTGTATATGTATCAAGATGAACCGAAGTGGGAGCGAGTGAGTGAAAGGGGGCGGCAAGAATATATGAATAATAAAAATAACTTGCTGGCGACTGAATATCATAATACCAAAGTGATAACTGCAAATCTTTAAGTTGACTGAAGACTTGTTATATTAAGAAATAAGAACAGGGGTTTTGTTTCTGAAAATTTTTTAAGTCTCACAGGGCGATGAAGGATAGTACCAAGAATTATTATAAGTATTATAATGATTCTTATAAATATGAATATTAAGGAAAATATTTTTTAAAGATACCATGGAGCGTTCACGAGTTTAGTTCCTTCGACTTCTTCCAAAATACCTATGGCTAAGTTTTCAAATATATTAACCCTCTAAAAGCAACAACAAAAAAAAACTTCCTACTGGTCTTCCTTACGACATGCCCGTCACCTGATAAGAAAATGTTCAGAATTGTCAAAGAATGGGATTGAGGTTAGTGTGTATTAAATAAAAAAACAAGTTTTTTAAACTGAAAGTAAGGAGCGACATTAAAACTTAAAACGAACAGAAATTATTCCGTATATGAAAGGGGCTGTCCCCTCCTCAACGCCTCGCTCTTTACGCTAAAGTTTTTTATTGTTTTAAAAAATAAAGTTGTGAGACAGAGTCAAACTTTAGCGTAAAGAGTGAGGCGTTGAGGAGGGGACAGCCCCTTTCATATACAGAATAATTTCTGTTCGTTTTAAGTTTTAATCTCGCTCCTTACTTTCAGTTTAAAAAACTTTTTTTTTAATTTAATTTCTGATCGTTTTATAGTTAATGCAGCTTTTATTTTGGCTCACCGTCATTGAATAAGTAAACAAAATTTGCATAAAAATTTTACTTTTCTTTTGCTAAATGGCTGTCTCTAAATTTGGTTCTGACGTAATTTACAAATTAACTTACGTAACGAACTTCTATATTCGTATATTTTTCTTCTGGCAAAAAATACAAAGTTGCAGATTTTTGCAGATATGAGCTTGAAACCTGTGTAATAGGGTTTTTTGATACGCTGAATCTGACGGTGTGATTTTCATTAGAATTCTTTCACGTGTAGGGGATGTTTCCCCCCTCTTTAAAAAATCAGGTAAATTTTCTCAGGCTCGTAGCCTTTGATGAGTAATACTAAACTTAATAAAATTTATATATTTAGAATCAGCATTATAAACCCATTCTTTTGATACATTTATTGACATCAAAATTCCGTTTTTAAAAGTTTCGATTACTATTGAGCCGTATCGCTTGTTTTTTTTTATTGTTTTTTTTTATTACGTATGTTATTACATATATGAGGGGGTTCTCCCCTTGGTCAATACAACGCTCTTTACGCTAAAAGTTAAAAAAAAATTTAATTCACAAACCCTGAATCACAAAGGCCATTTAATTAGAATAGATAGCTCTTTTGAAAGCACTAAAAAAAAAACTGTAGCGTAAAGAGCGAGGTATTGACTTGGGGGAGAACCCCCTCATATACGTAATAATTTCTGTTCGTTTTAAGTTCTAATGTTACTTCTTACTTTCAGTTGAAAAAACTTGTTTTTTTTAAAATTTAATTTCTGATCGTTTTTTAAATAATGCTTGGAAATCCGGCGCCCCCTTCATAGAAATTTCCCTTACCCCCAAAGAAACATCCTCCACGGAAAGATTCTCCCGAGTAACCCCCTCCTCCAGCCCCCCCCCACCAGAAAAAAATCCTTCCTGAAAATGTCTGTATACTTCCCAATAACCAATACAATATGTAAGCAATGGGCAAAGTTCATAACTTGCAGCCCTTCTCCTGGGAACTGTGGGGGATTACGTCATCCTAAAAGACATATTTATTAGATTTTCGACTATGCTGAACAAAATGGCTATCTCAAAATTTTAATTGGGTGACTTTGAGAAAAAAGTGAGCGTGGGAGGGGGCCTAGTTGCCCTCCATTTTTTTGTCACTTAAAAAGGGCACTAGAACTTTTAATTTCCGTTCCAATGAGCCCTCCAACGATATTCTAGGACCACTGGGTCAATACGATTACCCCTGAGGAAAAAAAAAACAAAAAAACAAAAACAAAAAAAGAACAAACAAACACGCATCCGTGATCTTTCTTCTGGCAAAAAATGGAAAATTCCACATTTTTGTAGATAGGAGCTTGAAACCTCTACAGTAGGGTTCTCTGATACGCTGAATATGATGGTGTGATTTTCATTAAGGTTCTATAACTTTTAGGGGGTCTTTCCCCCTTTTTTTCGAAAATCAGCCAAATTTTCTCAGGTGCGTAACTTTTGATGGGTAAGATTAAACTTGATGAAACTTATATTTTTGAAATCAAAATTAAAATCTGATTCTTTTGATGTATCTATTGGTATCAAAATTCCGTTTTTTTAGAGTTTTGGTTACCATTGAGCCGGGTCGCTCCTTACTTACAGTTCGTTACCACGAACTGTTTGATAAACACATGAGCAACAAGTCAGTCCAATTGTGTTTGTTTTTTATATTTCATATTGTATATAAAATGCTTTTGTTCGAGGAGGAATCAACCTAAATTTTAGAGAGTTTTATTCTGAGAATATATGATTCAGTACTTGGACACTTAAACATAAAAAGTGGAGTCTGTGGATTTGGTACAATTTTAGGACAGTCCACTCCAATTCCTTTAGTTAACATGTTATGATCGCACACACCACGTCTCCTAAATTGATGGTACCAAGCTATGAATCTACTTTTTAATATAAGTGTTTGATACTCCAAACGTTTATCTAATGTGGTAATTAACCAATCGCAATGGTATTCAATCATTTAGAATTAGAATAGGTTTCTATGTTTACGGTGACTACTAAGCATACTAAGTTCGAATCCCAATTCAGCCTCCAAAGACTTACCTTCTAGCTTTAAGCCAGTACCGATTTTTCTACTCCAGCTTCACAACCCTGCATATAATCTTGCTATAATAATAATAATAATTTATTTATATTTGTCTTTAGGGTGTTTTTCACAGCCAAAAAAAAGTTTGGAAGAATAGGAAGATAAGTCTGCAAACCAAGATTAGAATATTAGAAGCTACAGTGATGACAGTGGTCGAATATGGCTCTGAAGCATGGGCTCTCAGAAGAGCGGATGAAGATTTTCTAGATGTTTTCCAGAGGAGTTGCTTAAGGATTGTTCTGGGTACCCAGCTGACTGACCGTATTTCAAACAATAGGCTATATGAAAAATGTGGTTCAATACCGCTCTCTAGGGCTATAATGAAAGAAAGGTTGAGGTGGCTAGGGCTCGTTGTGCGGATGAAGGATGACAGATTCCAAAAGATTGTTCTTTTCGGCCAACCGTCAAGGGCTAAACGGAAAGCAGGTCGTCCTCGTCTGGGGTGGAAGGACCTCATAAAGAAAGATTTAAAGGAAATGGGAACTTTGTGGGTGGGTGTAAAAAGGGAGGCTTTGAATAGATTGGGATGGAGAAAGAGCGTGCGTAGCTGTTTGGCCTTAGGCAGCTAGGTGCTGCGGTGAGCTGTTAGTAGTAGTGGTGGTATCCGTCTTTACAATGTTAAACGGCAGAGCAAAAAGAACAACAAATAGAATAGAATCCAGGAGGGACGCTGTACGCAGGGGGGAGGGCCTCAGGGTCGGGTTTTCCTGAAATTCAAAATTTTTTAGAGCTTCTGGAAACTTTTTATTCAAGTTATCAAATACATTATGACTTTTTGTGATTACCACCCCCCCCTAAAAAAATCCTTTCCAGCACTCGGGGTACGAACGGAGAAAATGCATAAAAAAGCGTTTCTTGGCAAATTCAGCTCTAGGTTCAGTGCAGCGACCATGATATCCGACAACTGGTGTGACAAAGAAATAGACAACTTATTCTCCCATCGTGGCTATCTAAGCATCGTAGCCAAGAAATATGGAGCACAAATATAACTTATCCATTTCAGTTAATCAATCCCACAAATGAGATACATAAAATTCAGTTGGAAGAGCCACCGCACAGTTACTGAAGCAGCCATGATTGATACGATCAAAAAAAGGGAACGAGTAACTTTCAACATTCAAGATATCAAAGCAACTAAATATCTCATCCTAATTTGGATTCTGTCCACCAGTCTCAAGAAAACTATGAGCTTTGGGGGAAATTTAGGAAGGAAATAGAATACAAATCGAGTTTAGTTCTTGCCCCGATGCACAATCTAAACCGGAAGACTTTTACAAAATTAATGTCTAAATGCAACACGGAAAAACACCATTAATCATGGGCTATAAAAGAGTTTTTATTTGGTATGATATATTATATTTATTAGATTCACTAGAAGAGAATTAATTTACAAGAATTAGAACAACAGATTAATCTATTTGATCGAATTAAAGTTGATTTAAACGACATAATTTTAACCCCTGAATACTATAATTTTATATACCAATAAAACTTATTCCACATGATTTTATATTTGTCTTACACAGCACCTTATTCGGACAAGTTTTATGTTTATTCATATACGTTTTTGTGTTCTTTACCAATCAGTTATGTATATTTAACATTAAACTATTTTAAGTCTATTATTGAGTATGTCCAATTATTTATATATATGTTAGGGCTGACAGCATCGAGGTCGAAAAACACAATATAGTACAGGGCATTTTGACAGTATGCAATACAATGCAGTTGACAATATAGTCAACTGTTCCCCAACAACCCTGACAGAATAACACATGCCAGGATTACGCCAGTTAAAGTCCTGAAAGTAATAATTCAGCCCTTATAATTAACGTGGCTGCTAAATCGCTTTACCCAAAGCTTCTTTTCCAGAAATTTTTAGTTAGTTGTCAATTTGGTCTTGCAGAGTCTTGCCGTCAATTAAAGCACGAGTCTTTTCGATACGTGTCAATGAATACTTTTCCCAAGACGTGCAGAGAAGAACGTTTTGTCCGTCTGTACGACAACTGGAGATTCTAGAGCAGTGGTTCCCTAACGATTTTAGGCCATGCCCCATCTAGGCATTACTAAAATCCTGATGCCCCCCTCCTGATATTTAAATTTTGTTATTCAATATTTGACGTCTACTCACCTGAAGGAAACTTAAAAAGCCATTAACTTGGTATCTTTTGGGTTGTCCTCTAGGAATATTTTACACTATAATGAAAAAAATTTATCTGAATACAATACCTTTTAAACAATGTGTAATGCATTGTATTACTATCATTATCTGTTTTGCTCTTCGAATGCATTTGAATACGACGTCAGGCCTATGAACAACATTTTTTTTTCAAAACTAAGACTTTAAAGTATAGTCAGCTGAAGAGTACTACCCATGCTTCACCAAAATATTGCCATATTCCACCAATGGGGCCTGTGCCCCACGTTGGGAATCACGGTTCTAGAGGACATTCACCTCTGAGAATTGTTTTCTCCAGTTTGGGAAAACTTTGAAGCTTTATTACTGGAGACATGGCGGGGGTGTATTACCCTAGTTTAACTTTCACCTGGTTTCATCAATTTTATCACCTTCTAATAATTGCACCAAGGGGCCCATAAGTACAATGAGAGGTGTCAAGCAATGGTTATATTCCCACATTAGGTATTAGTGGCTAACTAGCAATTTATAGAATTATCAAAGTCAGTTAAAATGATCTTATAAGATCAAGATTGATGGATGAACAAGCGAAGGCATGATAGATGTTAGCCAAGACAAAAGACAAGACATTAATGAAATAAATAAAAGTTCAAATAGGGATAAAATCCTTTTAATAGACAGTGTTTCACAAACATTGATAGAAATTCATAAAAGAATACCAGATATTTCGGTCACATATGCAGTGACCGTCATCAGTGGTAAAACTACTTTTTATCCCTATTTGAACTTTTGCTTATCACCATGGAAAGGCAGTGTGGTCTCCGAAATTATCTATGTCATATTAATGAAATAGAGTCACAAAGGATGTCAGAAGGGAGCCAGAAGAAGGGGGAAGGGAGCTCTGCAGAGAAGGGAGCCAGCATACATTTTTACACGGAGTAAGAAAAGGGTGGGAAAAAAGCCAAAAATTCGTCATATCAAATATAGCGAAAATCTTTAGCTTGTGTATATTCATGGTCTACTGCCGATGGGGGGAAGGGGGTACTGTGCTCCTCTACAGTTAAGAAAATAACCAGCTCACTTATGTCAAACTTTACAAGAAAAAACTTGAGAGCTTCGCTCAAAGTTACAACTCAGAGAGGCAAGCAGTCTATTGATAGTCTTTTTCCTTTTTTTTCTTAAAGATAATGTTTTGTTGGAAGAGCCTCTTCCAAATAATCGGTATTTTGTATGAATTTTTAAGCCAGTAAAAAAAGCAAAGAGTTTTAGAACCACGAGATTTTATACTGGTAGCCTCTCTGTTTCTCTGGGGCTACTTACATGTGGCTCTATAATCTTTAGTTGGTTCGAGTTGGTAATTACTGTAATACAACTAGGCTTTGCTTATTTGACCAACAAAATGCTATAGGCTATCTGCGAATTTTTTGTTGAGGCCTAGTCGGAAAAATTGAACTCGAATGTTTTATGATTATTTTAATGCAGCCTGCCTTCAATATTTTGCAGGAAGTATTCAGTATTGCAAACTATTGCTTCCAAAAGTTTTTAGATTTCAATAAAGTTCACTCGGTTTTCCTTTTCAATTGCTATTGTAAGCAATTTGAGTTGTTAATCGTGCAAAAATGATCTCATAGATGAATTCAGAGATTCGTCTCACAATTTCAGGAAAAGGTTGGTGAACCTTCCACTTATATTTTCCACTTTTTTTTCTTTTTTTATCCAGCTCTTAGAAATGTTGATTATTAATAATTTGATTATTATTGAGAGGGTTTGATGTACTAAGTTCCAGGCATCAGGTGCTTGTCCAGACCACACTTGAAGTAGTTTACTAGCTTATGTTACTTCCTGCTATTACCAGGGCCAAATTTTAAGCTTTGACGCTTCTACGTCCAAGCGTTTTTGCCGCTTTGTTTTTTCGAGATTTTCGTGGAAATTCTCGAGAATTTGGGGATAGTGGAAACACTGAATAGAATGCAACTGATGAGCCAAAGTAATGAAAGAGAGGTGATACCAAACTCTCAACTGCCATTCTTGGGAGACATCTGACAGTTCATGAGTGGGCACAGAGTTCATGTGTTAAATCCCTTTTCTGTGAAAAGGCAGCGCGGCGACGGAGTGCACATGGCACTTTACCGATAATCAAAGCAGTCCAGTCTTCGCAAAGAAAAAAAACTCAATGATAATTTATTGCGCCCCCTGGGATTATACACCCCTAGGCCTGGCCTAGTACGCCTATTGGTAAATCCTGGCCATTCCATTATACGCAGAAATAGGACCCCCCAGGGTGACGTTTTTCGACCAAAAAAATTTCACGTTGGATGATAATTTGACGTTTCAGAGAAATGAGACTTCTCAGTAATTTTTCCTTCAGTGACTATATAAAGCCTACAAAATCACGTGTAGTTTGTATTTTCATTAAGAACTTAAATAGAAGAACAATAAATAGGAGACTTAAATAGGACTAAAATAGGAGAACAATTTATCTGCCTGTTAAGACATTGCTGACCTAAAATAAAAATTCTCACTTGCTATTTTCTTCAGTAAAAAGAGGTTTAACTAACTTTTCTTTCATCATTCTTCTACACTCATTTTAAACGTTTCTTCCTTGAAGAAAACGTTTCAAAAAAATGGAGAAACGAACTGGAAGAGCTGCTGTAAACAATTCAACGGTTAAAGCAAAACGAACCTGCTTTTTTGCGCCATTCTATTCAATTCTGTTCAGAGAATCAAAACAATATAGTGCACATTAACTATTGAATGAAGGGAAATCGGGACAAGCTGCCCCAAGCGTCGTGTCTAGAAGGGGTGCTGCGACCAAGATTTTGAAAAAAGGCGACTACCTAAAGCATAATCTTGTTGTTCATATACCTTCTTCTTTTCTTTTCTTTGGGGGGGGGGGGAGGGGCAAGGATAATTTCATACCAGGTACCACCAACCCTAGGAAAAGCCCTGATAGATTGTATGCTACATAATTTTTGTATGACCATTATAACGACTGAGAGCTCGTTTCTCCAATGTGCCAGAGTTTATGGCACAATTTTCTCCAGTCCCCGTCCCTACAATACAATACAATAAAAAAAAAAAAAAAAAAAAAAAAAAAAAAAAAAAAAAAAAAAAAAAAAAAAAAAAAAAAAAATCCACAAAGCATTAAATAGAAAGGAATAACTTGCCTGGCCCAACAGTTTGGTGTTTTCCAACCCTTGTTCGAATTTCTCCAAGAAATCAATCATTGCTGGGTCCGTTTCAAAATCTGTAAAATGGTTCGTGACCCAAAGTAACACTACCCTTGTCACTTTATCCCTAAGTGTAGGGTCCTGAAACCTGAAAATGTCAACTAAAGTTTACAATCAACTTATTCCAACTGAATGATAAAATAACGAAAAGGCGATTAAGGAGAAAAAATAAACTTAATTTCATTTGAAGAAAAAGCACTTCGAGGATAAAACATGTTTGCTGATGGGAACGTTCTATTCTTGAGGAGCTCTTAAGACAAATGCATACATTGTGATGCGGATTTAGAAGAGCTTGCATAGAATCAGCTTTCCCAGTAGTTTTGAAATCAGGTCTTAAACAGTTAAAGTCTAGAGCTTAAATGAGCTTTACTTTTGTGTACATGTTAAAAAGAGAAAACTCGAAGGAGTATCAACTAACAAAATAATAAACACGTATCTACGTACTAATGATTGGGGTTTCTAATTCGCAGAATCTTAGGATACAGCTTCACATTCCTTTAAGCTGTTATGGGTCATCAAAACTAAGCGCAGTAGGAAAATGTATGGGAGCAATCTATATCTCTGGGCGCTGAATCTGATCGCTTACTCAGATGTTGTATTCATTTGACATACCCTCTTGGCCAAGCGTTCATCATGCCTGCATAGTGGGCAAATCTTAAAAGTTTCGCTGCTCATAAAAGATAGATTTCCGCCCAGGAACGTACACAGAGGAGAGATCTCCTCTGATCCTTCGATTTTTCTTAGAATTCTCGTATGTTTTCAGTAAAATACACTCATTTTTTGAATTTTAGCCCCCCCCCCCCAAAAAAAAAACACAACAACAATGAAATCGTGCATCCGTGCTGGATTTTTACCGGTCCAAAATGTTTCCCAATTTTTTTTTTACACCTAATTAAGTACCGTAGCTTATCCACACAACCACCCGAGTGAACAGAAAGAGTTTACGAAATATCATTGATAAATGATAAATACTAACTAAATGATTATTGAAACTGAAAATAGCTAATGACTGATGTTCTTAATGATATCTAATTGCTCAAAGTTACTAGGAGCTTCAAAACGATACTGTTTTGCACAGGATTGCCAGCTCTAGCGATTTACTCGACAATTTTAGGCATGCTTTTTGCTTTTTGCTGCACTGGAAAATTTGTTCCCGCCGACAATTTAGTTTTCCTCTGAAATTTCTAGTCATTAGCTGGACTTTATGGTTTTAATATAAAGTTATTGTTATATAATTTTGTTTCTATAATTTATTTATCTTTAAATATTAAAGGAACTGTATTTGAAACCGTTTAACAGAAGTAAAAAAAATTCCTAATAAAGAGATCACTGGAAAACAATCCCCACCTAAGTTCTGAATTTAAAAACCGCATATGCACGCTAATCCAACATTAAGATGAGTTCAGAAAATTGTTCCAGGGGGTAAGTGGATTAAAGTACGAAAAATTACATTTCAGACCATATATTTTTACGATGTCCAGTAGGGGGAGCCCCCCCCCCCCAAGCTCCCTTTACATATACTCGTTGGAAATTCACGATTTTAGGTAATACAAGATTGATACTAAAGAATGATATTATCATAAACTGACAAATCTTGAGGATAGATTAACATGTCAAAGATACTGGGATTTTTGGCATATTTTATCACGGGCGATTTCCTTATTAACTAGCAAGATAACCCTTACCACTTATCCTCTAAGTGTCCTTGAACCTACAAGTATCAATTATGGAACACAAGCAACTTATCTCCACGGACTAATACCTTAATGAAGATGCTAATTGAAGAAAGAAAAGATAGCTTCGTTGGGGGAAGAAATCCTTCTCCAGGAAAGAACGACCATGGTAATGGGAAAATTCATACAGAGAGGGTCAAGATGCATGTCTTTATTTGAAGAATTCATCAAAATACACGAAAATTAGATTATCCTTTCAAATTAAACAAAAGCGAAGATGAGGGTATGGTAAGACCATCGTAACACTACGTGTGTAATTTGAGCTTCTCATAGACCAACTATGCTAGATTAAGTTATTATTTCTTATGTTTTTTTAGATTTTAGCATTAAAGCACTTGCTTCCCCCTATTGATTCTTTCTCAGCGTATTCCCTAGAAACAAATATTAAAACAAAAAAAAAAGAAAAAAACTACTTAATAACAAAAAAAGTTTTCTTCCCGCAAAAAAATGGATGGACTGGTAGATTAGGATGAAAAATCAGCTTATATATTTTTTTGAGTTTTCTTTCCAGTTATTTAAAATTGATTAATGTAACCCCTGTGGCTCATTTGCCCTTGCATTCGTTTTCTTCCTGTTTTTGATTTCTTTTAGGGCGTTTTATTTTGATCGCATTTGATAATTTTTCAGTAATATTTCGGTATAGTATACAGATAACTTTTCACGCTTAAAACACCATTTAATAATAAATTGCTTCGCACCTGGATATAACTTTAATAATTGTACAGGCGTTCAGCTGTTACCATCGATAATCTAGCCTAAACAAAAACTTTATAATGCTAACTCGAAATTATACCGATAGACATTAGAATAGCTGAGACAAGTTAGATTTCTCGTGAATGGCGACTATAATATACGGCGAAATAATTGATATTTGCCACGGGAAAATGACTTATGGATATAGCTTACAATAGCTATTTTTTTTAAATACGCTATTTTTCTTAAATGGTTCCACATTGAATTCTTTAAATAAGTGGATTATTGAAAATGATTTATATATATATATATATATATATATATATATATATATATATATATATATATAATATATATATATATATATATATATATATATATATATATAATATATATATATATATATATATATATATATATATATATATATATATATATATATATATATATATATATATATATATACTATATATATATATATATATAAATATATATACATATATATATATATATATATATATATATATATTATATATATATATATATATATATATATATATATATATATATATATATATATATATATATATATATATATATATATATATATATATGAATTTTTAACTTCGACCATTTTCATTCAAAAAATGGTGTTTGCTTCTGTGGCTGCGCAGTTTTCAATTTAGAATATCGTAATCAAGTTTAGCTGTCTGACGATATTTTCTAACCAAGTCGTCTCTCTCTCTCTCCTCTCTCTCTCTTCTCCTCTCTCTCTCTCTCTCTCTCTCTCTCTCTCTCTCTCTCTCCTCCTCTCTCTCTCTCTCTCTCCTCTATCTCTCTCTCTCTCTCTCTCTCTCTCCTCTCTCTCTCTCTCTCTCTCTCTCTCTCTCTCTCTCTCTCTTGCTGACAATAGCAGAATTTGTTGTCTAGTAAAATTACCAAGTGCTATCATTTTATTAGTCCTACCTCATTAACACAATCAATTATTCTTCTTTTCCAACTATACCAATTAATGAACATGAAAGCAGAAATGCAACCATAAAAACATAAATAGAAGTGCAGCAACAGTGAGACAACAAATTAAAAAAGGTTTTTAATTATAAGGCTAACAAATACGCCAAATGACTCAATGTACATAGTTTTTTTTAAAAGCAGCTTCTAAATTGATACTGTTAATGACAGTGGACTGTTGCCACATCACAGACTATCCATCTTATTTTCAATATGTCAATATATGTATTATACGCCCTCTTTTGTTTGTTAAATGTCAGGACGTTTGATATACATTCGTTCTTGTGCTATCAATATATTTAAGAATGCCGTTCACGAACCTCCCTTGTCCCAAGAGTCAGAGACAGAAGCACACAAAAGCTGCACTAGACTTAGTTGTCAAGAACGTATCCAGGATTTGTTTTGGAGGGGGGGATGGTACGAAAAAAACTTAAAAAAAACATCAAAAATTTGTTTATGTTCATTTTTGTTTCGTTTTTATGAGTTGGGCAAACATTTCGGGGGGGGGGGTTCAAATCCCCCTCCCCTTGGATATGGCCTTGTTAATTGTGCTTAGATTTCAGCGTATATCCAATTACCAATGGAGAAACCTTTCAGTCTCAACAAACCTACTTCACATATTATTCGTCATATTACAAATTAGCTCAGTTATTGGCAATAATATGACTGGTACAGGGACTCAGTCACAAAGACCCATAATACATTTTTAATTATATTTTTCTCACTTAATTTATTGCGACTACAAAAGGCAAAACCTGTTACAATAAAAAAAATAAATGAAACCTGAAATGAGAAAAAAAAACAATTTGGGACTTACCACTCTAACAGCTGTTTACAAAGGGTCAAGGGACTGTCAATAAAACATCTATGAGTAAGTAAAAAATCTTCCACGTATGTGGGATCACACAACGACTCATCAAGAAGCCATTTCATTAGTTTTTCAACTGTACCCTGAAAATAATGTAGTTTGTCATACATAAAAAAGAACAGGAAGAGAAAGAGTAAATACTGTTTCTCCAATATATAACAGAGCACATGTAATTATTGGGTAGCAAATGTCAGTATTTATGGCCCTAGTTTACTAGCAACTGATAAGTTGAAAAATTTAAGCATAAAATGAGAATAAACAGAACTCAGCAAAATGTCAGGAAGAACGGATGAGATTAGCAGAGGGATCCTAAAAAAAAAATTAGACAGAAAGCCGCTTTTGGGGTTGTTTATTTTGATCCATCCCAAAAAGGGTTCTAATACCCCTAAAATTTCAGCTATGTATACCTTTGTTATTAAATATAAACTCGAAATGTGAAGAAAACATACATACAGAAAATACAAGCAAGAAGTAGACTGATTATTCACCAATAAAAAACAAGAAGCTTTCAATGACTAGAAGCTTTGTCAGTACCACTGCTTCATTACTATCTTGAAAATATCACCAAAAATCTCTTTAAGTATACTTGTGCACAAAGATGGACTGCGAGAAATATCCCTTTTAACATTGGTCCGAGAGATCCCCCCCAGAGACATTAGACATAAGAGTACATTTAAAAACCTTTCTGATACTTCTCTTTCGCCAATTGTAATTGGGAACACTAATATTTATATAAGTTTATAAGTATTACCTTATGATATTTACTTTTACTAATGTCTTTGAATATTTTTGTAAACATAAAAATTAAAACATAGAGAAAATATAAATTAAAAGAGAAGAACCTTTCAGAAGAACTATTTTTATGCTTAGAAGAAATATCAGAAGAACCGTTCTGATACTTCTCTTACGAAAATTGTAATTGAGACCACTAATATTTATATAAGTTTATAAGTATTACCTTATGATATTTACTTTTATTAATGTCTTTGAATATTTTTGTAAACATAAAAATTAAAACATAAAGAAAATATAAATCAAAAGAAAGACAAACAAACAACCATAATGCTGCTTGTCCAACATATGGCAAGGTGCGTATAGTGACTAGTATTTTTGTTAGTACCGTTACATTTTTAGTGACTCTAAAAGATAAACAAATTTTATGGTTATAAAATCATATTTTGAAATGTGCCTATAATGCTTGCATAAAAAATTACTACAGCTACTTCTTATGGGCCTTAAAAATGAAGGCTCGAAATGTATTGTAGATATAATTGACACCTTGAAATACATATTCTTTTTATGAGTTACAAATACTAAAAAAAGGACAGAAAAATTCTAGTTTATACGATTTTTTATAAAAAAAGGGGGAGGGTACATTCCCCTATAACACACGAAAGTATACGCAGTTTCTCATTTGTATACAAGAAACATAATAAAAAGTTTTATGTTGGTTGTTAGACTCATTATTTTTTATGAGTGAGAAATATTAAAAAAGGGCAGAAAATTCTAGTTTTCACGACTTTTTTTTAAGGAGGGGGGGGGGGGGGTACATACCCCTAAAACATAAAGAAAGTATACGCTGTTTCTCATTTTTATATGAGATAAATAATGAAAAAGTTTAATGTTGTTTGTTAGACAAACAACAATTTCTACCCATTGATGCGTATACTGCTGCTACTGCTACTAACAACTCACTACAGCACCAAGCCGCCTGAGGCCAACACAGCTACGCTTGCTCCTTCTTCATCCTCTTCTATTCAAAACCTCCCTCTTCACACCTACCCTGGAAAATCTTATTTTCCTTAAATCTTTTTTTACGATATCCTCCCACCCCAAGCGCGGACGACCTGCTTTCCGTTGAGCCCTAGACGGCTGGCCGAAAAGGAAAATATATGGCAACTTGTTATCCTTCATCCGCAGAACGTGCCCTAGCCATCTCAACATTTCTCTCATTATAGCCCTAGAAAGCGGGATTGAACCACACTTTTTGTACGGTCTACTGTTTGAAAATACAGTCAGTCAGTAGACTTGCATCCGTAAGACTTGTAGACTTGTTTGTTTGATGTGTATGATTACTTCTATTGTAGCTACTTTAAATGTGCGATATATTGAAAAATTGTCATGGCCAACAAGAGGGAAAACGAAAGAAGCAAAACATGTAAAATTATGAAAAAACAGTCAATATTTACATTTGTGGGAAATAAAAGGGGGTAAATGGAGAACAAGTGAAGAAAAACGACATAAATAACTAAACAACAAATAAAGCAAATAACGTGAAAAAAGATGCAAAATAAACGATTACTATAATTAGTGAATAAGAAAAATTATGAGATTTTAAAGCTTTTTCCTATTTTTGCAGCTATTAGGCAGAACCCACATAAGAACTAGTGTCCAATAGTTGTCTAAATAGTCCAACAAAAAGTGATAATAATATAATACATTAACTAAGCCTTACTAGCTAAAAAAAAACGTAATTGGAGGTTACAGTGTAAGCATGTAATGCCAGGGCTAACAACTGTAACATTCTGAATCGCATTTTAAGGCCAACAGTCTTTTGAAAAAAAAAAAAAAAAAAATACTCCTCCCTCACCAAGAGCCAAATCTTGGGTATGGATTTAATCTATTCGATCTATTTAATGCCAGAATTATTCATCTCTTTTTTTTACTAACAATTATATTTTTAAGAACAATAAATATACCAAGAGTTTACTTAAAGTTTCAAAGTTTGCGAATTTCTTAAAAGCTGCCCAAGAGTAGAAGGTCTTGTTTTGAAATCAACGATCACCAACGTTGCCTCTGGAGTTGGTGCTACCCCATATACTGGAGTTACTGTTCCCAGTATTTTCTACCGACTGGTATAACAATTTTTGTCAGTAAAAAAAATAAATAAAAATCCGTAAAAAAACATCGAAAAAACAAGTAAAAAAACATGGAAACATCGAATCTCACATACGTGGTAAAATTTTAAAAGGCTTCACATTACAAATCTTAAATCGATAATACCAATGTATAGATTTTTAAGTTTTTTAAGAGTTCCTCAAGAATAGAGCATTGCCATCATCAACTTGTTTTATCTTTGAATAGCCGTTTCTCCCAATGAAAAACTATTTTCATTTTCTTCATTAATTTACTTTTTTATTTTTCTATTAGTCACTGGGAATAAACTGATTATAAACCATAGTTTAGCATTCGTAGCTTTCTGGACTCTACATTTAGGGAAAAAGTGTCGAGGGTGGTCTTGCTCTGGGTTACGAAGCACTTTAAAGATTTTGGAATGGATCCAGCTATGAGTGGTTTCTTGGGGAAACTTGAACAAGGCTTAAAGTTTTAACTTTTAGGAAGAGAATAAGAGAAAATGAAGAGAAGAAGAGAAGAAATAGAAGAGAAGAACAAAAATGATAGCCTTTTTAAAATTCTTAGGCTGAGAAATTGTCCTTATCGTCGTCGAGAAAGCACTCTACGATATACAGATGTGACTAAAATGGAAAAGCTGTTTCCTTGGACTTATATGCCCCGTATACACTGGGCGGCAGCCCAAAGGTACTATCATGATTGCCCCCTTGAGGGCAGCCTAGTAAAGAACGAGCCATATCCCTTACTATTCGAACATTATAAACACACTGAGGAAAAATCGCCAATTGAAGCTGATTTACGAATAATGCTAGTAATAACAGTAGTAGTACTAACAGCTAACCGCAGCACCAGGCTGCCTGAGACCGACACAGCTATACACGCTCTTCCTCCATTCTAATCTATTAAAAGCCTCCGTCTTTATATCCTCTCAGGAGGTTCCCATTTCCACTATATCTTTCTTTACGACATCATCCCGCCCCAACCGAGGACGAAATGCTTTCCGTTTAGCCCTAGAGGGTTAACCGAAAGGACAATCTATGGCAATCTGTCATCCTTCATCTGCAAAACGTACCCTAGCTATCTCAGCCTTTCTTTCATTATAGCCCTAGAAAGCGGGATTGAACCACACTTTTCGTACCGCCTACTGTTTGAAATACGGTCAGTCAGCCGGGTACCCAAAACAATCCGTAGGCAATTTCCCTAGAACATCTAGCAAATCTTCCTCCGTCTTTTGGAGCGCCCATGCTTCAGAACCGTATTTGACCACTGTCATCACTGTAGCTTCCAATTTTCTAATCTTGGTTCGCAGACTTGTCTTCCTATCCTTCCAAACTTTTTTCAACTGTGAAAAAACACCCTGAGCCTTGGCTATTCTACTTTTAACATCTTCACTGCTCCCACCGTCTTTACTAACATTCTACCAAGGTAAGTAAAGCTGTCCACTAGATCAATCTTTAATAATATAATATTAAAACGATTTATTTTCAAACGCCTTTTTGATTTACGAATGGTAGCTTTTATTTCGATTACTATTAATGGTAGCAGTTTGTTTCCAAAACAAATCCATGGGAATTCCAAAACATAGCCAAGAACAGCCACTGGGAATCGCCGTAACCAAATTTCTCACTGCCTCCCCCCCTGTCCTTAGTTGGTGCCCTGGCGGGCACCAACTACCACACGCATGCATCTATATTCAAGTTCAACATACGAAACTAATATATACTTTTTGAAAAATACACTTTTTGCATTAAAATATGAGCTAGAATCTGAGTCCCGACGGCAGTCTTTTTTATGCACAAAACAATGTTTTTTTTTTGTTTTTTACTGATATTTGTCTAATTAATCATTGACTTTTAATGTTAACAAACTTTAAGAGGTTATTGTTCCTGATCTTGTTTAGATAAAACTTCTGAAGAGAACTAACCTTGATAACAATCCTTGCTTTTGTAGAAGGCTGGCCAACAATAGGTCGAAGTTCAACAACTTGTACTATTCTCCCATCCTCTTCCAAACGAACAATATTTTCTTCACCCTACAAAACAAAGATATATATATATATATATATATATATATATTAATATATATATATATATATATATATATATATATATATATATATATATATATAATATATATATATATATATATATATATATATATATATACACATACATATATATATATATATATATATATATATATATATATATATATATAATTATATATATATATTATATATATAATATATATATATATATATATTAATTAAATGCCGTGCCATAGAGGAGGACTTCGTTTAACTTTGATTAGAAGAGGAGGCAAATCTGGAAACAAAAATTTGACTCCTGTCTTCCCTTTCAAGAGTTTTCTGCATTCTCCGATAATATTAGTGTTCATTAAACGAAAAAAGGAAAAAAGCTTTTGAAAATTACTTATTATAATTATGGAGCAATTGTCTTAGAACTTGCTCTAAAAATATAATTCACAACAATAAGTGTCTTTGCTTAGAATGCATAACCTTCATTAATAAAATAGCGTTAGTCACGAATATAGCGTCATCTTAGTTTACAGTGCTGCAATACCCACATAAGAAATTTGTTTATCAAGCCTATAGAACTAGACACTCTGTATCTGTACCATTCTTTAATTTTGTTCTAAGCAATATTTGTTTTTTCTCAATGCTAAGATACAGATGAAGGCTTAATCAAGTCATGAAAAAAAAAGGAATCGACCCTCTGGGCTATATAATTTGTTCTCCAAATTATTGGGCGGCCACTCCCCCCCCCCCTCCCCAAACAACGCCGCAGTCCTTATGTTACTATTTCACACCAACTAAGACAGGACATACAATTAAAACGGAAAGAGCTATCTCCAGTGCATTCTGTAGATGAATGAGCGTTAAACAAAAAAGAAGAACACAAGGAAATAGCGACGGCCCAGGGTTTTTTTCGCAGTTGAAAAAAGTTTGGAAGAATAGCAAGATAAGTCTACGAACCAAGATCAGCTGTAGTGATGACAGTGGTCAAGTATGGTTATGAGGTGTGGGCGCTTCGGAAGACGGAAGAGGAGTAGCTAGATATTTTCTAGACAAATTCCTGGGGTGCTACCATTTTGTCTAACTGTCACAAGCACTAAATGACATAAAATCTAACCGTCAGGACATCGACAAAAAATTCATAAGTTTATATAATAGTAATAATTATATAATAGTTTAGAAATAAATTTCGGCTATATATTTGCACATCAGGGGGGTGGGGGTAAAGCATAGCATATATTAAATACGTAACCTAACCTAGGTACCTTTTCCCCTCTAAGCCCCAAAAAACTAAAAGTTTTAAAATTTTAGATGTTATGACGGTTAGTGATTCTGACGGATTTTTGTGTCGATGTTATGACGGATTTTGTCGATGTCCTGACGGTAGTGGTCCTGACTGTTAGATGTTATGACGCCTTCCCAAAATTGCTTACGCACTGTTTAGAGACTGACTGACTGTATCTCAAATAGTACGCTGTAAAAAAATGTGGTTCAATCCTGCTTTCTAGGGCTATGATGAGATTGCTAGGACACGTTCTGCTGATGAAGGATAACATATTGTCAACGATAGACCTTGTCACCCAACCCTCTAGGGTTAAACGAAAAGCAGGTTGTCCCGAATAGACTGGGAGGATGTCGTAAAGAAAGATTTAAAGGAAATTGGAACTTCTTGGGAGGGAGTCAGACGGAAGGTTTGAATAGATTGGGATGGATGAGGAGCGTGCGAAGCTGTGTTGGCCTCAGGTGGCTTGGTGCTGCAGTGAGTAGTTAGTAGTAGTAGTAATAAACATATATGAAAAGCTTTATTATGTGGGGTCTAGCAAATAACTTTAATTACAAATGCCAATAAAGAATATTTTCATAGAAGATCAGTAATTATAAACATTAATAATGCACTAACTAAACATTACGACACAGACAAAGGTTTAATTAAGATTTTGCTAATAAAAGATGGAATTTCTGAACCAAGAAATATATGACTACATTATTTAATTCAGAAGCTAAGGTTGCATTGCCTGAGATAATAGGGTTTAACTTCTTCTTTAATTAAGTCGAAGCAACTGAGTTTCGAAAAAAAAACACACAAAAAACTAGGGATAATGAAGAACACGTGATTGATTTCTCAAGTTCAGTGTGAAGTGGTACATTAGGAGTACAATTAAACTCTCCTGGCATAAAACCGCAATTATCACTGTAAAGTGCCAAAGATATTAAATAAAAACAATTTTAAAATACCCATCTTAGGTTATTCATAAATAAAAACAGGATTTCCTATGATTTTCTGTTTTTTCGGCTGTTTCAAAATTACGAAGTTTTAGGACAGAGCCACATTTCCGCCAAATTTGCCATGATGAACCGTCAAAATAAATAAGCGAAATTAATTAACCTAACTTGGCAACGCTCTACATCCATAAAAGTTCAAACACATAACAATCAGTTGGTTGCCAAAGACAACTACAACTTCAAAGGAAAGCTATGCCTTCTTAAGGTGTTTGGTGCCATACGGTTTTAGCTCCTTTTTCCTGATTTTTCACACCCGTTTTTTTTAATTTAAAATTTGACATCCGCTACTGCCAAAAACTACATAACTGCACATGGAGATCTTTTTCATTAAAAACTAGATTCCAGATTTCCCCATTTCTTATTTTTTTTTTTTTTTTACTTATATACGGTTATACAAGATTTCCCTTCAATTCAAGTAATCAAAATTTATTTTCACTTTACTTCGTACTTTAAAATGTTTGTCTTTGACAAGATTCGTTCCAAGCTTTCTACCACCTATATTATTGACTTCAGTCTTCTCAGCCTGCTGGCGAGTGATGATTCCACCGGTAGGCACGTATAATATTATCTAAAGAAAATATTAAGGATACAGTAATTAAATTATTTTATCTCTTCGTGAGAAGGACAAAGGCTAAATTGAGCTTCTATAAATGAGTAACAAGAGGGAACCATTGACCCAAGGGTTAAATTTTCCTTTAAAATATGCATAGCTTGAAACTGTTTTATACTGTCGTTAAACACTCGCCAAGGAAATAAACATAAAAAAAGTTATTAGGCCTTGTTTTGTAACTTGCTCGGTATCGTTGTAGTCTATGGGCTCATCAGGAGGAAACAGTATGATAACAAAAGATTGGTGCCATTTGATTTCCCAGTCAATACCCTTTCCAATTATAATGGCCACTGTCACGGCAATTGTGGCAACTGTATTGGCAATTGTCACGGCCACCGCCGTGACAATTGCGCCCTATCCCTCCCTATAGCCCTAAATTATATATTCTCCGCTCTTTTTCATTGCTTGAATCGTCATCGTGTTTTCGTTAACGGACATTTTACAACGTTTTACTTAACTTACTGAGTCTTTCTTTATTCACAATTTGAGAGGCTTATTTTGACCCCTTCCACTCATCCGATTTGGCCCAAAATGTGCACACAGCTTCGATTTACCTAACATTTTAATATTCTGATGTATTTGAATTTCAAAAATACTTAATTGTTCTTGTGAAAATTCTGATAAATGCTTCCGATTCTTGCAACCATGATACAGTGTTACATTGGGCTTGTGAGCGAGGAAAAGCTGCTGTTTGTAAGCAACTTATTTTAAATAAAGCCAGAACATATTCATTAAATTTTCCCCGTAAGTTCAATTACGAAAAGTATTATTTGTGCATAAAAAGGAAAAAGGTAGTATCTCATCTTTACTTAAAAATAAAAAAGAAAATGTGGCAAACATAAAAATGAGAGAAATGTATAAAGGACGAACTACAGCCAGTTGTAAGTGAAATTTTAAAATGTATAGTAAAGAATGAACTCTAGAAATAATTAAAAAATTATGTAAATTATAAGATCTCGTGTTATTATGTAACCTGTATAAATATTTCAGTTGCCTTACTGACAATTTTGTGATGGTCTTTAAAACAAGAAAATTTCGAAATACGCTTTAACTGATTTTACCTGATAAATTACTAGCTACAATAAAATCTTTCGTTGCATTTTGTTTAGAAAAAAATATGCCATCTACTTTACAAAAAGAGCTCAGACGGCAAAAGGCACGAGAACGAAACCAGCTTCAAAAACACTGGAAACTGAGTCTCAAAAAAAAAAAAAAAAAAAAAAAAAATACTGAGCAAAAACAAAAAGCACTTTTGTGAGAGCCTGCAGAAAAACGGACTCACCGTCGTTAGTTAGATGCAAATCAGCATTCACAAGCTCGAATGGCTGAGGCTGCTGAAGAGCAGACTCGCCTCATGAACTAGATGTTTTGCGTCATTCACAAGCTAGGGCTGAGCAATCAGCAAGTGCTGATCAATTCAATCGAACAATTTTTACTTTTATTGAAAGTTCATGGGAAATTTGTACAAAGAAATGCTACCTTAATCATCATTAATTGTGCGATTTCAAGACTCAGTAAGTAAATCAACTAAGTCTGCTTAATGCGCAATTTCAGTCAACTATCTATGGATATGCCCACCAAATTTTAGTTATGTTTAAAGTATGTATATGAATATCTAACAATTCACAGTTCTTCATTTAAGTAAAATGCGAAGCATTTGTGAAGAAAATGCGAAGCATCTTATTTAAATGAAGAACTTGAATAGTTAGATGTCCACAGGTAATTGTTTAACTGTTTTAACTGTTTTTTGTTTTGAAAAACGCGTTTTTTTTAAATGCTTTGTATTTTACTTCAATAAAGAATTGTGAATAGACAATGAATGGAGTACTCTGGTATCTGGAGTATCAAAAGTTACCTATGGATTCAAGTTCTTTATTAAAATAAAAAGCTTCGCATTTGCGATTTCATTCTTAACTCAGTCAACAACATCAAGTCATTGCGAAAGATTGTGAACAGTTGGATAAATATATTATTATTCAACCAAATACATTTATATTTTTGTTATTTAAAAGTGAAGTAAAAGCGTGGATACAAATAGAAGAAAACATGACAATCTGATTTATAGAAACTTTTTGCATGTTATAAGTAAGAATTTTATTAATGTTTTGTTTTCTAGTAATTTTTGTATATATCCTAGCGCTATATCTGACCTTTATAGGGGGAGGGGAAATGGGATGCATTTTCACGATGGAAAGTGTTGATTGGGGAATCAAATGGTACTACTCGTTTGTTATTAGAATGTTTGCATTTTATGAGCCCCATAAACTCCAATATTACCATTTGCTCAATTACTAATGCAGATCAAAACAGTTTTCAACCTAAGCCAAAGCGCTCTAATGAATATTAATAATGTGATAATCCTCATGTCTATACCTCGCCAGCATAAGTGTCAAAGAAAAGGGGGAAGTACTTAATTTAACACTCTTCCTGTTAATTGTGAACATTAATGGCGAGTCATGGACTCTTCAAGATTCTGAGGAGTATGTGTCTAAATCATCAAAACAAGAACGTAAATTAGCGTTTGACTTACTGTGACTTACCCTCAGATGTGAAATGGTAAGTCGATTAATAGCGTGTCAACAAGTCCTCATGTTTATTAGCGATGCGAGCGATAATACAAAATGGTAGATAAATTTTAATAAATGTAAAGAAACTTGTAAATGTATCCATTTTATAAAAATCAAACAGTTCGTGGTAACGAACTGTAAGTAAGGAGCGGTCCGGCTTAATAGTAACCGAAACTCTAAAAAACAGATTTTGATACCAATAGATACATCAAAAGAATCGGATTTTTATGCTGATTTCAAATATATAAGTTTCATCTTTAGTCTTATCCATCAAAAGTTAACAGTCTGAAAAAATTTGCCTTATTTTCGAAAAAAGGGGAAAGAGGTTTCAAGCTCCTTTCTGCAAAATGTAGAATTTTGTATTTTTTGCCAGAAGAAAGATCACGGATGCGCGTTTATTTGTTGTAGTTGTTTTTTTTTTCCTTTTCCCAGGGGTGATCATATCGACCCAGTGATCCTAGGATATCGCGAGAGAGCTCATTAGAACGGAAATTAAAAGTTCTAGTGCCCTTTTTAAGCGACCAAAAACATTCGAGGGCAAATAGGCTCCCTCCCACGCTCATTTTTTCCCAAAGTCACCCGATCAAAATTTTGAGATAAACGTTTTATTCAGCATAGTCGAAAACCTAATAAATATGTCTTTGGGGATGACTTAATTCCCCAGAGTCCCCGGGGAAGGGCTGCAAGTTATGAACTTCGCCCATTGTTTACATATAGTATTGGTTATTGGGAAGTATAGAAGTTTTCAGGAGGGATTTTTTCTGGTGGGGGGGGGGTCGGGGGAAGGGGATTACGTGGGACATTTCTATGAAGGGGGCGCTAGATTTCCGAGCATTATTTAAAAAATGATTAGAAGTTAAATAAAAAACACAAGTTTTTTCAACTGAAAGTAAGGAGCAACAATAAAACTTAAAAGAACAGAAATTATTACGTATATGAGGGGGTTCGCCCCCTAGTCAGTACCCCGCTCTTTACGCTTAAGTTTTTTTTAGTACTTTCAATAGTACTTTAAATAGCTATCTATTCTAATTAAACGGCCTTTGTGATTCAGGGGTCATTCTTAAAGAATTGGAACAAAATTCGAACTTTAGCGTAAAGAGCGAGGTATTGACTATGCCTGAATTAGGCATGACAAAAAAAAGCTATGTTAAATCGCGTTACGTTAAAAAAATGGATTTTTTGTTCATATGAAAATCTTGGATTTCAGGTCGAATTTCCAAGTGCTAGAATAGTTTTGATTATAGGATAAAACCTGTTGCCGTGAAAACCAATATTCCAAAAGGTTTCGCAACCTTTTTCATGATAACCAAGGGAACGAACAGAAAAACTAGGTTTAATATTGCATTAGGCCTGACAAGAAAAGCTACGTTAAATCGCGGTAGATGTCTAGTCAATTCGTTCATTTTCTAAACACCTTACATGAAGCAAGATTAAGCTTAGAGCTAATGTAGGCCTATCTGTAATCCAAAAAGCTTCCTAAGCAGACAAAGAAAAAGACACCATCTAAAAGAAATCACCACATGGTTTTTTATTCAATAATTAAAATAAAAAAATACTAAAATAAAACAAATAATGAAAACTCTCTAACAATAAGAGATATTCAGTATTCATTATATTTATACAACTAAAGACCAAGGCTATGCCAAGGGGAGTTCGGAGTGAATCCCCCCCCCCTCAAGTATCAATAGTGACATAAAAGAAGATATCTTTAGGTTATGAAATGGCAAATACACGATAAACTACAGTTTTGATAGTTTATCGATACCCTAATTTTATTGATTGCTTGATTTTATAGTATTCAAAGTTTGAAAAAAAAATTGTACAAAATACACTTTTATTACAAATCTAGTTTACATACCTGTAAATCTCAATTTAATAATTGAGAAAAAAAAATAAATAATAGGATTATTTGATATTTTTAATACTTAACGTTACATTAGTTAAGAAGACTAAAGTCACAAATTGGGAATAAATGAAGATAAAGAGGTGATGAAGAGAAACTTGGCCAAATAGATAGCTACACTTACCAAGGCAATATTATTAATGAGGGCTTATAGGAGGGAGGGAGTAAAGAGTGAAGCTTTAAGGTGGAAGAGACATGGTATTGCGGTAAGGTGGCAGTAGTATAGGAGTACTGACGCATCGTTTCTCAAACATTTTAGCAGAATAGGTCAAAATTAAAGTCAATAAGATAATGATTCCACTTACACTTAATAATAGGTGAATGCTAACTATCCGAGTCATAAGTGGAGCTTAATTTTCTTAATTATAAAATTTACACAAAATTGAGCAAATGCCCGAATTCGGCATTCCCTGCTGAAGATTTCTGTCTCTAAATAAATGTATCATACATTGTCTTAAAGCTGATTAAAATCTATAAAATAATGAATAAATGTTTTTTTTCCATGCATGCGTTTATCTTGTGTTGACTAACTGTAGCCCGTTGCCTATGGGGTTGTGACCCACCTAGGGGTTGTATCTAGACCCCGGCGCCGCGCCGGCGGATCGACCGAACGCCGCCGACGAGAGGCCCGGTCGAACGCCGCCGAAGTGTCGTAACGCCGCCGGCACGCCGAAGGCGCGCCGCCGCCGGCCGAGGCGGCGGCGTTCGGTCGACTTTAAATTAATTTTGCGGCAATTTTTTATTGCGTCAACCGCAAAGTCGGAGCTTTTCCTTCTCGTGTGGTTTAGTATTTCGATTTTCCTGATTAGAAATCAAGCAGGGCTTGCACTATCCCCGAATTTTTGGGTATTTCCCCGAAACAAAAATTGGTTCCCCAAATCCCCGAAAATCACGCAATCACGGTGAATCACGCAATCGCGATTTATCACCAGTGACTTTCCCTACCAAATATTACTTTGCATACCATAATTCTTCACTACTCTCTTGTTCATTAATTTTCGTCTCTTTTGTTACTTTGCATAAAAACCAGACAGATGCAATATGCAATTGCAAATATTACAATATACACAGTTCTTAATTTGTTGACAAAAAAAGTATCGTCTTTATGAAATGATTTTAAATCATTTCGAATGCAGTTTCCCAATCGCTATTTCTTACATCATTCGTAGTCAAGAATTTTATTTTCAAGTTGAATAGAATTATAGAACGCATTCACTACTATACAGCTTCAGCCTTCAGTTGGATTTTGAAATTGACAGCCGACAGATTGTTTCTACAGCTGAATTGTAAGTTTGCAGATTTTTTTTTTTTTTGCTGTTTTTAGATAAGATTTTCACAATGTTTAACACTCAATTGTTGAACGCCTGATAGAAAATACAATCTTCTTTCTGAAACATTTTTACTCCCCCCCCCCCCAAAAAAAAAACCGGTCTATTGAGAGAAAATTTAGCTATAAACTAAGCCATGTACAAGGTTAGGGAATTAAAGTTCGAACCGGAAGTTACCCCAAAAATATGATTAATAAATAAATTGTAAATTATTGCTTATAAGGGGGGGGGATAGGGGGCTATCATTTTCAAATGATAATACCTCATTTTTTTTAAAGCAGGGGTGCCAAAAAGATAATTATTTTTTTTTCATTTAAAGTGGAGACAGAAGAAAATGATATCAAATTCCCTGGGAAACCATTGAAATATTTTGATAGACCCAGGGCCCCCCATTAGGACTTCCTCATTGTCTTGGGTATTTTGCGATTTCTCATAGGCTACTGGCCTAATTTGGCTTTTGTGTGTGCTCCCTTTTAATTAGATTCTTTGGATCTTATTGAATGCCACGGCGAATCTATGACTCAGTTTTCCAATACTTTGAGGTATATCCGAATAATTTCGACATTTTTGTTGTTGTCTCTGTACCCCTTTACTCATTCCCTCAATTTTTTTTTCAAGGAACACTAAGCTGCTTAACGTTATTTTGCGTGCTTGTTTGAACCATATAGTGACCTAGTTAATTATTAAGTAAATTATTTTTCTAATGAAAGCGGAGACGGTATCCTATCAAGGTGGTATCCAGAGGGGGGGTAGGGAGGTATTACATTTAAATGATAATATCTCGAAATCTTTTTTATTGAAAGCAGGGATCCCAAAAAGTTATTTTTTTTAAATTTAAAGCAGAGACAGCATCCTATCAAGGTGGTATCCAGAGGGGGGGGGGGTAGTGAGCTATCATACTTAAATACCTCGATTTTTTTTGAAAGCAGGGGTGCCAATAATTTAATTATTTTTTTTTATTTAAAGCAGAGACGGTATTCTATCAAGATGGTATCCAGAGGGGGGGATAGGGAGTTTTTATATTTAAGTGATAGTACCTTGATTTTTTTTTTTTTATTGAAAGCAGGGATGCCAAAAAGTTGATCAGTTGACAAAAATTAACAAGATTTTCGTGAGTTATACTTGATACAGCACTTGCATGGTTTTATTGTCCAAAGGGAAAGGGACATATGCGTCCAACGGTCCAACCCGTTTTTTTGTTATTGATGAAACTGGTTTGCTTTGAAAACATTCATTCATAAGTACCAGGCAGATTCACACTAAAACGAATTGGTGTGACGAAAGCAATATCGACATCCCCACCTAACGTTGCGCTCGAGTGAAAATGGCGCCCTTGGTCCAGTGCCCAAGTTACATTAAAAGGCCAGGTCATAAAAAAAGCTTTCAATTTGGGAGGTTCAAGGAGGAGTCTTTGACAGGCTTATGACCTCAGGGTACTAGATGTTGCAACGTTCTTACGTATCTACAGTGGTTTAAAAAGTTCGATCACCCCACAAATGATTACCAAAAATATGCACAAATATAACGAATGTAACATTTGGAATATTATAACACTTTTTTCAAAGCTTTGAAGAAAAGCAAAAAAGGCTAAATACCCCTAACTACGCTTGAAAGCTATTTTAAAAAGAAACTCTTTGGAGATTTCCATGGAAATGACCATTGCAGAAGCTTTGAGCCTGGGTGGGGATCAAAGAGGAGTCTTTGAGTATTTTGACCACAGGTGACTTATTGTTGCGACTTTCTTAAATTTGGTAATTTTTGTGAGCATTTGGAAATCAAAAATTAAACTTAATAACTGATACTAAGTGTCCTAACATTTTGCTTGGATTAAAGTGACGAACTAGGATGATTAATCTCAACATCTTCCTGGACCTACTTCAGTCTGCTTATTATTTTATTTAATTACATTTAAAACGGATGAGCTTTTCATTTTTTACCTAAGAAAATAGCTGGCATTTCATTTTTTTCATACCGAATAAACCATTAAGTGTTTTTGTTTCATTGTAATTGAAGTGTTCTCATGTGAAGTGTTCATCATTTATTTTTCAATTTGATAAATTTACTCCTTTAGATGCAGTTTATAATTTGACTGATATTAGGTATTTATCAGTTTATAATTTGGAATGAATCCCCAAAAGAAAAAACCAATAATATCCAAAAGAGCAGCCAAAAGCAATAAAAAAGCAGCAGTTCAGCCTTAGCCTACATGACATATATTCTATAAAGGAGCCAAAAAAAAAAAAATTAAAATGTATTTTTTTTTAAGTTGTTATTAAAAACCAGTTTTTAATACAAGAATCCAAAAGGATTCTTGCTTTTTAGGAATCCAAAAGCGCAAAAAAAACAATCAATATCAAAGTCGCCCATTTCAACTGTTTTAAAGGTGACAAAACAGATATAGGCAAAGGGCATTATGAAAAAATTATGATTCTGAGTTCAAAGTTATATTCAAAGTTTTTACCCAGATAGCTGATGAATTTTGTGATACGGTATTTGAAGTTTTGTATGCAGTATTGCTCGATGAAAAAAGCTACTAATTTTGATAATTATTTATGTTAAGAATACATAGCTAATAGATACTTCAACTACTCGTATTATAAAAGGGTTCTGAAACGCCACAGCCATTTCGTTTCTACCAGATTTCTACTTCTCTTGATGAATAACGAAGAAGACCAGTTTCCAGCCAGCGACTTGTGAATTTTCGGACTCATGAATAGGCTCGAATCTGTTGTAAATTTAAGCTGTGATTTGAGAAAGACTGATGAAAACATAAATGTTTGCGGCCAACATTGATCGCGCCGGCGGCGCGCCGCCGACATAATATCGGCGGCGCGCCACCGACATCTTACCGGCGGCGCGGCGTGGTGCGCTGTTTTTGGCCCCGCCGCCGCCGGTCTTCCCTCATCGGCGCGGCGCCGGGGTCTAGTTGTATCTTCAAGGTTGTTAAACGATGTCCACCACTAATATTCGCATATCACAAAATAATTACTGGTTAAAAAAAAAATCAAGATACTTTGTGAAGCCTAATTACTTTGGAAAATACATGAGTAATTCTGATCAGTTTGTGGAATATCATGCTGATTGATGAACTCTACCAATCATTAGTATATTTTTCCGAATATGATTTTAATGATTAAATTGATGGGAAACAAAATTAATAAAATTATTTAAATTACGAGTATTATTATTTTCTATTTTAATATTGATTGATGAGTTTTAAGGAGTTGAGCGTTGGGTATCAAATTAATAGCAGCAGGGTACACAGGGGCGTCGTTTGGGTGTGGCAAGGGGGGGGGGCAGTTGCCCCCCCCAATAATGTGAAGAAAAAAATTATACATCCCATGCCCTTTGACTATCCGGATATGGACCTCTCTCCCCCCCTCCAATAAGAATGCTGTAGATTCGCCCCTGAGGGTACATGATATTGTAGTTATATTTTTTTTACCCCTTTTGAGGCTAAAGTAAATTAATTTTTTTTTTTGATTCCATGGATTTATTCGATTGTCCCTCCTCTATATCATGCCCTGGCATTTGGAGGGGACGTGGTTGTTTTAAGTTTTTTTTTTTTAAATAATTGATACTCAATAAATAAAACTGTAATCTTTGTGAGGAGGAAGAACGACAAAGTCAATTATTTTTTCTATCCATTAACTCCTATAAGAATATCCTAAGACAAGTGCTCGTGAAAACCCGGTCTTAATAATAGAAAATTATATATATATATATATATATATATATATATATATATATATATATATATATATATATATATATATATATATATATATATATATATATATATTCCATATGAAAGACCGCCGCACTGATGACAAAACTTAATTTTAGATGTAGAGTAGAGTCTATTTGAATTCAGTGAATAAAAAATACAATGCTGTTTCTCAGTTTTTATTCTTACCTGATGCAAAATTCTGTAGTAATCTTGTTGAGTTATACATACGAACTGGCAGTCACTACACTTGGTTCTCATCACACCTTTATGATAAAGCTTATCCATCGTTGGTGTTATGCCAAAGCTTAAGTAAATAAACACGTTATTATATACAAGTTTATATATATATATATATATATATATATGATATATATATATATATATATATATATATATATATATATATATATATATATATATATATATCAATTTCTAATCATATTAAAATAAAATTGCACTAAAGAACTATTTATTTTATTTTTCTGTAAAAAATAAATTTTCAATAATATTTTTTATGCGCATATGAATAAAATGAGCGTTCTCTTCTTGAAAATATGTAATAAAGTGTTATTCTTGAATACCAAATTGAGCAGTTGTTATGACAATAATATTCTTTTCTCTAGTCTAGATTACTGTTAAGTGACTCTCCCCTCCCCCACTTCTGACATCACCTGCCCAGGAAAACCTACTAAGTTTAAATCGAGCTTAATTTCAATTTGTCGAAATCGGGACAATAATTAAATATTTGGATTCAGCCTGACAGTTTTTGAAAGTAGGGAGATTCTTTTCCCTTAAAACTTACTGATCATAAAAAAATCGACCATAAAATTGAAATTACTTGATCATTTATAGGGAATACTGAGCCATGTACCATATATAGGATACACAGGGAACACTGAGCCAAAATCAGTAATTTATTATAAAGTCTCATTGAAGGCACCTTAGGTACCCTGTGATGGCATACTGTGGTGGTTTCTACTTGTCAATAAGGAGCACAGGGTTCCATCCCAGCTGCTGCACGGCCAACGCAAGGACCTTTATAGTCAAGAAGTTTTGTTAATCCACAGATTAGAGACAAGGTATTTTGAGTCTTATCACAATAAGATGATAGCCATGTTTTTGCACATATCTGTTAAAATATAGCCAAATCGAAATTAAATAATAACCAAAGTTGAAATATCAAATAAATTCAAATAAAAAAGAAAGCCAAAAGCTTTCAGGCGAAAATCTATCTCCGTGGACAGCGCCATTTTAAAAGTTAGCAAACGCGCGTAATTTCAAACTATAACAGTTTCAAGTAGCAAAATATTATATTAAAATTTAATGAAAACTTAAATTTTAATCTCAAGCACTGAATCTACAACCCAATAGATAAAAAAATAGCTTCATTAGGCGTAGATATCCTAGACGTATTATTATTGAATGGTAAAAATTATAGGTATAAATCAATGGTAAATACGCGCAAATAGACAATAGATAATGCTAAGAACGAAAAAATTAGACTAACTAAATACTATGAATCTTGTATTGGTATCTCAGCAACATATGGGGAAACAAGTTAGAAAGAATTCACTCCAAGAAAATTGTTATAAATTCCAAGAAGATATCAGCAATTAGTCCCAATAAGACAGTAAAGAAGAGGAATTTGATCTTAACAAAGTCAATATTGAGTAAGATAAAAAAGGAATTGCGAAAGCATAAAACTAAGAGACGAACTCATTTTTGTTATTAAATATTATGGTACTGGTGCGTTATATGGGCCTTTACAAGGAAACCAGTCACGAAAAACCTACCAAACGGGTTAATAAAATAGACCGCTATAGAGTAATGCAATGCAAAGCGTGGTCTTCACTGTGTTAACGATATTTAAACTGTTGTTTTTGGGGGTTTAGGGGGGGGGAGGTAAATAGATTAGGTTACTTATTTAATATATGCTATGCTTTACCCCCCCCCCCCCCCTAATGTGCAAATGTATAGGCCAAGTTTGTTTATAAACTATTACATATTCATCCTATTTTATTTTATTTCAATAGCATTAACCAAACTTGACTTTTTAGAAATACCCATATAATGCACCAGTACCAATATTATTAATCAAAAACACTTAAGTTATAAGTTTGGCCACATATGAGTTGTATAGAGGCTAAGAGACGAACATATTTTTGTTATTAAATATTATTAATCAAAAACACTACAGTTTTAAGTTTGTCCACATATGAGTTGTACAGAGGCTAAGTAAGTTCGCAAAACAAATAACGCAAAAAATTTAACAGGTAACGATTAAGTATAGTTCTACTCAGGAAATAATTCTTGCGCGGGGCTATCCCAAGATATCGTGCCTTCTTAAAGCATTTTAAATCTTTGATTGTAAGTAAATAAAGGTGTCCTACCTAGGTCGTATAAACCTCCAAACACAATCCGACTGAAATTCTACTGAGTTTCAACACAAAAATTAGGGATACTTTTTAGAAATTTTGTGCCTAAATAATATTGCAACCGGAATTGGCATTTTGGAGCTATAAGCCCGTCAAAACATCATTTTTTTAATCCTATGTTGAGCAAAAATTATTTTAAGATTCTAAACTTAATTAAATCTACTGAAAAGTAGCAGCCTTGAACTAAGAAAAGTAGATTTAGTAGCAGCCTTGAACTAAGATAGGTAAAATCGCAGCTTACGGATGCAAACTTACGGATGCGTATCACTCTGAAAGTTTGGTAGAGGTGACGAAAATTATTCAGAATCAAAATGAAAATGCCCCCTTTACATGTTGGCAACCACATTCCTGTCGACAACTCGGTTCACGGCCATTTAATGGATACATACAATTAAGGAATTACTCAGAAGAAAGTTGGGGAAACCCTTAGTGTTTTGTTTAAAGAGGTTGTGTAAAAAGTGACTGTTAGGGACATTGTGATTTGTGTAAAGATTAATTTCACCCAATCTAAGGGGGGCTGTCATCCCCAAAGACATAATTACAAGGTCTCTCACATATGCTGAACGAAATGGCTATCTCAAAACTTTGATTAGATGTGTTTTGGAGAAATGATGAGCGGGGGGAGGGGGGCTGGTTGCCCTCCAATCACTTTCGACTATTAAAAGGGGCACTAAAACTTTCAATTCCCAATTGAATGAGCCCCTTTCAAAGTTTCTACGACAATTTTTTCTATACGAAGTGCCTTGGTCAGAAAAAAAATACATTGTGCCCACATCGTCCTTTACTTAGGCCGTGCTATTGCGCTGTCTATGATACATACAATGAAGAAATTGCTCAGCAGAAAGCTAGGGAACCCTTAGTGTTTTGTGTAAAGAGGTCGTGTAAAAAGTGACTGTTAGAGACCGAAAGATTAATTCCAACCTCATACACTTACCTATCACCAAGTCCGAGAATTTGAACTGTTCCATCTCCACGGTCAATTTCTACTTGTCCGTTGACAATAACACTCCAAGAATCTAATTCTTCATTATCATTCATTACAACAGTTCCTGGATGTTCAACAACGGCAAAAACCTGTAAAATGGAGTATATTTAAGCAAAAACAAAGATCTTTTTCCAGGGGGAGGGGGATCAAAACACGACGTATACGTTTAAACCTCAATTTAGTGCGGTTTCTTCGGACCAACTTCAGAGATTAATTCACCCAATAATAATGATAGCTAAAGGTAATTAGCTCAAGAAGCAGGCAACTGTGCCTGTTTTTAAACAAAAAAAAAAGAAGAACTAAAAACAGAAAAATCATGAAGAAAGCAGAGACAATAGCCTTGGACAGTTTTGTCTGAACAGATTCATAAAATGGAAGTGTTAAAGTGCGCCCACGTCAGGAAAAGATGGAGAAGTTCGCCCCCTCTCCCACTGGACCTTGTACTACCTGGCTTAAACAAGGAATTTTATTTTTGAAATTGTTCCGACATTCAAAGACTAGTCTTGATAATGTACATAGGCTTGGCCTGGGTCCTATTTTATAAGGGTCAAACACAGTTCAAACGAGGAACCGTCTCCAGTAAAGACTGAAAATATTTCCACTGCATTCAAAAAAAGGAACAAGATGTAAATGCGTGTCTACATTTGTTAACACTGACGGGAAGAGCCGAGACACAAAACTTGGAGCCTCCCTCTGACATTACCACTGATAATATAGAATCAAGTAAAGTGCTCTTGATAATACATAATACGAGGGACTTTGTAATGTCAGTCACCGAAGTGTATGGTTATATTGCATCGGCCTTGTTTCCTGTACCCCTAAGCCGGTATCCATGTTTACATATGTGCCTCCAATTGGACTTGTCCCCAATGTCGACAGTCCTATTCTATAACACAGTCTCTGCAAGGATAATGCATAATATCCGCATTACGAAACAGGATAGCACAACTTTCTGATATATTCGACCCCTTTCCTTAAGAGAGAGCCAAGGTCCACCTTTTGTTTATATGAAACAGCATATTACGCTTTCCTTGATGCTATGGTCCATACGCGTCCGTTGCTACTGCACATTCTTTTCAGGTGCTGCACTAAAAATTCAGGTACTAAGACCTTAGCCTTAAAATGTCGTAAAATATGTTATCACCATATACCGTACAAAGGTCTTATCCGGGGGGGGGGGGGAATTACCAGGCTTGATCTCCCCCCAAAATTGTTTTCTTTTTACTCATAAAAAGGTAACAAAAACGCATATAAAACTTTTTTGATGCCTTTTGTAAAGGCCCCCCCCCCCGAACAAAATGCCCCGATACGCTCTTTGTACCAGCAACTATCCATTGAAATTAATATTTTATACCTCTTGACAAGGAAAAATACTTGGATGTTCGAAATTATCGCTTTTATCGTTTTAACCACACATGAAAAATAAAAAAATCCAGACACTATTAAGGATAGATAAATAAATCGGACAATTTTTACAGAAATTTATGGACATAAAATCTGAAGAAAAAAGGAAAACAAGAACTGAACAGTGAATCTAAGTGTCTTTTCCTTTAAGAGATGGAGTCACAAATTCATAGGAAAACAAGGATCGAAAAATAAAAAGAAGAAAAAAGTAATTGTAGATAACATATAGCCTACACACAGGCAGATAGGAAGAGTTCCCAAATTGTTACAAAGTACCCCCCCCCCTTTCCTTGTATTTCAGAAAATTTTCACCTAAAA
>CM051270.1:4118569-4216069 GCA_027921565.1 Artemia sinica | reverse complement strand
AGTAAAAGGAGTAGTAGTAGTAGTAGTAACGTGCAAACATTGCCTGTTCGTTTATTGTTTGGATATCCTGCAAGCACGGAGTCTGTTTTGATTTAGTTCAACTTTCCCCTCAATATCTCCTGAAATTTTCACCTTCATACCCTTAACTTTAATAGTAGTAGAGGCCATATTAGTTGTAGTATTAGTGTTGTTTTGAACAATTTTCTGTTAGCTCGTCAGAACAGAAATGTTGGTTGATCAAAGAGTGTTCAAAGATTCAAAGGAACGCATTAATTCCGCAGAAAGTTTGAAATTCGAGCCTTCATATACAAAGAAAGATTTAAACGGCATTTCAAATTTCAGAACACGCATAACGGTGCAACAGAAAACCGCACAACAGAAAAGTAATCCCCATATTTTATTAAATGAAAGAGTTTTCATGTTTTACTATTATTTTTTTACTTTTTTGAATTTCATCCAAAAATTCATCATTAATTTTTACAAAAAATTTAATTGTTAAAAACTTGTATTCTTCTTCTTCTTGTTTGAATGATTACAGATATTCTTTGCTCTTATTAGTCGCCCCACCCCAAAAACAATTCCTGCGTGCGTGGCTGATACAAAGGTGGGCCCTCCGAATGCATTGCTTGTTTATCAAGAAAATAAGTGGCATAATAAATAGGAAGTAAATGTTCAAATATTTAATATGCTGGATTGTGTAACTTAAATAATGATGAGGTGGTTCTAGAACATCTGACTCACGGGAGCAATTTTGAATTCCAATTAAACAAATAAACAAACATTTGTTGAAGGCCGAGACTAAACGGCATGACGTGATTGTCGTGCGCAAAACAAATTTATATAGGCTACAAGTAAGATCCAACTGGGGTCAACTAAAAGGTATGAAATCCAAAATTGGGTTGGGTTACAGGAAAAGATTTGAAGGAAGAACTTGACAAGAAAAAAGTAGAGCTTTAATGGGTGAAAGAGTAGTGATCGCTTCAGCCAGGTATAGTGCTACGATACTGAAACTTTATCCCGGATTTTACCTCGTAATTTGGGGATGATCCGTCAAATTAAATATATATTTCCAAGTACTAAACTTAGGCCTCTCTATTTTTCGTTAATCCATCCCTATACTTTGTATTGTTCTTCTGTTTGCTTGGGTACATTTTCTTCAATCGTTAACCCTGTGCGAATTATCCAAAACAAGTCTATTAGAGAATTATCAGGAAAATCAGAATGAGAATATGTTCGAGAAATTTATAGGGATCTTAGGATATTGCCGGCAGCGGGTCTTCACCATTTTTATACATTAGTGTTTATGTAAAGGTACAATGTGAACCAGCTGCCGGAGTGTTTTAACGGTTTGTTTTATAGCCGATAGAATATACATAACCAAAATACTAGGGGTAAAAATGATCATTATACTCCACCAATAGTGTCTGCGAGGTCCACATTTTCTTTATTATAAAGGGTATAAATTTATGGAATAATTTGGATAATGATATGAAGAACATAGAAAATTTTTAGTGATTTTAAAGGGAATTGAAAGAAAAATTATCAAGTAAGCATGAATTCTAGTTTTGTTTGTTTTGGAGGAAATTTGATTTGATTTAAATTAAGTTATAATTCTTTGTTGAGTCTGACCCCACAGCATGGATATGGTATGTAGTTACTGCCCCTGTAGCATTATTATTATTTTTTTTTCTTTCTTTTCTTTTCTCTCTTTTTTCTTTCTTTCTTATTATAGTGAATTTAAAAGATGATATATGTATATGATTTTTTTATCTGATTCACCCCACGTCAACCGTTTGGTTTTGGGTGAATAATATTATGTATGTAAAGTTTTGTTAATGTTAAATAAATATATCAATATTAGTAGCAGCAGTAAAACCTAGATTAGACGTGTGTAACATCAACAAGTTATTTGAAAATGCCTTTTCCATTCAGCTAAAGTTTGACTGGTAAGACCAATCCCGGGATTAATGTATCTTTTAATTTCCAGTTTACTCTTTGCTGCAGGTTTTTCCATATAATTAACGAGTTCTCCGATCCTTATTTTTCACTGGACTATAGGGGGGCATTAAATATGTGCTTCTATTCTGTTCATCTACCAACCAATGACGGCTCATCTCTTTGAAGATGACCTTCAACTTGGTCATCTCTTTGAAGATGACCTTCAACTAGTTGAAGAACTGAATTCATAATTAAAACAAAAACTGATCATGGAAGATTGAAATGAACTAAAATAAAAATAGTACTGTTATAGGAAGAAAAACAATTATGATTTATAAGAAATATAAGAGAAGAAACTGACAAAGGAAAACGGATAACGTGTCCAGTATAAAAGCTTTTCGCATTAATATGAAAGACTTGTACACAACGAAAGCGCGACTTGATCGCAGTGTGAACAAAACGCATCGCATCACTACACCATTGGAGAAGATACTATAACCGGATATCTAGTTTATTATACCAGGATTCCATATATTTAGGTCATAATTTATATGCTTTTCTGGTCTTCGACAAAGGCAGGCAACCGCTCTCTAGCAAACCTGCTGACTCCCTTGCAAATATGGACATATAGGTAAAGACTTACCATAACTCGACACATGTCTTTTCTCACACTCAAAGTCATATTGCTAAAAGCTTTGAGTTGCTGAGTGAATTCGAGCAATATCTCGATATCTTCCTCCGTTCGATCGCTGGGATCTTTTTCCAAGCATAGCTGAATAGTATCCCGTACAGCAACAGTCTGCAAATAAAGTTAATTCATAAACACATATGCATAAAAGGCACACAGATGTTTTTATAAGGGACCCCCTCCCTCTAGACCTAAGAAATGGGAGAATAATAAGAAAATTGCTGGGAAATATGGCACTCTTGTTTCTTGTCACCAACGACATAAAATTCTATAAAATAAAATTTAACCTTAAAAACTTAAATGCTTACAGGTTCCATCACATTGAAAACGTAAGACTTTACGTTACGTTTAGTCCTAAGGTTGTTACGTTTCATGTTACGGGTCTTACGTTTATATTCCTTCACATCGAAAGTCTTCCCTTCACACTGCAACGTCAATTTTCAGCGCTACCCATGCAAAAAAGTGGTTTTCCTTGTTGTGTAAGGAAGGGGGCTGTAATTTCCTTATTCTAGGTTTTTGACCATACTGACTCCAACAGTATACTTTTCATTTTGATCTGATGCCATTTTAGAGGGGCTTCAGGCTTTTTTTTTAACCTCTTGAAGTGAACACTGGCTAAGGGAAAGGACACTGCATGGCAGTTTCCAAATTTCTCTAAATCTGTTTATTTTTTTTCTTTAGTTTCAGTTTCATGGCAGGCATGTCTTCTTACACATTTTTAATAGCTTTATGTTAAAAAGCGTCTCTTTACATTGTTTTTCACCATATCCCATAGAATTAAGACACCTAATTATAGCTATTAGATTTTTTTTCAAAGAAATCTAAAACCAGTTACTACATTTCAAAACAAAGCCATAGAAATGTCAAAAGTATTTTCTTATATCATGTTTTTACTCTGGTACTAGTGTTATTATTATTAATTATTCATATTGCTGGAATATTTATTTTTTTAGACTAACTAGGCATTTTTTTCATATAATTTAATGCTTACCTTAAAGAGAGAAAAAAAGATTTATTAAGTTCGTCTATAAAACTAAAAATACACTGAATGATTAAAGTATTTTTTAACTGCCTTCATGATGTCCATCTGCAACTCTAATTTTGAGTCATCCGGTTCTTTATTCAGATGAGATAACAGTGATTGTAGATAGTACCACTCCAGATCATGCTGGTCATTGCTGTTTTTTTTTTGTCAATTGCTTGCTGTTCCTTCAGGCCTGTTTGATCTCTAGACCCTGTCTTTGTTCCATTATGAGTTTGATTTTGGCTTGTTGATGCATATATTTGTTGCCTACTAGAAGCTTGGGAACTTTGGATATCCGTTTGATTGTTAATGAGAATTTCTTCACTAAGGGTAATAAAATCAGCATCATTCACTTCAGCATAGTTATATTGTTGGCACCCCTGCACACTCTGAATAAATTTCCACTGATATATTCTCATCTTGAACAGTGTTCCCTTTTGTCTTATGGTTCCTTTCAATTATATGTTCAGAAAGTAAGTTCATTCTTTGTACAAACTTTTGGTCTTCTGGCTTTAAGCATATACTAGCACCAGATCCACTTGTAGAACTCCCTTTTTTCTTTAGGTAGACATAGTGGTCTCTCAGGTTCTCAAGCTCCCCCATCTTTTCATAAGCTCATTAACTAGAAAAAAACACAATCATTACTAAATTTTTCAATTTTTAAACTTTAAACATACTCATTTTATAGCCCAATTTTTATTGCAGCTCATTCATAAAATATATTGTGGAGATTTAGTTAATTTTTCTCCTCAATAGCACAAACTCCATAGCTAATTAATTCTATGGAGCAACAAAAAAAGAATTTTTGGACCACAGAAAGTCAAGGATCACTTAGAAAAGAAGTAAAATTTACTGTGCCTTAAATCAAATTTATTGAAACAAGTACTTTGCCTACACCCAATTATAAAACATTTGTTAGGGTACTAACTGAATTAATATCATTTCTTGAAGACTTGAAGATCATCATTGAAGATTATCATTACTTGAAGACAATATCCACACACAGGTGTTTGGGGAAATGATGACATTGTATTTACTATTCTCTTTTTTTTCTTTTTTTCAAAGTTCATGTTTTTCTATGACATTTTCCTTCCTTTCTGACAAAGTTCTTAAGGATCACTCATTACATAGATATAATGACCAAATATTATTTCCAACTATGTCTTTCAAATCTTTTTACTAAATGGTTTTATCCTTCATTTAAATTCTTAGTAATGTTTGGTAGTTGATATATCTATCTGTGTCAATAAATCCATACAAATATATTTCAGCACCACAGGAAATATTGCTGTAGCCTACTGTGAATACACTGTCTGTTGTGAATTCCATAAATACAATTTTCACATGTTGGAAATGTAAATAAAGTGTTGGTGTAAAAAAATAATTTAAAATATATAGCCTATTGCCTATGTTATAAACAAAAGTTTGCAGATCATTGATGCTTTTAATATTTTTGTACTTATTTCCAACCAAAACTTAGGTAATATTGTACAGTTTTATCATTTTGAGAAAAAACAAATAGCCTTAAATAGCCCATAGTGAACCCAATCATGGGGAATGGCAATACAATGCAAGGTAGCATTACAGATCAGCAGCTTTGTAGGAGAAAATCTCTTTTCCTGTATCACATATGTTTCTGACAGTGCACCTTATCTTCCCTAATGGTCCTGGATATATCCCTAAGATAGCCTATATAAAACTTCTACATTGCCAAAGAAATTAACTTAAAGTCTTTATTTTTTCTCAATGATCCTAAATCTTTTTCATTATAGAGGATGTTGAGAAACTAGATCAAACTATTCATTTAAATGTACCAAAGTAGGTTAGATCCTAATCTAAATTTATTCTTGCTTCAACCTCGTAAAGAACATTTTAAATCCTGAGTTAAGTTACAAAACTAATGTCCTAAATATCATTTTAAATGATTAACTGTACCACAAAAGGTTTTATTTTAACCTCAAACCCAAAAAGAATTGAAAAAAACTAGCAATATTTATCAAATTATAGCCTATCCTAGCCTAGGCCCACAAATCAAGACAGTCTATACTTACTACTTTCTTTCCTGCTGATGAAAAACTTGGCTCAGACTTTCCAAAGAATTTAGTTTAAATTGCTTGTCCTTGAAAACAGGGTCCTTTGAGCTATATAACCTTTTCTAGCTTCTGCAAACTCAAATATTTTTTCATCTAAGTTCCATTTTGCTCAAACGTAAACGTAAGAAGTTGAAATATTTTGAACTTCTTCCGTCAGACCTCTAGCGTTGCGTTTTGACTTACGGATACGTTAACGTAAGATCTTACGGAGGATTATGAGTCTTACGGAAGGCTTACGGAGTTCAGTGTGAAGGGGAGAACGGAAAGCCGAAATTCAATGTGAAGGAACCTTACTTCTTCAAACTTTTATTCGTAGCAGTAGAATGATATAACCTTTTGCATAAAATTTGAAGACACTATCATAGGATCACGTACATATCGTGGGTCGTTTTCTGCGAACGGGCAAAGTAGGTGAGATTAAGATTTTCCCAATCTTTACCTGATTCAATAATGAAACTCAATATATCTGAGAATTTTACAGGTTGTAAAAATAACCACTACCCACGATATGGTTGAATGGGTTAAGCGTGTACCTGACACTTTATTGTACTACAACTTGTAGTACAATAGTACAACTTGTACTACAACTTTGCAGTCTACAAGATTTATATATGTTGGATATAAACAAAAAGGGTAACCAATCGCAAAATATTTTTGGGTGAAATAAGCATTATCATTTTTAATAAGCCCATGGCTGTCTGAAAACTCAATGTTGTCCGTATATGAACAATGTCGTCATGAAGCCAAAACGTCCATTTTCCTCATAATTCATCGTCATCATTCACCTTTTTTAATGGTCAGGTGGTAACTTGAAGAACAGAACTCCAACGACCAGCATTACCAATGCTTTGAGATAAACCGTACCGGTTTCCTGGCCAAATTGTTCCCAAAAGATTCTTTGGAGCGTTATAGCATTCCATGTCAGTTTCCATTTTACAGACAAAAATACTAGAAATAACTGAAAGGCATTTTTTTTTCATCAACATCTTCATCCTCTCTCAGGAACCAGTTTTGAGCACTTCTTGTCTGATGATTAGGTTGAAATTGGCAAAGATTTCTTTTTGTGTCACATCGACGAAAGCCCATTTTCATTTGCTTAAATCCCTAAGAGGTGACCAAGAGTTTCAAAAAATTACAAAAGTAAGGCTTGACACCGCAAATACAGCCCAAATTTGCCGAAATGTATCAGACATTTTGGATTGTAGCATGGAACGTCCAAACCTACAGCACAGTACCAGCAGATTTAAATTGTACCAAAAAGGGTACAATTATTCCGCGTTGGCAACGCTGCCAACGACCTGTAATTAATTACAAGACTCTTTCACGTTACAAATGTTTTTTCCCCATTAACATTTTTATTAGACCTAAATGAAAAATATCACCAGCAGCACATCTATCATATAAGATACACCTATCTTAAGTGAAAGTAGCATGCATTTCAGTGATGACAGTTTTTCTCACACATGAAAAATTCTCGAAAAAAAAAGCATTCGCAGCAAAATTTTTAAAATTATACATTTCTAATCGAAATTGCGGATAGTGAGAGAATTTTAAAACACGAAATTACAATAATGTATAAGGCTAATTACTTAAAGCACGACTATGACCGAAATAGAATTCAGCGTCCCAAGCCGAATTTCAGCCCCCCCCCCCAAAAAAAAGGAGGTTTTCCCGTCTTCAAGTATTCAGTTCACTTCTGTTTCAAATCAATATGGAAACATTTCAATTCTCCAGCCGACTAAGCTGTGCCTACAAGAAAAAAACCTACTTTTTTGGTGTATTGCCCCGTTTTCATAAAGTATTCACTTAAGGGCTGGGCATACGTAGCTGATTTCGGGAACTGATTTCCAAATCAGCGCCGATTTTAAAAGAAATCGGCGTCGATTTGAGCTTGAAAAATTTTCTAGTATCCGGCGCCGATTTACAAAATCAGCGCTGATTTTCATCATGATCATCACAAAAAAATAGGGATACAAATAAATAGTCAGCCAGAGGTATCTGTGCTGAAAGACCGCACTACTGAGCTGAGAACTAAACTGAGAACTAAGCAATCAAGCAACTATTAATAAACTCCAGTTGACTATTTGTGTCCACGATTTTTTGTTTTGAAAATTTTGCGCAATAAATTTTCTTTCAACAAATTTTCCTTACCGCTATCATTTGTCCACTGATGCTGAAATTGGTTCCCGAAATCAGCTACGTGTGCCTAGCCCTTTATTTAGGATAAAACTAATTTGAGCAGCATAGTTGCGAAGGTTTGTTCCATCTTCTGAAACAAACTCCACGTTATCCGCGAAAATGGCGGGCAGGAAGAGGTCTGAAAAAGCTACTTTTGGCTTTCATGTAACCTGTTTTTATTAATAAAAATTATACACGTTTTTAAACAAAGGATGTACCTGATAATGTACGTTTTTGTACCAGATAGTTTGTCTCGGCGACCATATCGGTTATTATGGTTTGCAGTAATGAATGTGGTTTCAATAAAAACTGTCTTTTACTACGATGTTTGGTTTGAAACAGAATCTGAACATCCAAATTTCTTGTGATGGCCTTACTCAGCGTCAATTACACAATACCAAGGAGACATATTAAGATTCAAAGCTTCACGAATAACCAGCTTTCGTTTTTTTTTTATTTGAGCTTGTTAGCCCAAACGATGTTAACCCAGGAGCATTGCGACTAAAAACAAAGCAAATAACCAAACATATTGCAGATCTTTCGTAAGGAGCAACTCGGCCCAATAGCAACCGAAACTCAAAAAAGGAATTTTGATAACAATTAATACATCCAAAAACATGGCTTCTTAAGCTAACGTTCTTAAAAAGAGCTTTTTTTACTAGAGATAGATAATTTCGGAGACCACACTGCCTTTCCATGACGATAAAGTAAAATTCCTAAATAGGGGTAAAATCCTTTTTAATAGACAGTGTATAATAAATTTCACAAAAAATACCAGATATTTCGGTCACATATACAGTGACCGTCATCAGTAGTAAAACTACTGTTACATAGTAAAACCTCAGTTTTACTACTGATGACGGTCACTATATATGTGACCAAAATATCTGGTATTTTTTGTGAAATTTATTATACACTGTCTATTAAAAAGGATTTTATCCCTATTTTGGACTTTTATTTTTTACTAGAGAGATAATATTTAAACACAAAACTGTTATTACATTTGCCAAATAAACAAAAGCAAATGCCTCACTCTTGATTTCTTCCGGTGCCATTAATACGTGGAAAAGGACGCAACGTCAAAAGAAAAAACGCAATAATCAAACGGATTAAGTATCCAAGATCTTTTGTCGTGTCCAGGCGAATTTTATGGAGCCACATCTTTGTGTTAATTTACCAATGGCTGGACGTTTTGGATGGAGGACAAACATTTGGGGAACGGAATTAGTCTACGACAATGTGCCGATTCGCAGATGTAAAATGTAGGGAGGAGGGTGCAAAATTCATTTTTCAGAATTTAGAAGAAATTAATTTTTCACTTTTTAGATTTTTTTGGATGAAAGCAGCAAAAATGTGCTTTAATGAAAATATCAATATAACTATTTTTCAAAATCGAGGGGGGAAATCGGTGATACTGGTCTATGAGAAAACGAAATGCACTATATTTTCATATTAGATTTACTTATGTTTTAGTATTTCTCGGTTAATATATCTGAATCATAGGCAGCGCAATAGCGCTGCCTAAGTAAAGAACGATGTTGGCACAATGTATTGTTTTTGTTTTTTTTATTAATCAATAATGAATAACTGCACTGCTACCTAATATTCATTTTCTCTTTTCGTTTTCCTATTATTACGTATGAAAATTAGAAAATACTGTTCCATTTTGAGAACATTAAGAACTTTATTTTGCTCCATTGTACCTTATTAATATGAGGAGGGAATGGGGTTTCGAGTCAATATCAGATATCTGTATAATCCTTTCATGAATATGCAGGTCTTAAAACGTGAAAAGCATTAGACTTCCAGTGATGAATACTTGACAAACAATGGGCATTATAATAATATTTAATAGTATCCTTGGCCTTCTTTTCAGTTGTAAATAAGTATTTCAATGTAGGTATTCATTGCGTTTTAGAGGCATATGTATATAAAAATTTCTTGACTTCTTTAGAGAAAAAGCAGTGCATTATTGGCATATATTTGTACCACATGAACACGCAGCGAAGGATATTCATTCGGCACAGCCATCAAGCAGCAGATTAGATGACCATCTCAACAGCAATCTTAAAAATCCTATATTGAAAATATTCAAACATACTGAAATAATGTCTCAAACTTTAAATCGGCACAAGAAGCTCAAAACGGAGGATAATCTAACTTAAAAATCTGGCACAAGTTCAAAAACTGCCACAAAGAATAGCCGCTGAAAGGACACCGATTCTCAGAAATCACGTATATCAGGTGACACGTGCCAAGCGTGATGAAAGCATGGCGAAAGTGCACAAACCGTGGTGGAAATGTGCCAAGCGTTGCAGGGACTGTGTCGCACATGGCGGACCTTGACGGTACACGTGGCGCTTCGAGATGTACTCCATATGACATAAAGTGGGCAACCCGTCGACGGCCCCATTCAACAAATACGTAATTCTAAGCGAAGAAGTGCCATCATTCTGAATCACATACATTAGGTGGTGCATGCCAAGCGTGAAAAAGAATACCAAGCATGGCAGAACTGTTCCAACCGCTGTGAGGACTTTGTCACGCATGGCAGAGTTTTGCGACACGCTTGGCACTCCGAGATGTACACCAAGTAGCAAAAAGTGGGTGGCCCCTCTGTTTTAAGCTCCAGAAATGCTGCGCTCGTCTAGCTCCTAACGCGAGCTCGAACACCATTTCAATAACACTTTTTCTTTTTCTCAGTAAATTTTCTAAACAGTCAGTACTAAATGCGTAACATGTTTTTACACATAAAAATAGACAATAGTAAATCACTACATTCTGTCCAACCCTTTTTGTTCTGTTTATTTCTTCCGGTAGTATTAACGCACTCGTAAAAAGGACACAAGCACCATAGTAAATCGACTTGATTTCACGGGTTGTTTGAGTAAAAACTTTGAGGTGAATGATCCTGTTCAAAGGTAACAGTAACCATTTGGGCGATTGAAATAATCTTTACAAAAAAAAAGTTCATTATTAGGATTTTGGCACCAAGGTAGAAGCAACCACTTTAAATTATGCTTTACAATGAAATTCGGAGAAAAAAGATAAAAATGTAAGAACCAAGTTAAAAAAAATTAGCCAAGATTTTCAAATTCTTTTTAGTGACGAACTTTAAGGCAGCAGCTTGCTAAGGACTTAGGGCTTGATACAACACTAGTCAACTATTTACCTAGGTTTTTTCCCTAGAGTCCTGTCTCTTGAATTTTCTTTAAAGGAATTTGACAAATCAGTGTTGCCAAGGAATCGAGATAAATTGTACCGGTTTTATGACCAAAATTTAAAACATTCATTGTGGTACAATTACAGCATTATGCATCAAATTCAATTTCGCATACAAAAATACTGGAAAAAACTGAAAAGCAGGCTAACTTTTTTCTTTGGCTCATATCTTCATTCTCTTTCAGAAACGTCTTAGAAACTTTGAGAGCTGTTTTCTCGTGAATTAGTTTTGGGATTCTTTTTGGAGATTTCTTTTTAGAAGTAAATAAAATCTCTTTACTTTCGCTTTCATCCCAAATGACTAACTGGAGGACTTTCAAAATTTTTAAGAAATAAAATTTAACCTAACAGCACAAACACAATGTAGCGAATTCTACTAGAAATTTTGGATAACCATATAATATATACCGCATGTACCAGGACACCTACAAATATACCGCAGAGGTTACGCTGCAGCAGCTGGGTTTTCTGGGGTAGGCTCAGGAGACCATTCCAAATCGAGGTACAACGTCCTACAAAGCTGTTCTTCAAGTACTCGACGTGGGTTGGCACCTATTGTAGGTAATCTGACCTCTCAATGTTTCTGCACATTTGCTGTATTAGCTTGGCAAACGGCACAACAAGAAGAGATAGCTAGTCGGAGGGAGGGTAGTAGATGAGCCGTTACAAGACAACCGTTGACGCCACATCAAATTTCTCACTGAGAGGTTGTAAAGTTACCTGATTTGTCCTGCAACTCACCCTTGAGGCCATATTTTGGATCCTCAGAAGTGGTGCTCAGGGCCGTATCCGGTTGGGGTAGGGGGTTTGACCCCCCCTCCAAAATGCTTGTCCCACTCGTAAAAACTTAACAAAAATGAATATAAACAAATTCTGATGCGTTTTTTGTAAAACTTCCTCGAAAAAAATCCTTTTGCACCCCTCCTCCCCGAATAAAATCCTGGATACGGCCCTGGTGGTGCTAGCAGGATTTTAAGATTCTCTGAATAAAATAAGATCCATATTCGGCAATAGACCTAGTGCATGATTTATACAGAGGGATAATCGAGCTGCCTTTTCTTAACTAAAACTAAACAAAGTAGGTAGGGGTTGTAGGTTTTCAAAGATTACATTTAATAAACATTGTGAAGCGCAACAAAATATTTTCCGCCATCTGTCATTGTTCTTCAGTGCTAAACAGGTATTGATAGTAAATCAGTTTATGGAAGTGTAACAACAGAATTAAATCGTAGATAAATTGTTGCATTCTATTGTCTTTAATTTTCGTTTCTGTTCTCCCCTAAATTTCTTTACTCTACCTTTACTTGTATTTTATAACGGGTTATAAATAAATTGTTAGTATTATAAAATGAAAACCTCGGTAAGTAACTGTGTCTTCCTAACTTTGATTTCTTTTTAAAAGAAACAGCTTTTGGAATATTTTATTTTTTTTTGCAGTTAAGACATTGGCAGTAGGATTATCATCCAGCGTACCGGGGGTATGAAGGAAGAAGTGGACCAGACCTATGTCTGGACCGGACATAGCTCTATGTCTATCCCAACATAGCTCTCCCTAACAAGAAGAATCAAGTGATTTTTTGTGTTTTTTAATAAATTTCAGACAATTCTACTTTTTGTATACGTCTGGTTCTGCAAGTGAGATTATGCCATCAGTTCACTTTCTTAGACTATCTGCACAAGCACATCACACCGCACTACTTCAGTTTTTCGCGAAGAAATAGATCACCATCCCCTTTGTGTTTAGAAAAAATGTAGCCCTGTGAAGGTAGTTGGGTCCAACTAATTGCCCATACGACACATTCTTGTCTTTCTTTGGCTGGACATCCTGATAAGCGGACAATTAAAAAGGAGATGCGTAAAAAAACAGGGATTTTAACCTATTCTGTTGAGACTGTATCAAATTTCCATCCATAGCCTAAGGGGATCGTTCTATGGTCCTGTCAAACAATACAAAAGTTTAACGGACAAAAGAAATATGAGACTAAAGCAAGAGGTTTTATACACAATTTGTTCAACTGTGACAAAAAACCGAACTGAACTTTTTCATTTTATTTTTCCACCAACTATGAAATTTGTCTTGGGAAAAAATCTCAAGAGAACCATAAATCTCTAGCATAGCTTTCACGGAACAATTGTACTACACAGAAGAAAAGAATAATGAGCTCTGTTGATGAATCTAAGATGACAAATGGTTCCCGCTCATATTTTTGTGCCTTTTCAATTAGTGGTAACGAACTGTAAGTAAGGAGCGACCAGCTCAATACTAACCGAAACTCTAAAAAACGGAATTTTGATACCAATAGATACATCAAAAGAATCGGATTTTATGCTGATTTCAAATATACAAGTTTCGTCAAGTTTAGTCTTACTCATCAAAAGTTACGAGCCTGAGAATATTTACCTTATTTAAAAAAAAAAGCGGAAAACAACCCCTACAAGTTATAAACTCTTAGTCAGAGTCACACCATCAGATTCAGCGTATCAGAGAACCCTCTTGTAAAGGTTTCAAGCTCATATCTGCAAAAATGTGGAATTGTGTATTTTTTACCAGATAAAAGATCACGGGTCTTTTTTTTTCTTCTTCTTCTTCCCAGAAGTGATCATACCGACCCAGCGGTCCTAAAATATTGCAAGATGGCTCATTCAAACGGAAATTAAAAGTCCTACCGCCCTTTCTAAGTGACCAAAAGAATTGAAGAGCAACTAGGCCCCCTCCCGCGCTCGTTTTTTCCCAAAGTCACCGAGTCAAAATTTTGAGATAGCCATTTTGTTCAGCATAGTAGAAAAATCCAATAACTATGTCTTTGAGGATGACTTAATCCCCCACAGTCCCCGGGGAAGGGCTGCAATTTGTGAACTTTGCCCATTGTTTACATATAGTATTGATTATTGGGAAGTATACAGACGTTTTCAGGTTTTTTTCCGGTGGGGGAAGTGGGCCGTCAGAGGGAGAAGGTTATGAGGGAGGATCTTTCCATGGATTAATTTTTCATGGGGGAAGGGAATTTTCCATGAAGGGGGCTCTGAATTTCCCAGCATTATTTAAAAAACAATCACCCCTTTTATATACGTAATAATTTCTGTTCGTTTTGAGTTTTTATATTGCTCCTTACTTTCAGTTGAAAAAAGTTGTTTTTTATTTAATTTTTAATAGACACGATTCTTTATTCTAAATATTTGACTCACTTTAAGTAATCTTGAATATGCTGCTCCAGGTACGCATAAAAGGATGGGGAAGCACCGTGCTTGTCGCCTCACTATTCATTAAGAACACCATAATATCCTACTAATTATTAAATAACTGTCATTATTTTCGGGATTCTTTTTAAATGTATACACCAAGAAATAATCTCTTGCGTATAATTCGTAGGTATTTTATGGAGGAACACAATAGGTTGTGGTATTTAAGGTAAATATATGGTTCTACACATCAAGGTACCACAGTCTCCCCCTCCATAACTCTGGATTTTTCTGAAAAATCCCGCATTGCCAAATAATATTCTCAATTTTTTTCGAAAAATTTGCACCGTAACCGATAATTTCCTTTGCACGTGCATGGGTCTTACAACCCTACCTTAACATAATTAGCGAGAAGATCCGTTTCTTTTGACACGAGGCATTGAATCCATAGGGCAATCGTTATTGTTTTTTTTTTTTTTTTTTTTTTTTTTTTTTTTTTTTTTTTTTTTTTTTTTTACTAGCCTCGTGACTTGCTAGGAGACAGCAAGCGTGGCTTGGTAGGAGACAGCAAGCCTAGATTGATGTACTAACAATGTTCTTTTTCCTTTTTTTTAGAGAATTGACGATTATAATTTAAAGCTAAGCGACTTTCGAAATAATCCACTGGTTCGTACCCTATTTAGTAAACTTTCTATTAGAGTTCTTATCTAGTTCCATAAAGTAGATAAGCCCTCCTTCTTTCGTCGTATTTTCCTCCGTTTCTTTCTGTATACACATTCGCTTTTAGATACATAAACAAAGAACAACATTGTCATTAATTTTACCCAAGCCGCTATTTTGCACAAACCGCTGTTTAATGTAACTAAACAAAAAAAGAACAAGTTTTTTCAAGTGAAAGTAAGGAGCAATATTACAACTTAAAACAAACAGAAATCGTCCCATATAATAGAGGGGTTGCCCCTTCTTGAACCCTAACTCTTTGCGCTAAAGTCTTAAAGTTCTTGAAAAATATATCTTATTCAAATTCAACGGCCCTTCTGTTTGAGCAGTCTTTTCTAAAGAATTGTGACAAAAAATCAAACTTTAGTCACTCCTTACTTACAGTTCGTTACCACTAACTATTTGATTCGAAATTTCGAAATTTGTTTTCAAGTTTTTAAATTTTCAGCACTATGAACTAGAGTTGGTTGTTTACTAGATTTCCCCTAGGGGGGCAACTATGATACCCATGTTCTTTTTGGGGTAGTATTGCTTGGTGAACTGAAAGTAACTGTTTGATAACTGGACTAAGTAGCAACATATAGATAATAACAAAATGCATGTAAATACCCCAATGTCAGCCAAGTCATCTTCCTCATCGCTATCAACAAGCGACTCTTTTAGGCCAGACAGATCGATATCCTCTTGTTCAGTTTCAATCGAACTTTGAATGCTATGAAGCGTGTCAGATCCTGAATAGGCGCTGCTTGTATCTGAGCCACGAGAACTTCGCTGTGATTTTGCATATAAATCACTGTGACCTCGAATTAACAGAGTGTGGAGATCGTTTCGGGAATACTAAAAAAAGAAGATAAACAAAACAATTAGGTAGCTGAGACGAAAGAAGATGCAGTATTTTATGCAAGAAATCCGCAGTGATTTTGAAGACTATATATAATGTTTCTCAAACTAAAATCCATAGTCTTGTTTTTTTTTTTTTTTTTTTTTTTTTTTTTTTTTTTTTTTTTTTTTTTTTTTTTTTTTTTTTGAAAAGAAAATGTATAATTATGCACACTATTATTTTTGGGGGGTCGACTAAAATCAAACCAGAAATGAATCTTGGTTTTTGATTTTCTTCACTAATTGTTAGTTTTAAAGAGAAGAAGCTGGCCTTTTCAGCTCATGTCCAACGTGAGGTGGAGTAACGTCCAACGTTTTTATTTACTCACGTCAGCAGCAAAATATGTAAAATACTTCCGAACAATATACTAAAGTTGCACAAATATTTTGTTGCATTAAATTTTGATTCCAGCTTGAAGTACCAAGGACATCCAAATAAAATGTTTTTGGACCTCTGGACCCATAAGGTATATTAACACCTGAAAACTTCGATTTTCTATGGTTTTTCTTCTGGTTGTTTCTTATTTAGGACACTTTTAGAGCAGCCCCCTGTGCTCTATCCAACAGAAGCGTACCCGGTTTGAGAACTTACTCCCCTCCCCCCAATGTTTGTCCGGCTCCTACAATGGTAACAGCAATAAATTTAAACAATTTTTTGTTGCGTTTTCTAAAGTTTTATTTGTACCCTCCCCCCCCCACCGAACAAAAATCCTGGATACGACTCTGGCAGTAGGCTACCACATTTTAGTCTGTGTTGCCACGTTGAACCGTGGAAATAAATATGCAAAAATAATTAGTTGTACTTGGAATTGCTTTTTGCCGGTAAAAATTCAAACATTAACAATTTGTTGATTCCGAAAGACAAGCTACACTTTAAATGAAAGATTCACCTTTTTAAGTTGCTTGGTGCCATATGTAGCCTATTCATTTTTTGCTAATTTTTCACATACATTTCTTTTTTTGACTTGGTGCCTGCCAAATCATTACGAGATTTTACTAAAACTGAGATTTAGCTAGCGCTAATTTGAACCAATCAGAAAACCCTGATTGACTCAAATTAGCGCTAACTAAATTTTTGTATTAGTAAAATCTCATTGAGAGTTACCCTTGACCAATTCTAACAATCAGATTTCGTATTCACTGTCCTTGGTATTATGATGCTAAAAATTCGTAAATTTGTTATGCTAAACTGTATTTTCGTCAATCATTGTAACTATTTTTTTGCTTAACAAATTAATATTAACTTGGGCGAAAGCTAAACAAAATGTCGTTTTCTAAATTCTCCTAAAAAGTGAGCATAATTTAATGCAATTGTTTTCTGTAGAATATAACATTTTAATGAAAAGATGTTAGTGCTGGGCCAAGTCTTTAAACGAAATGGTTTTGGAACAAAATTTAAAAAATTTCGAATCAAACAAAACCGAAGCTATGAAAAAAGTTGGAAAGGGAGTTAAAGGCGCTTTTGAGGAACTCGCTCTCAGCCCGCTTGTTTATAAAAATTTGGTTACAAGTTCAGATACTACGGGACTTATTGAGCGAACTCTTAAAGATGTAGCAGTAACAAAAGAAAATATGAAACAGGCTATAGCGCAAAAAGTTAACGAAGCACTTAAAATTCACCCCTCGACCACACCATCCGCTGCTGAAAATGAAAAGATAATTTTCGTAGTTCACGATGCGATAATACTGGAATATACTCCGAGATTTGACAGGATTGAAAAAGACCTGAAAATATGTCAAAATCAACTGGAATTACTTGAAAATCGAGTTGCTAGAGTTGAAGCCAAGATCGATGATGCTGACCAAGAGTTGAGACTGGATACACTACTGTTCAACGGTGTCAAGCATAACCCCGGTGTTGAAGTAAAAGATGCAACAATGAATATTATACGCAATAAGATGGCGTACTCAGGTCTTGCTGATAGTGATGTTATATCTGTGCATAGGTTTCGGTTGAACTCTGTTGATAGCCGCTCTCATAAAATTGCTCCTGTTTTAGTGAAGTTTAAAGACCGCCACACAGCTGTGAAAGTTTTTGCTTGCAAAAAAAAACCTTGTGAACACGAAGATTTTTGTGGCTGAGAACTTAACAAAGAAAAAAAGAGAATTGTTGAATGCTGCAAGGGAAAAATACGGCAATAAGTTCGTGTGGTCAAACCAAGGTCGGATCTACGTCCGTCCGGAGAATGCAACTTCCACTCGTAGACTTTGGTCTCTGAATGACATATTTGATCGTGATTGAGTGTCCTGTTTTTTTTTTTTTTTTTTTTTTTTTTTTTTTTTTTTTTTTTTTTTTTTTTTTTTTTTTTGTATTTAAATTTTGAGTCTTTCTATGTGTTTTTCTATTCTTATTATTATTCAATTATTCCTATTTCCTTTCTTTCCAGTTTATGTATGGGTTTTATCCCTAATGAAGAAAACAAGATCCTGGCTTTTTATTTTATTTTCTTATTATGGTTAGTTTACTCCCAATACCTCGGTTAGAGTTGCTTGAAAAAAATTCGCTCTTAGTTGATGATGTTTTATCACATCAGATAGGACTCCATTTTCAAGATCGAGTTGATGAATGCCCCAAACCACTCCGTCCTAGCCGCTACGTTCGTTTTGAAGAGTTTGGTCAAATTAAAAGAGTTGTATAGTTTGTGTGTTGCTCAATGGAATTGCCACATAACGTCGGCTTTTGAAGTAATTGTTCAGTTTTTAAGTAATATTGATAGTGTGATTGATGTTTTGGGAATTTGTGAATCATTCTTGAGTTTGTATAGTCTTCTCTCTTCCTACGCTTTTCGAGGTTACCAACTGATATCGAAGTCGCGGCATTCAATGGGGCGCGGGGGACTTGCATTTTTGGTGAGAGAGGGATTGAATTTTGAGGAAAGGGAGGACCTTTATTTATGGAATGAAGGTAAGATTGAAATTTTTTCTATTGAGATTGAAATAAATAATGGTAAAAAGTTAATTGTTCGCCTGGTTTATAGACCCCCTGGTGCTCATCTGGAGGAATTTTTTCAGGAGTTTGATATGTTTTTAAGCAGGGCCCAGTCTAATCGATCAGAGTGTGTTATTCTGGGTGATTTTAATTTTGATTTATTGAATTTAAATAGTGTTAATTTAGAATTTTTAAATCTTGCATTATCTCATGATTTGTACCCAGTGAATCTGATTCCTTCCCGTATCACTGCTCAGTTGGCAACATTAATTGATGATATATTTGTTTCTTCAAATCTATTGAGGCAAGCATTCTGTGATGTTCTCCTTCAACCTGCTTCTGACCACCTCCCGATTGTTTGTATGATAAATAGTATCAAAACTTCGACTAAAAACCTAAGTAAGAGAGTTTATAGAGATATGAGAAATAATAACTTGAGAAAGCTGAAAGAGCAAGTTAGTACTATAGCATGGGATGAAGTTAGCGAAGAGCAGAATGCAACTACAGCATTTGACAGGTTTATGAATATTCTCTTACCGGTATATGAGGCGTCTTGTCCTCTGAGGAAAATGAGGAAAAAGAAAAATGAGCCAAGAAAGCCATGGGTTACCACAGAATTGCTTGAAATGATGGAAATGCGAAACCAGCTTTTTGAAAAACATTTACAGAGCCCGGAAAATGCGAGTTTATTTGAAGAATTTAAGCGAGTCAGAAACAAAGTTACCATAAGCGTCGCAGTGAGAAAAAAGCATATTATGCTTCTGCTTTTGATGGTAAAAGTGGTGATGCAAAAGGAACCTGGCGACTAATAAATGAGGTTTTAAAAGGGAAGACTAATGATAATGATGGAGTAAAGAGTATGATGGTGAATGGAAGTGAAATCACTGATAAACAGGAAATGGCTGATGAATTCGGAAAATACTTCACGAACATAGGCGCGAGTATTAAGGAAGACGTAGCTAAAAAGTCTAGAAGACATCTGGTGAAGTCCTTTATTGATAATCGAGGCGAAGGGCACATTTTTTCGTTCGAGAAGTGCACAACAAAGGAGATCGAGAGCACAGTGAAAGGACTGAAGTCCAACTCGGCCGAAATAGATGGACTTAATCTTAGAGCTGTATATGCTATCCTAGTTTATATATTACCTTGTCTAACTGACTTAATAAATCTATCACTCCAGACCGGCGAATTCCCTAGTGGTCTTAAATTGGCAAAGGTAATACCATTGTATAAAGGGGGAAGAAACAAGAACTATCGAATTGGCGACCGATTTCGTTATTACCTATTTTTTCTAAAATCTATGAAAAGATAATTCACAGGAGACTTTATGAATATTTGGATAAACTAGGAATATTGTGTGACAGCCAATTTGGATTCCGCAGTGAGCATTCTACTAGCCATGCTGTTCATCATCTTCTGGATGTAATCAATGGAGCTCTACAAAAAGGTCTTATTCCTTTAACGATCTTTGTAGACTTCAAAAAAGCCTTCGACACTGTGGATTTTGAGTTGCTGCTGTGTCGCCTATCTAGTCTGGGGATAAAAGATGTTTGCTTGGATTGGTTTAAATCATACTTGTATGGAAGGTCAACTAAAGTAATGATAGATGACGTCGTTAGCGGAGTCTATCCTGTAAAATGTGGAGTTCCTCAGGGCTCAGTCCTTGGTCCATTACTCTTTCTCGTATACATAGATACTCTGAGGTTCTACATGCCTGAAGCAACTGTTACACCATTTGCAGATGATACTGCTTTGACAATTTCTGCACAGTCACTGGAAGAACTAGTGGATAAAGCAAACCGAACGCTGGAAAACCTTTTGGTGTTTACCTCCTTGAGTTACCTTGCTGTTAATACTTCTAAGACAAATTATATGATTTTTAGTAGGGTAGGAAAAATTGTTAATAGTGCTTCCGTAGTATTTGAAAATTTGTCGCTTTCACAGGTTTTTGAAAATAAATATTTAGGATTTTATGTTGATAATAATTTAAGTTGGAAGAAACACATAAATATGATTTCTTCTAAACTTGCACGAGGTCTTGGAGTGATGCGGCGTTTGAAACACGTGTTACCCTTAAGTGTTTTAAGAAATATATATCATACTGTTTTTCATCCTTTTATTGTTTATGGTTGCTGTATTTATGCATCTAATTTTACTTCAAATATTAAAAGACTGCAGATTCTTCAGAATAAGGCACTTCGAGTACTGGGTGAGTTTGTTCAGTATGAGCAAACGCGTGAATCTTTTATTAGTTTTAGAATTTTAAATATTCATCAGATCAGGGACCATCAGGCGGGAGTGTTTACTTACCAGGTGCTTAATAGATTATCTCCAGAATATTTTAGAGATTTTTTTAAGTTTAATTCTGATTATCATCATCATAGGACTAGAGGTCGTGGAAGCTTAGTCTCAGAAGTAAGGAGTACGAGTCGATCTAGTTTTGTAATTAGAAATTATGCAGTTAATTTGTGGAATGGTTTCCCGGAGAGCATTAGGGAGTCAGAAAACCAGTTTCAGTTTAAAATTAGATTAAAAAAGTTTTTGTTGGGTGGGAATTTTTTTTTTTTTTTTTTTTTTTTAAATGTTAAATTGTAATTAAGTTGTAAAATAAAAAAATAAAGAAAAGTTAAATTGAGTTAAATTGTATTGAATGGTATGAAAAGAGTAGAAAGAGTGAATGAGTTTTGGTTTATGATAAAAGATTGTGTGACGCTGCTCAAGTCACAATAGTGGCTTAATAAAACGTCATACGTTCTTACCATTTCTACGTTTGTTGATAATGTTATTCAAAAAATGTGTTGTAAGTGCCAGTTAAGTATGATGTATTATTAGTTGAAAATAAAAGTCAAGTCAAGTCAAAAAAAAAAAGTCAAGTTCAATCTAAGGTCTTTATGCAAGCAACTGCTATGAGCAGTGTAGTTCTGCACAAAAATTACTAGTACCTCAAAGAAACCGTGTGAAAATAATTTTAAGCTGAAAAAAGACATTAGGGAAAAACCGCCGGAAAAAATATTAGGCAGCTGTGACGGAAGAAGGATGTGATTATCTGATAAAAGCACCAAGGACAGTGAACATGAAGCCTGATTGTTTGAATCAGACTCTTTAAGGCCAGACAAGGAAAGGAATATGAACATCAAGTGAGCATGAATGCCAGACAAGGCCAGGAATATGAACATGAAGTCTGATTGTTGTTTGAATCAGACTCTTTTAAGCTAGATTAAATAAAAAAAAAACAACAAGTTTTTTTAACTGAAAGTAAGGAGCGACATTAAAACTTAAAACGAACAGAAATTATTCCGTATATGAAAGGGGCTGTCCCCTCCTCAACGTCTCGCTCGCTCTTTACGCTAAAGTTTTTTATTGTTTAAAAAACATCGAGTTGTGAGAAAGTCAAACTTTAGCGTAAAGAGCGAGACGTTGAGGAGGGGACAGCCCCTTTCATATACGGAATAATTTCTGTTCGTTTTAAGTTTTAATGTCACTCCTTACTTTCAGTTAAAAAAACTTGTTTTTTTTTTATTTAATTTTTGAACGTTTTTGAATAAATGCAGGTTTTGATCTTGACTCACCGTACATGAATAATTAAAACAAAATTTTCATATTAATTTACTTTTATTTGGTTAAATGGCTTTCTCGAAACTTGTTTCATTTTATTTACGAACGTTTTTATTAGTAATAAATATACGTAACTTACGAATTAACTTGCCAATTCATAATTTTTTTAATTTGATTTTTTTAATTATTTATTACTAATTTTTTTAAAATAATGATGGGAAATCCGGCGCCCCCTTCATAGCAATGTCCCTTCCCCCATGAAAACTTCGTTCATGAAAAGATCCTCCCATATAACCCCCGACCCACCCCCCACCCCCCACTACCAGAAAAAATCTCCCCTGAAAACGTCTGTATACTTCCCAATAACCAATACTATATGTTAACATTGGGTAAAGTTCATAACTTTCAGCCCTCCCCCTGGGGGCTTCGAGGGATTAAGTCATCCTTAAAGACATAGTTATAATATTTTCGACCATGCTGAACAATATGGCTATCTCAAAATTTTGATCGGGTGATTTTGGGAAAAAATGAGCATGGGAGGGGGCCTAGTTGCCCCCCATTTTTTTGGTCACTTAAAAAGGGCACTAGAACTTTTAATTTCAGTTCCAATGAGCCCTCCCACGATATTCTAGGACCACTGGGTCGATACGATCACCCCTGGAAAAAAAAAACAACAAATAAACACGCATCCATGATCTTTCTCCTGGCAAAAAATTGAAAATTCCACATTTTTGTAGATAGGGGCTTGAAACCTCTACAGTAGGGTTCTCAGACACGCTGATTATGATGGTGTGATTTTCATTAAGGTTCTATAACTTTTAGGGGGTCTTTCCCCCTTTTTTCGAAAATCAGCCAAATTTTCTCAGGCGCGTAACTTTTGATAGGTAAGATTAAACTTGATGAAACTTATATATTTGAAATCAGAACTAAAATCTGATTCTTTTGATGTATCTATTGGTATCAAAATTCTGTTTTTTAGAGTTTCGGTTACCATTGAGCGGGGTCGCTCCTTACTTACGAACTGTTTGACAAGGAAAAAATATTAGGTAGCTGTGACGGAAGAAGGATATGATTATCTGGTAAAAGCAACAAGGACAGTGAACATATAGTCTGATTGTTTGAATAGGTTGAAAGTAAATTTGAACAACTATGTATATCTAAATAAATTGGGCACCAATAATGGCCCAGGAGGAACTATTTATTTTTTTATTTAATAATCATTGCAAGAAATTAAAAAAGAAGAAGGAGTGATTAATGAATACAAAAGAAAAAAAGAAGATGAGTGAATAAAACTGAACAAAAAAAAAGAATGGAAGGATTAGGAATTCTGCTTTTTAATGAAAAACGTCACTGCGCAATTACGCAGTTTTTAGTAGTAGCGGGCACAAAATTAAAAGAAGAAGGAGGAAAATAAGCAGAAAAACTCTAAGTACATATGGCGTCAAACAGCTTAAGAAGGTGTAGCTTTCCTTTAGGGTGTAGCTGTCTTTAGGAATCAAGAGATTGTTAATGTTTGAATCTTTTACCGACGAAAAGCGTTGCTAAATTTAATCAATGGGTTTTGCTTACTTGTTTTCACGGTTCAACGAGGCAACACTGATTAAAATAAGGCATTACCCAAAAAGCACCTTAAGTCTTAAACACAAAAGGAAAGTCCTTAAAAAAAAAACCCAAGTTTTTAGGTATGAATAGACTCAAAATGGGTTCAGAGATGTATATTTAAGAAAATTTTGTCTTAAGCACAAACACTCCATGAAAAAATTAAAATTGGAATTTTAATGTAATAGAGGTGCTAGTGAGAATGTAACTCAGTATTGAAAATAAGCAGGCTCTCCTAAATAAAGATAACTCCTAAACAATTAAAAATAATTTTTATTTAAAGCGCTCAAATTATGCAAAAGTAAAACGGCCAATAAATTTCAGCAACAACAAACGCAAAAACTGTGGGATTGAAAAATTATGGTTGCATTTTGAATTATGCGTAACAATTTGCTTTAGAAATTATGCTTGTTGAAACATAGACACTTTTTTTGTATGATAACATAATTCATTTTTCATACAATAACGATGTAAGCTACCAAGAATTCCTTTAAATATTATAGACTTCAAGAAAATACCAGAATCCAATATTACCAAAAAAATTAGAAATAGTTTAAATTAAATTTGTGGTTTCATGAAGTTCACTTCATCATGGGCGTTATCTTTCCAGGCTTAATTTCATAATGGCTCTTGATATTAGAGGTGTTAGCCAATGTTTTAGTACTTGTAAATCAATTATGCAGGCGTATCCTATAATTTAAAATCAATGTAAAATCCCTTGGATATTTAATTTTGATATTAGCATAAACTCCTAAATTGAGGGTATATGATTATACAGGCATCAGTAATGCATGTACCGTTCAAACCAAATCAGGTTACGTCCATCTTCAGAATTTTCTTAGGTCGAACTGTCAAAGTAATTGATTGAGCGTACTTCGATAATCCTAATGAAATCAACTAATTACGAATGAAGGAATCAATCAAATTTAATTCTTGTTTTTGAAACAGCAGTTAACAAATGGAACATTCTAGATGAAGGGCTTTCGGCTATCTTGAAAATTAGTTGAGGTAGGTAAATGAAACTTTCAGGTATGGATTTAAAACCCTGATTCTCATTTATTATGTGATAATTTATTTTTGCAGAAAACTTAAGGGTGAGGGAGGGGTACCTGCTTGACCGCATGGACCAGGAAATTTTGGGAATTATTTATGATACAGAGAAACGACAAAATAATCTAATTTGAATTCAGGAGGTAGCGAAATTTCTGAAAATATATAAGTACTTGTCAAGAATCCGGTAGTCACGCGAGAAAGACTGCATCGAGAAAGACCGAAATGCTGCATGAAAAACAGGTTTTCTCTGCCTTGTGAGGCGTTGCTCACTCCGTGACAAAGATTTAAAATTTAGTTTTTTGGGGTTGAAGGGGCAAAAAAAAGGTACCTAGGTTAGGTTAGGCTACGTATTTAATATATGCTATACTTTACCCCCCCCCAATGTACAAATATATAGCCCAAATTTGTTTCTGAACTATTATATTGCATCCTATTTTGTTTAACTTCATTAGCATTAACGAAACTTCACTTCTCGCGTGACTACCGGATTCTTGACAAGTACCACTATATAATTCAAAACAAGAATTTAATGATAAGCATTTTTTGTTTTGCTATTTCAAATCCAAAAGGACCGTTTCCGTTATTTTAATTTTAAAATTCTTCAAATTAGTTTTTAATTGAAACAACACACAAAAATCAATAACAATCATATTGTAATCATTGGAGAAAAACCCCTTCCCCCCCCCCAAAGAGCACTAACCTTTAATGACCTTCAAAAATCTTGGGATTATAACAGTTAAACCTTCCGGAACTTCAAATGAGGCATTAGGAAAGTGTTGTGAACCTCATTCCTTTACTCAATCTTAAAAGGGTTACTTAAAAGGTTTTATAGGTTTCTAAAACTCTAAGTTAAATTAAAAAAAAAAACTACTATGACTTAAATCCTGCTGGATTTTCTAAAACTATAAGTTAAAACTATAATTTAAATTAAAAAAAAAAACTACTATGACTTAAAATCTGAAGTGATCTTAAAATATTAAGCTGAGATCATAAGGACTATGATTTAGAAGCTTAACCCGCAATAAAGAAGGACATTTTTTGTTCAAGTCTGAATTGGTACAGACCCAGTGGCGTAAACTCGGGAAAATTTAGGAGGTGTCAACGTATTCCCTGAAATCTATCGGATGGGGCAAATTTGTAATTTTTTTCAATCTCTCCAATAAAAATACAAAAAGGCACTTTCCAATGAAAATACCCCTTTTTCAAAATCTGGGGAGAAAATACCCCCCAACACCACAATTCACGCCACTATATATTGCTGTCCTCTATGCAATCTTCCAAGCCCTAGAAATGAGGAAAGAGATAGTATCTTTACAACACCTTCCAATATCAAATTTTAGGCCCTGGATTCATCTCTGAAAGTCTCCTTTGCCTAACTCGAGTATTTTCCGAGATAAGCAAACGCCCCTCATCTAAAACTTACCCAGTATTAATAAGTACAGAAAAAATTGAAGTCAACCAGATCATGAGGCCCTTAGAGCAAGATTTTCCAACCGAGTCCCCACGTGGAGCTATATGAGGCCTTTGTATCCCAGAAAAAACAAGAAATCTACACTCTGATGCAGGTCTACAACAGCACGACAGTTTTCTATTTTTTTCTTTTTTTTGGGGGGGGGGGGAGCGCACTAGAACTCCCGGATTATTAGAACAAGCTGAACAACTTTATACAATTAGTCAGGTCAAGAAAGATCTAAGGAGACATTCAAACTAATCGCGTGAGACATAAAGCCTCAACTCTATTTGACATACCTAATTGTCTTGTTGATGTTTTAGGGTAGGAACGTCCAATTCTTAAGTCAACAGTCCTAGGTTATTAACATATCTTTTTTGTTCGCGAACGATACTTCAGTAGAACATAGGGCTAACCCTCCTTCTGAGGCGAACCCTTCCACAAAGGTACTTCCAGGATTGTCTTGAGAGATCAAGTAAACAAAAATAGCGACGGGTGTTTCTGCTGGAATCTGGACCAGGCGACCAAAAGATGAATGTGAGATGTTGTGTTATTACAAATTGCGTTCTTAATTTTTCAACTGATGCCTGGCTTCGTTCTGACAGAACAACCTGGAGTCATATTAAAACTGATACAACTTAGGCGAAACGCGATCTAACCAGTCCATGAACAGCTACTATAGACGCACACTTTATGCATCATTTAAAAACTTTGACAGTGGGCCGAAATGTGTTAAAAGTTGGTTCAGCAGTAGGACATAACATATCAATTACTATTATAATCATGGTCTTATAACACTTATTGTCCATTGGTTAGAACAAAAAAAACAAAAAAAACAGGTGAATGATACAAGGCCGTATCCAGGGAGCGGTTGCCCGGTTTGAACCCCCCCCCCCCCCGAAATGTTTGTTTGACTCGTAAAAACGTAACAAAAATGGACATAAACAAATTTTGTATGCGTTTTTTGAGTTTTTTTGTGTACCCCCCCCCCCGCCCCCCGAACAAAAATCCTGGATGCGCTTCTGGAATGATATGAAGATACTGGATCACAGGGTGGATGCTCCATATTTTGAGCGGAGGGGATCGGACCCGAAACTCCCTCTATATTGCCTACATTTCGAAATTGCCTACTTTTTTTTACCAGCTTACATTTAAGATTTATTTTCAGGCACATGCTTCCAAATGAGAGAATCCTCTTTTTGAGACGTTAGTTCATTTCCAAGCACCCACTAGCACAGAGGAGTATGAAAAGTACGTTACTATTAAACAGACGACATTATACACTTTTTCATTCCATTTGACGCATTATTAGTGAGGTTTTAGGCCATTTTTGGTTAATATGGCCCATGGTTAGTCCTGAACTAGGCTTTGCATTTTTGCAGCATGGAGGGGTTCTATCTGGCTAACCTCAAAGGGAATTCACCTATTTTCCCTATCCCATCCCAAAGTCCCTAGAGGACGATCCAAAAAACGCAAAATTGTTGAAAATGATGAGTTGTTTCAGCAACAACAATCTGGACAATCAAACGTCCAGAATTCAACAGAATTGCAACGCCAAAATGTCTTAATTCAATTGAAATTACTGATTTGACACCAATCCCTATAATAATGAAGTCAAGATGATTAGTCAGAAAGATATTGAAAGACAAAACTAGCAGCTGGAAGCCCCTAGCCTAGAATAATAAAAAGCATAGAAAGTGAATGTTAACTATCTAGTTAATGTTAAAACCATTTACTCAGGGTCTAGCAGTGTAATGAGCACACCCAGAGGAACTCCTTGTTTTCTATTTTGATGCGTTAAGAAAAAAGTGCTAATCTTAGTGCCTAAACACTAGTTGATGGATGACTTCTGGAGTACGAACATCTTGCTTAATTTAAATATTTAACTGCCATCATAATGGCACCGTCGATTAAAGGAAAAAAGCGAAAAAAAGGAAATGAAGACCCTTGGATAGAGGGAATTTCGGGTCCGATCCTGTCCACTCAAAATGTGGAGATACTCCATATGGTCCTGTATCTTCAAACAATTCACCTGTTTGTTTTTTTTTTCCTTTTTTTTCTTTTTTTATCCAAACAAATTTCTGAATAATTGTAAATTTGAGTCCGTACAACTAAAAATAAAATTGTAAAACTGTAAAATTGAGTGATGATATTGAAGTTGAGTTTTCAAGTCGTTTTAGCCATTTTCTTTAACAGGCTGACGGTATTAGAGTGGAGCCCTTCGAGTCCGTGCGCTCCTCAGGAATTGCGAAATTTATACGATTTATCATTTATTTTCAAAATAATTCACTAATATTTTACGTCATTTTTGGGAATCTACCCCTCCTCCTATAATGTTGTACCTTCTCCATACCCCAAACAAATATCTGAGTAGCTATGTATTTTGTGTCAGTCCTGTAAGTGACGATTTGAAGTCGAGTATTTAGTGGCTTTTCCCCTATTCTATTCATTTATAATTATATATATATATATATATATATATATATATATATATATATATATATATATATATATATATATATATATATATATATATATATATATATATATATATATATATTTATATACATATATGTATATAAATATATATAATTTATACATCACCGTTTCTCAGGCCAACAGGAGCAACAAGTAGGCATAAATTCAGAGACATACAAAGGAGGGGAGGGTCAGGCAAGAGCCCGGCCGAAATCTTAAACTATCCTAGATTTCTCGGCAGTTCTCGTTCAAGTTATCAAAAAATAACTGCCCCTCCCCTTGCATACTTGGCTCTCATTCTCAGGTGTTTACAGTTATGAGTGGTTTAGAAATGTACTTCTTCCCAGGAACGCAAAATTAATTATTTATAATTATTGTCACTGTTTTGTTAATTCTGACTACTATATTTTTTTTCGAGACTTTCCAATTTGCAGTTTTGTTGTTGTTGTCGGTTTGATGGTTTATAGACGACATGGAACAGTAATTCACCTGTTGATGGGCAACAGCGAATATAAATAAAAATGCGGTATTCTGGAGGAGTCAGGTCATCAGAGAGGTGACAAAAACGCTTTTTGGCAATTATGAGCGAGAATCCAGATTCCAAATGAAAAAAAATATCAAATTAATTATCCTCAATAACATCGATTGTTCAGTTCCGGTTGAAACTAAATTCCTGACTTTTCATCCCGAAAAAATGCAATAAAACACGCGAGCCTATCAATGGAAATTTGCAACCACAACAAAAGACAACACCTCAGACTATTCGTTTCCAATTGAAAGTGAAAGTCAAACAGCAAGCCACAAAAGCGATGATAATTTATATCATGATGGGATACGTCGAGGATGAGTATCACAGATCAAGGCGACAAGGTCAACTTATTAAACTAATGTCGGTATGCTAAACCATAGTTAATTTGCAACAGAGTATAGTTTTTCTTGCATAATTAAATTCTGGTTTTGTTTGTGAGAAGATTTCATGGAGGTTAATTTATCTAAGATCCTCGGTAGATGAAGACTCGAAGAAGACCCGCATCTCTGGGTAGTGTAGAATGTCAGTTTTTTACAATGGATGGAATTTTAACTTTGGCACTTGTCCATTTTCCATAGACAGTCAAGGCAGTATTCAGGGGGGGGATGTTACCAGGTTTGAACCTCACCCCCCCAAAAAAAAAAAAAAAAAATTTGTCTGGCTCTTAAAAAAGTAACAAAAATGCATATAAACAAATTTTAGATGTGTTCTGTAAAGTCTTTGGTACTAGTGCAAAATAACGACACTTCTACCTATATACTAATGAGAGACGAAACTCGCCAGACGGGTTATGTTCAAGAGACCGCTATTGAGAAATGGAATGCAAAGCGTAGTTTTCGTTGCGTTTACGATACTTAAACAGTTGTTTTCTGGGGTTTAGGGGAGAAGGTACCTAGGTTAGGTTATGTATTTAATATATGCTATGCTTTACCCCCCTCCACCCTCCCTAATGTGCAAATATATAGCCCAAATTTGTTTCTACACTATTATATATACATCCTATTTTATTTTATTTCATTAGCATAAACCAAAGTTGACTTCTTTAGAAGTGTCGTTATAATGCACCAGTAGCAAGTTTTTTTCTTATGCTCCCTCCCCCCTCCAAACAAAAAAACTGGATACGCCCTTGACAGCAACACACAGGCACGTATAAAGGAATTTAGTATGGTGGGAGGGGGAAGCTTCAAAATTGCACACAAGGAAGGCGAATTATATGGACAAAAGGTGCTAGTAAAAGCAGCAAGATTTCGGGAGGAGGAAGGTTGATAATCGCAACCTCCCTCCTCGAGGAGGGAGGTTGAATGATTATGATTGTAATCTTGGATGCGTGATTTTGATCGCATGTCCAAGTAGATGGGTTAGACATATAGAATGCCTTTTAGATCACTTTTTTTTTAATTTTATCCGTTTTTCAATTTCTTGAGATCCATGCCCTTCTTCTAAAACCTAAAAATTTTCTTATAAAATAAAATTGTGTTGACTCTCCGGTTTAGTTTATTCTCGCTATACCGAAAATCACCGTTTCAAAAATGTTATAGCCAACATCTCTTGCTGCTGCCAGCGGATTGTAAACCTCGAGTACATCAGAGACACGGACATAGAAAAAAAGCATACAAATATGGTTAATAATCCCATGCTGCCTCCACATAAAAATTGCTCCTCTTTGCCTTAACGGTGATTAACCTCTCAAAAAATCACAATTTCCATCAGGCTTTACCCCTTCCCTACTACCAACGGGGGAATGTAGCGTTACATTGCCATTCCTGATCATGAAGGACCTTATCTTTAGAGCAACCAAAAAAAGGAAAAGAAATGAGCATGATAAGAGTATTTTTGCATGGCCAATTAACGCTCTCGGCGGAAACTACACGTAAAGCGGAAGTAACATTTTCACCAGTCAATTTTTGCTAATTAGCCATGCCATTTTCCCATTCCTAGACATTTATCTATATTTTTTTAAGAATTTAAAATTTGATTCACTTCTAAAAAATTGAAAAATTGGGCCTAATAAAGTCAGTCAGATTAGGGCCGGATTTCGTTTGCCGAACATGAACAACCAACAGTAAATTTATTCGTGTTTATTGATTTTTCATGAATGTCGCTAGAGAATTTAAACTACTCAAAATGTTGTAATTTTCTTTTTCAAACAGTTCGTGGTAACGAACTGTAAGTAAGGAGCGACCCGGCTCAATGGTAACCGAAACTGTAGAAAACCAAATTTTGATACCAAAAGATACATCAAAAGAATCAGATTTTAATGCTGATGTCAAATATATAAGTTTCATCAAGTTTAGTCCTACTTATCAAAAGTTACGAACCTGAGAAAATGTGGCTGATTTTCGAAAGAAGGGGGAAAGACCCCCTAAAAGTTATAGAACCTCACACCATTTACCTACTCAATTGTGCTTCAAAGTAAACCTCACACCTCACAAAATGAAAATCACACCATAATATTCAGCGTATCAGAGAACTCTAGTGCAGAAGTTTAAAGCTCCTATCTACAAAAATGTGGAATTTTGCATTTTTTGCCAGAAGAAAGATTACGGATGCGTGTTTATTTGTTTTGTTTTTTTCCCCAGGGGTGATCGTATCGACCCAGTGGTCCTAGAAAATCGTGGGAGGGCTCATTGGAACGGAAATTAAAAGTTCTAGTGCCCTTTTTAAGTGACCAAAAAAATGGAGGGCAACTAGGCCTCCTCCCACGCTCATTTTTTCCCGAAGTCACCCGATCAAAATTTTGAGATAGCCATTTTATTCAGCATGGTCGAAAATATGATAACTATGTCTTTTAGGATGACTTAATCCCCCAAAGTCCCCGGGGGGGGGGCTGAAAGTTATGAACTTTACCCAATGTTAACATATAGTATTGGTTATTGGGAAGTATACAGACGTTTTCAGGGGTAGCGGGGGGGGGGGTGGGGGGGGGGGTCGGGGGTTATGTGGGAGGATCTTTCCATGAAGGAAGATTTCATAGGGGAAGGGAAATTGTTGTGAAGGGGGCGCCGGATTTCCCAGCATTATTTAAAAAAGATCAGAAATTTATCATTTAAAAAAAACAAGTTTTTCAACTGAAAGTAAGGAGCAACATCAAAACATAAAACGACAGAAAACATTACGTATATGATTGGGTTCACCCCCTAGTCAATACCTCGCTCTTTAAGCCAAAGATTATTTAGTACTTTCATAAGAGCTATTTATTCTAATTAATGGCATTTGTGATTAAGGGGTCATTTTTAAAGAATTGGAACAAAATTCGAACTTTAGCTTAAAGAGCAAGATATTGACTAGGGGGCGAACCCTCTAATATACGTATTAAAAATATATGAATATAGAAGTTCGTTACGTAAGTTAATTCGTAAGTTACGTATATTTATTACTAATAAAAACGTTCGTAAATAAAATTAAACAGGTTTTGAGAAAACCATTTAACCAAATAAAAGTAAAATTAATATTCAAATTTGTTTTAATTATTCATGTACGGTGAGCTGAAATCAAAACCTGCATTAATTCAAAAACGTTCAAAAATTAAATTAAAAAAAAACAAGTTTTTTTTAACTGAAAGTAAGGAACGACATTAAAACTTAAAACGAACAGAAATTATTCCGTATATGAAAGGGGCTGTCCCCTACTCAACGCCTCGCTCTTTACGCTAAAGTTTGACTTCCTCACAACTCTATTTTTTTTAAACAATGAAAAAAACTGGAAATTTCGCGACAAAAGGAGTCCAAGGTGTATATTATCCTTGGTATCTTTTAGGTATCTTGATATTTTTTGATTAAACCGTGCTAAGGGAGGTAAGGGAGGTGGAACTGCACCAAGCATTATATGAGCTATCCCACAGCGGAATTGTGCAGCACGCGTGGTACTCGGAAATACACACACACGGTGGCGGAAAGTGGGCAACCTCTCCTTCAGATAAGTACCAACTGTCCACCATTAGTGACAAAATGGAGGGATTTTAATTTTCTAAACAAACTGTTAGCTTCCTGCAATTCGTGTGTCTTGTGATGGACTGGGAGACTTTCTTTTTACAAAAAATCTGATTGCCTCAAATCAGCGCTAGCTAGACCTCGGTATTTGTTAAATTTCATGATGAATGAAGAGATTTGTTTAATAGTAGTAAAAATACTACTGAGAATCAACCTCTCTTAGATGCCGGGTGACAAAGGTAATTTTATTTTAAAAGGCTTAGAGGCGAGTAAATAGGAAATTCTTTCTTTCATTGTACCAGTTTCATTTTCGGTGCATACAATTATATCAGCTCTAAAATATATTTGCATCTATGCCGCAGCAAAATATAAAAAAAAAATAAAAAGCGCTAAGAAGATTGGTCCCATGGCAAACGACTTTGACAGAAAATTGTGCCCATAGAAGGTGGCAGCCATCAGTTTCAGGTCAATACTATTTTCCCCTCAGTTATACAACCATCTGCCTGTCCCCTGAAATCTTATGACTTACACAATTTCCTCAAAAAGTACTTTTATATGTTAAATCTAACTCGCCTCTTTTGTATTTTCTCCAAGCCCCCTCCCCTGTATAAATCCCTACGAACGCCCGTGAAGATACTAAGCACTGTGCCAGTTGTTTCGGAAAACTCTGCGAGTGCAGTTTTCTATTGCAAACGGTACTTAGGTGAATACAGTCTAATTGGAACACCAATTAGACTGTTCGCATCATTACTGAAACCTCCACTATAAAAAAAAAATGCTTGAATCCTGGGTAAACTAAAGTATTATCTTAAAATTCATTCAAGGTCATCTCTGCAACGGATGCGAACTTACACGACGGTCGATAACAAAATTGGCTTCGAAACAATAGGAATATAAGTCATTGAGCATTTCAAAATTTGGCCTAATAATCGTTGATTTGCCAATAACGGAAAGATCGTGTTACTTTAAACAGAAAAAGGCAACTTAAAAAAAAATCTGGATCGCTTGTTTTATCAACAAGAAATATCTTCCATAACCCAGGAATAAGCCTCTTACAATACTTGTATACTGATGGATAATCCTTCTCCGCCCAATCTTATTTTAAGATTCTCCTTTAACCCCCTCTCAGGAAGAACCAGCTACGTCGGATTTCTCGTGCTCCCCTAGGAGGCTAATTAGAAAGAAACAAATTCGTAGGATAATGTTTTTGTATCCTAAAAAAAGGTCCAACCACAATTTTTCCTTCAAAAATCCGTCCAGGATGCTCCCCCAGGAGGTTAATTAGGAAAAAAAAACTATTCGTAGGATAATGTCTGTGTATCCCAAAGACATGTCCAACCACAATTTTTTCTCAAAAATTCGTCAATTTTCACAGAAAATGCAGTTTGTTCACCCGAAAAGTCCATTTGAACCAGCGAAAGGACAACTACTCTTTAGAGTTATGAAGTGGGGGAATCTTTTCCAAATGGGGGAGATAAATTAACGATAATAAAATTACCTGGTCTTCACTTTCCACCATTCTAGCATGTCCTCTTAGCATGACAGATGGGTCCATTGCATAGCCAATCCCTTGGTAATACGGGAAGTGGCCCGGTACTGGCAATATTCTCTGGTGAATTTGTTGACTATATTGTCCTTGTGCTGGATGAATTTTTGAACTTTGAGTTTCGGGATAATCAAACTAGAAACGAAATAATTAATGAACAAAGTAAAAAGGGAATATTTCTTAACGAGTTAATTAATAACTTATAAACAATATTACATTTTACCATATAATACCAGCACACGCGGAGGCACTAGAATGTGCACACGTTCCAAAGGAGCGTCAGACCTGTGTGAAGATATGTAGTTAAATTTGGAAGAAGAAGAAGAACTTGGAGTGGGGAAAGGTTGATCACATTAAAAGTGTATTTTTGGGCAATTTTTTCTTTCCTTTTCTGTGGTGCAGGGGGATTCTTCAGCCCGAGATTGATGACCCCTCTCTTCTTGTGCGCGTAGCCTATATGTCTCCTACGGTACGCAGAGTTTCCGAAAACAACTTCAATTCTGAAATCCCTGTGGTTTTGCATTAAAAGATTAATAAATGAAGAAGGATAGTTCAGATCTGATTTGGCTGTCTTAAAATAAAATATTAGATCGGGTGGAGTGTGAAGGGAAAAAGTTCGAAGACTTTCACCAGACATTTGTTGAAAAACGGCATCAAAATGCAAACAAATTTTGCCCCAACATGTATCTTTTATATGTGCACTTTATTGTCAGTAAGTCTACTATCTACTGCCTTTTAGTTGTTTTTTTCACTTCTTACACTGTTTTCTACTTCAGAGTTTTTTTTTTTTATGCGCTTCTTTTTCTCTGTCTTTTCTTCCCTTTTGTAATACATATTGAACTGAACGTCGTTAAGAATCTTTGCCAGAATATCTACACTTTTCAAATATTTGTTTTGCATTTTATGAGTAGCTAGTTCACAACTTATTTACATCTCCCCACACTAGACTTTGGAAAATACCTTTTTTGGTACTTTAATTGAAAAATTCATTTTTTTTGGAATTTATACCTAAAAAAGGCAGAAAAGGAAAAACCGTCCCCTGACTGGATGTCGAAATAGAATTTCGCACCCCCACACCTTTATTGCAATGAACTCATGTCACTGTTTACAATATGGTTAATTTAACACTAATCATCTCTACTCTTTGTAGCATTCTAGCGGCATTTTCTTGTTCGTTTATTTATTTTAGTTTTAATCCAAGACACTCACTAATAAAGAACTGTTTATGATTCCCAGAGAATTTGTCCGGAATTCAATGAGCTTCCGGTGCTTAACATACCTATCATTGTTTTTCTCCACAATTTTATTTTTCATTAAGAACCTTTGTGTTAATTGTGCTTTTCTTTTCAGTCTCCAACGCGTTAAAACCATATCTTTATACCATGGGTCGGCAATCTGCGGCCCGCAAGATCCTCGCCGCAACGCACCTGACGGACCATATTACTCACCATAGCAATACACTGCGAAGATAAAAAGGGTGCCATCTAGCATTCTGCCATATAGCATTCTCGAAAAATCCGTAAACCTTATCTAACACAGTTAGTTTGATTTTCAACTATCCAGTCCAGACCAATTGTTTATGTATGTTGCAATTTTTGTTTTTGAGCAAACCTTTCTCAAAGTTTGGGAAATACACCCCAAAAAATACTTTGTAAATGGTTTAAAGCAGTTGAAGCGGCAAGAAATGTTGAAGCGGTGAGAGAAGTTATGTTTATGACAATACATAGGATTATGCCGTATAGAGATAGAATTGCGCGTTTTATTAGAAGTGAAAACCCAAGGTGTCACCTCTGTTCAGAGGTGGTACTAGATGGACTATCTCATGAATTTTTGGAGTGTGAGAAAAATGAAAATATTTTTAATTTTGTTTTTGAGATAGTAAGAAATTTAGGTGTGAGTATAGAAAGTGAGGAGGATAAAAAAAGGATTATAAAGTTAGATATAAGGGAAAAAATGGAGGATAAAAAGAAAAATATGGTGTGTTTTATAGTAGGAAATTTATGCCGGTATGTATGGAGTAGAAGAAAAAGGAAGGAAAAAACAAATATCGATATTTTTAAAAAGTTTTTGGATAAAGAAGTAGATTTTTTGAGAATAAGTAATAGATTTGAGAAATATTTTGAAATGAATATTTATTAAAATATGTTTTATATATTTAGATTTTTTTTTTTTGGAATTTGAGCAGTTGAAAAGGGTTTTTAGAAAATGAAGAAATAAAAGAAAAAAGAAAAATGAAAAACTTTGTCTAAGTGTTGAGTGTTGTGTAAGATGATGTTCAGACAAAGTTTTTTATTTGGGCGTTTTTGAGGTAAGAGAGAGAGTAATTTGGGAGGATGGGATTATAAGGTAAACAGAGGGATTTTGGAGGCAAATTAAAGTATTTTCTTGGAGTTTGATAGTTGGTGCCACCGTGGAAGGGGTTCCCTATACCGGAAGGGCACCCTGCAAAGCGGCTAGGCAGATGTTGTATTAATGTTGGTTAATTGGTTGTAGAATGCCCCCAAATGAAATCTGTAAAGTATTAACTGCTCAAATTTATAGGTTGATTGTTATGATAATGTAAAGTTAAAAAAATTTGTAGGTTTTTTTTATTGTTTTTTTTTTTTTTAGTGTAGGTGGTACATAAATGTAGTTATCAGTTTCGGAAATAAAGAAGTTAGTACCACTGAGAGGAGAGGAGGTGGGTTTAAAAAAAAACTTAAAATTTAAACCAAACGTTTCAAGGTTAGTAGACAGTCGGTGTTAGAAAACAGATTTGCTTTAATAATCAAATATCTTTAAAAAGACTCCAGTATGGAAAGATATATCAGTACGAAAAATTTATCTAGAGGTAGACCCAAAATTTAAAAAATTACAAATGTTATAAATGATAATTCGTTGGAAGAAAAAGGAGTTTTTGTCCCACCACCTGAACAATTAGCAAATCTAAAATTTGGACCATCATGTAAGACTAAACCAGTAAGGGCAGCTGAAGCAAAGGGCATTGTCATTAAATTTACAATGGATGAAGATCAACAGACTGGACCCTCAAATGAGACAAGGCCCAAAAAATTTAAATTTATAAGTGTTATAAATGATAGTTTGCTGGAAGAAAAAGAAATTTTTGTCCCACTACCTGAACAATTAACAAATCTACAATATAAAAAAAAAAAAAAAAAAAAAAAAACTTATGTCTTTGGTTTTCTTTGTTTATTCTTTTTTAGTTCAATAAAATTTAGCGCTTGGGGTACCAAATGAAAGCCAAATCATCTGGTCATGTTAGGTAGTCGTCTTGTGGCGAAACATTCAGAAGAAAAAACAACGCTTGATTTTGCAGATGGGTGTCATCTGGTATATAGTGGGACAGGAGAATATGGTAAACACTGGGACATTTCCCAGCACGTACCAGTTGAAACCCATCTACAAAATTGAGGGTAATTTTTTTTCAAAAGGGTTAAGTACATCTCGGTTGTCAAAGGAGCATAAATACAATATCTCAGGAACATAATAAGATTCCATTTTCAGGGAAGCTAGAGGGCGATTAAAACTAAATCAAAAGGTACAATACATATCAAGATTATCAAAAGGGTGTATGTGAAATATCCCAGGAAAAAAAGGAGGTACGTTGGAACTTTCAGAGCATATTATTGGAGATGTTGGACTAAATCAAAAGACTCTACGTCCGTCCAAGTTTGTCATAAGGGCATATTACGGCATCTTAGGAACGGATAAAGGTATTAAGTTGAAACTTAGGAACCTCTTGAGCGGGATTATATGCATGCAGGTTGTCAAAAGGGCATATGAACAATTTTTGAAAAACAGCTGAAAGCAATAAATTGAACCTTTGAGAGCTGCTACAATACTATTTATGCAATTAGTACTACTGGTGTTGTGACCTTTTCAAACTGTGACTGCTTTTAACTGTTTGAATCTGTGAGACAATGTCCTCGGTTATCGGACATACATTTAGACGCAGTATTTCACGTCTCTACTACAAAAATACAAGCTAATGAAAATAAGACTTGCAAGTCAAATGCAACAAAGAAAATCTCATTGATTGTATTAACTTCAATAAATGAAGTAAAAATATACATTAAGCGTTTTATTTTTAAACATAAAATATTTGCATACAAATATTGTAGATATACTCTACTTATTATAGTATACCTAAAATACTAGACTACACTGTAATGACATGTGACCTAAGTGCGGCTTGCGTAATATCCCAACGTAAACTTTTGGCACTTTTACAACAAAAGGTTGCCGATCCATGCTTTATACTATAGGAACGGGCCCAGTATCTCTATTTAATGCCACCCCTCTACATATAATACTTAATTTCACATACTAAATTAATGGAGGGGAGGGGGTCATCAGAGCCACCTTAGTGGTATTAGTAGGCCCCAGGCAAGGCAGCACATTGCACCTAGATACTTGAAATGAATGTTCGCCGGTTGGGAGGGGAGACTTTAGGCTCATCCTTCCAAGAAATCCCATTGTTTTTTTAGCTCCCCGTTCATTTATTATATTTTACTGTATAATTCACAGCATTTTCATTTTTTCCTGAACTTGAGCCCCCCCCCCCCCAAAAAAAGTTGCTAATCTCAGAAATATCTGCAAACATGCTTATTACTTGATTTACGTTGCTGACCCCATTTAGCATAGGCATTCACAGTTGTTCGAATGCAATAATTTCATGTTAGAATTTTAGGTAATTTTGAGCGAAAAACAGCGAATTTATCACTTCAACAATAACCGAGGCACTTTTAAATTTAAAATCAAATCGAAAATGAAAATTAAAAAGAGTAATTGTTTTATTTATGTGATATATATAAAAAAAAAATAAAATAGATCTAGGGAATCAGTTTTTCTCTCAAATTGCCAAAACAACTAATGGGAACCTAACCTCAAAATAAGTCATATACTGCTCAGAAATGCAAGCCTTTTCTTGGTCTGAGTCTGAACTAAGGGATGTACCGCAATTTCAATCTAAATATTGCACCACAAACAACACATGCTCAGAAATGAGTTCCTATCTAAATAAGAAGATACATGACAACGTTCAACCTAACCAAATCCCACAGTGGCTGGCCATCAATGAGTCTCGTAGACGACCATCAATCAAGTATGTTGGAGTGCCATAAAACCAGGAAATGGTTATGACAGGCTTAATCAAACACAATACTTCAACTGGAAATATTCCTTTCGTCAAACAATATTTCAAAGGGTAGGCTACATTACCAGCTTTATCGGATATGATTTATACAGCTGATGGTTTTAAAACTAGGCTGGCTAATTGAGGTTCTCACAGATATTAAAAAATAATGATTTTTATCTGGGAGAAATTAAAATCAGTTCTTGTAATAGTTGGTTACCCCCCCCCTGATTTATAGGGAAAGTTCCTTTTCTTTTAATATGGGGCTTCAATTTTTATTTTCCCTAATAAAAAAAAAATAAAAAAAGGAAAGACCGAAATTAAAACTAAAAACGATGAGAAATGAAGTCAAATAATACGTAAGAAGCAACAGAAATTACAATGGATAAATAAAGGAACATAAATCAAAATGGACCCTCAAACCAAACTCCAAGCGAACCGAAACTACCATAAAAAAAGTGGGGCGACGGCCTCCTAAACACTATAGAGCGTTATTTCCGCTTCCCTTATAATAGTTTGTGGTCTGAGCAGTAGCATTCATTTAATTAATTAAAAAAAACTTTTTCCAGACAATAAGACTTCCATATAAAAATAAAGAGCTACATTAAACCAAAGATAAGCAGAAATAAAGTCGGCCCATGGCGGGGCATATCCCTTCCTTTACTTTTGGGCTACCTACGAAAACTCCTTGCATAAGAAGCAACCGGGAGAAAATACATTGAAGCTCTTTATCGCGATGCTGCACTGCTTTTGGTGACATTACAACATCCGTGAAAAATAAATTTAGTTTTCCAATAAAGTGTAAATGACACCTTGATCTTAGAAAGTGTAGAGGCACGGCGGCCTCACTTTTATTGTTGTAATTTATGCTCGTTTTAAGTCTGATTTGATTGTTTATTTCTATTTCTTTTAGGCTTCACCTATTCATTGCTTGTAATTTCTGTTCGTCTCAAATTTGAACAACTAAATGACATTATCTCTACGTTTTAGATTATAATAGGGCTCTTTACTTTTCTTTGTGTTTTTTTCTTTTAATTAACAACAAAGAGTACCAACAAATTTTTACTGCGTTCAGAGGTAAGAAATACAATATATTTGTATTTATACATGTATTTATATATTTATACATGGTGGGAGGCACTTGTGCCGAATCCTAACCCATTATGGGGTACCACCTCCATTTTGAAGATGCGGTAATGAGGTGCGTGGCAGGTGGCACCGTTAACCGTCTAATGATGCATGGCAATGGATTTATGGGCTTTGTTGCGCTAACCACCCAGCAAAGCTTCTTTTGCCTGGTTATGATTAACAACAAAAAGCCTCGGACCAAACAGCCATTTCGACGACGACCTGTAGCACGTCCACCGAACATCCAAACGGACCTGTTTACGGTAGCCCACAGCAATGTACGAGGTCTCACATCTAAGTTTGACCAGTTCCTACATTTAGTGAGCTCGGTCAAGCCATCTATCATGTGCATCACTGAGACCAATCTAAACCAAGAAATTCAGAGCAGTGAGGTTGTCATACAGGGATACACGCTCCTCAGGCGGGATCGAGAGCGTACTGACGGCGCTAAATACGGAGGAGGAGGTTTCGCTGTTTATCTACAGAGCCATATACCTTATTCATGCCTGAACATACCAGATTCAGCAGGCGAAGAAGCTCTGTGGGCCAGGGTGACCCTCCCAAATAAATCTGTGATTGTCGGTACCGTGTATAACCCTCCAACTTACCAGATTACCAGCTACCTTGAAACCTCCCTTGAATATATTCGGGGCAAGTACGCTAAGTCTGCCATTATCCTTCATGGAGACTTTAACGTCCATCATAGCGTGTGGCTTCGCAGCAAAAATACAGATAGGGAAGGGTCGGACTTGTATGATCTACCTCTCTCTTACGGGCTGGAACAACTTGTCGATTTCGACGCGTATCACGGCCCAAACAGATCATCTCGTCTTGACCTATTCCTTACAGATCACCCTGACTCCTTTAAGGTAGACGCTCATACTTTCACCAGTGACAACGTTGCCGTCGTTGCACGTGGAAACCTACGTATTCCGCCTCCAGTAAAGCATGAACGAACAATCTGGCTATACAAAAGAGGTGATTGGGACGATTTGAGAAACACTCTTTTTTCTCAGCAGTGGAGAGCCTTCCTCCTGAAAGGCCCAGAGAAAGCTGCAGATAAGTACCAGCAGGCCATAGTTGACTCTGTCGAAAAGCATATCCCTTCAAAGCGGATCCAGGTGTCCAGTAAGGACAAACCTTGTCCAGTAAGGACAAACCTTGTTTCAACGCCCACTGTAAGAAGACAATCCGAGCAAAGCAAAAGGCACACAAGCGATGGCTACTTTCGAAGAGCGAAGAGGACAGAATTGCATTCATAAATGCGCGCAAAGATGCAGTTCGAGCGATTCGGCAGTCCCGGGTTCAGTATAAGGAGAAATTCGCCAACAAGCTTCAACTTGCTTCGGCAAAGAGTTGGTGGAAAATTGTCAAGGAGGCTTTACCGTCGTCCAAGGGGACCGCAATTCCTTCTCTCCAGAGTAACGGGACAGTGGTACAAGATCCACAGGCAAAGGCTGAAGCTCTTGCTAAGGCTTTTGCCGAATTCTCGAATCTAGACGATGACGGTAGAGAAGTGCCTAAATTCTACGACCGAACCGACACTGTCCTGGAACGTGTGAATTTTTCTGCTCCCAAGATCCTTCGCATTCTGCAACATCTGGATGTGACCAAAGCCACGGGTCCTGACAACATACCAAATGTTGTCCTCAAGTCCTGCAGTGCCGAACTAGCTGGACCCTTGTCATTGCTTTTCCGGCTGTGCTTTTGCTCCGGAACCTTCCCACGAACATGGACGCCAGCCCATGTTATACCTACTCTAAAGCCAGAAGGCGATCCAACGAGCGTGGGCTCCTACAGGCCTATTAGCCTTCTCTCCTGTGTTGGCAAAGTCTACGAGAGCGTCTCCAATATAACACTTCATCAGTACCTGGAATCAAATGACCTTCTAGGCGATCGCCAATATGGATTCCGCCGGAAACGCTCAACATTAGACTGCCTAGTGGCCCAGTATCAGGAGTGGATAGAACTACTGGCAATAGGATACGACATCAGGCTACTATCCTTCGACATTGCGAAAGCTTTTGACAGAGTATGGCGCCGTGGCCTGCTAAAGAAACTCTATGTGTATGGTGTTCGTGGATGTCTGTTAAAAGTGATTGAGAGCTTTCTTTCCGATCGTTCACTGCGGGTTGTTCTTGACGGGTTTATTTCCCGCGAATATCCAGTGAAAGCAGGGGTACCCCAGGGCAGTGTCTTGGGACCTACGCTCTTCCTTATCTACATAAACGACATGGGAGACAACCTTACAAACCCTCTGCATCACTTTGCCGACGATACCACGACACACTCAGCCGTCCCTAAACACGAAGACCCAACACAAGCCTCCCTTTCCCTACAGATGGATCTTTTGAAAATTGAAAAGTGGTCTGATGCATGGATGATCAACTTCAATGCATCGAAAACAAAGGAGCTTCTAATTACCCGATCAAAGGTGCCACGTGAACACCCCAGTTTCATCTTCAAAAATGAAGCTATAAGAGAGTCGACGAGCTTCGTCTACTGGGGATTCATTTCTCCACCGATCTCTCTTGGAACAACCACCTTGATCGGGTGAGAACCTCCTGCGCAAGAAAGCTGGGAGTTACTCTTCGCTGCAAAAACCTTCTTCCATCAAGCTCGATCATCCCACTCTACAAGTCTTGCATCAGACCCATAGCTGAATATGGATACCCCCTATTTGCTGGTGCTCCGAAAACGCTGTTGGCACCACTTCAGAAGATCCAGAATAGGGCAAATAGGGCGGGCTGCGCCTCTACACAAGAATTGCTCCAGCCCCTAAATGAAAGGTTTGATGTAGCGTCGATGGCTGTTTTCTACAAGTACATGAATTCGACTCCCTCAGACGAGCTCTCTCGAATTGTGCCCCCCCCCCCCTTTGTCCAGCCAACAAGGCAGACACGAAGGCACACAGCTCGGTCCAAGTATTTAAAGGAGGATACGCCGAAAACCGAGTACTTGAGGAACAGCTTCATCCGGCGTTGCACTTCTATCTGGAACGATCTTCCTGGGGATATTATCCCTGCAAATCCCTCTGTTGACACCTTCAAAAGAAGGTTCAATAGACATTTAAAACCTCGAGGCCATTGAAAGAGGTAAATGAATAGCGGCATATCAGATACTTTGAAGTACCTGGCGCCGTGAATATTGGAATAAAAAAAAAAAAAAAAAAAAAAAAAAAATAATAATAATAAAATAGTTTCAGCCAATAAACGATCCAGAGAGACACATATTGACTACAGAGTTATAGGATACTAAGCGTATGTACTGCTGGAATAAATCCAAAAAAACTAAACAATCATTAATATTTCCTTCCAATTCAAAGTCACGATCAAGATAGGCGATTCTTCTGCAATAATATTTCGATATAGGCAACATTTTTTTGAGAAACCTAACGTTAATAAAGGGGAACGTGGTAATTATTTTTTTATCCATTTTCAGCTAGAACGGGTTTATGGATGCAAAAAGTCAATCTATCTTATACGCTGATTATACAGGTACCCTTCTTATCGTTTATTAATGCATGTCTGAAACTTTTTATAATTGATGTTTATTATTTTTTTTTTCTTTATTAACTTAATCAAGATTTTTCAAAGTTGTGTGTTTATGGAACCAAATGAAATCAAGACAATCGGACAACAGTTAGTTCCTATCCACGGGGAAAAAACTGACCAGCTGAGGCCATGTTGGAGAAAATGCCGTTTGATACAACATTCAGCAGAGTGTAACATAATAGTTGCGCTCTATGGGACATTTACCAGCAGAATTCGACCCTTTCAAGAAAGTAGTACTAGCTTTTAATAGCCTACTCAGATCATTTACTAAGGGGAGGCGTCAGGATATCGACACGTCAGGACCACTACCGTCAGGACATCGACAAAATCCGTCATAACATCTAAAATTTTTAAAACTTTAGTTTTTTGGGGTTTAGGGGGGAAAATACCTAGGTTAGGTTACGTATTTAATCTATGCTATGCTTTACCCCCCCCCCCCCCTTATGTGCTAATATATAGCCGAAATTTGTTTCTAAACTATTATATACTTAATACTATTATATAAACTTATAAAAAAAATTTGTCGATTTTGTCGATTTCCTGACGTGTCGATGTTATAACTGTCGATGTCCTGTTATGACGGATTTTCTTGTCAACGAAATGACGTTTAGCGCTTGTGACGGTTAGATGAAATGGTAGCACCCCATTTGCTAAATGTTCCTAGTTTTTGTCGACCATCTTCGAGATTTTACTTTCAGTTGAGAAGGTCGAGGAATCAGTGTCCAAAAAATCAAGATTTCCTTTTTTCTTCTGAGTTGCAGCACTACACCACCTTTCGGGGATAATACCAACTTTTCTCAATACCAACTGTTGAAAATTACAAACTTGGTTACTTACAATTAAAATTTCGGACGGTTCAAGCACAAGGCATTCATTCTCCCGTCGGGGTCCTGAGTTGCTGCTAGAGGACCTCTTCCCAAAACTGAAACACAAGAAACAGTATTAGAATTTTTTTATAGCTATATGAAAAGAAAAAGAAATCTCCCTAACCATTCCTGTTTTTTGTAGGGGTATAAGGATAGAAGAGTATTTTTATGTAAAAGCATAGGTCGTCCTTCAAAATGAAAGTAAATTCTCAGCACAGCACTAGCTTTGAGTCCAGGTACAGCATTATGCAGATAGCGGCCATACTGAGCCGGCTGATCATGTCCGCGAGGCCACTAAATATGCTCTTGCTAAATGTGAGCTTAAAACTTATTTAATATGAGCTTAAAACTACAACTGCTCAAAACTTGGTTTTGCATGTGAATAGGCAGGATTACTTGATTCCGGACGGCCAAACTGCATGTATCCAAAAAACGAGATATCAGGCCATGCTCCCAAGGTTTGAGAGGGATTAGATGCTTGAAAGTATATTTGAGTCCTTAATATTCTAATGCTGGCATGTCTATTCTAAAGAATTTCTCGAAAAAGGTCTTCAACTGATTCTTGAATGGGAATAATATTTCCCTGTTACGGCTATAATATAGGGTATATATACGAGGAGGGCCCTTTCAGTCAAGAATGACCATTTTGTGGCATCGAGGATGGATTTCACGGATTCTGCTGCCAGTTCCACGCATCAAATAACAGGCTCAAGGATCAGTGTCTTTTCGCTAATATGAAAAGAGAGGAAAGAAATTTGACCGAAATAATTAGCAAAAACAGACGATCAGCCCCCCCCCCACCCAAAAAAGGCGTTCATCATTTAAGAACTAGATCATAAGTAGCTATGGAAGGGCACACTCTTAAAAAGCAATAAAGTTGAAAAAGTTGCACGTGAAAAACAAAACCAATAGAAACAGACTATAATTTTTAAAGACACCTGCATTTTTGAAATTTGATACCATCAAAACTATACGAAACTGGATGCTTGATCCGTCAAGCCAAAAACTGAATTAAATACATAACGATGGATTTTTTCTTCCTCTTCTAGCATTCGCTTATTGCTTCACAGGACATATCTGTGAAAGTATTTACAGTACTTTCTAGGAAATACGGTGCATATGGTACATACGAACGAAAAGTACGTAACGTAAAATCTAGGAAATCCACTTTTGACAAAGCCATCCAACTTAAAGTATACCCGAATTAGAACACATTTTATCCTGCTAGTGTAGTAATTATTAGTGTGCTAATGCTGGTGCTAGTGAATTAACTGGGGCTTGGCTTGTCCATTGAGGGTCTAATGTCAACTGGTTCATATGTATATATCATAGACAGCGCAATTGCGTTGCAAAAATTGTAATTTCATTTTTTTTTTTTTTTTTTTTTTTTTTTTTTTTTTTTTTTTTTTTTTTTTTTTTTTTTTTTTTTTTTTTTTTTTTTGTAGACCAGGGCACTTCGTATAGACGGAGCTGTCGTAGAAACTTCATAAGGGGCTCATTTGATTTTAATAGCCAACTAGATCATACTTTGAACTTTACTGAAAACAAAATACATTTTAAATGTTTTCACTTTTTTAATTTAATAAATAAAAATTTTAAAAACTTTAGGGAATAAATATCAGTATATGTATATTAAACTGACAATCCACGGTCATTTGTTTTTCTTTTTTCAGTAAAGTGCAAATTATATTCAGGTCTCATGGGGGTTGTCAGCCCTAATCATGTTAATTTTTGCTTGTTTTGAGTTGGACTTGGTTATTTAGTGTAATTTCTGTTCATTTTTGGTTTCATTTATTTATTGATTATGATTTGTGGCAGTTTTACGCCTGGAAGGTAATTTGAATTTATTTCTGCTCATTTCTGGCTTAATGGAGCTCTTTACTTTTCTTTGAAAACTTGTTTTGTGGGAAAAGTTTTTTTAACTTAATCTAAGACAGAAACTTAGGCTCTGCACCAAAAACCAAGCATCAGTTTCGGATTTTTTGGGCTATTAGCAAACAGTAATTGCATCTTACCCAGTGAAGTGGAGTTCAACGTCTTTGAGCATTTTTCCGTTATGTTTTCAGTATATTCTTAATTTTTCAGCACTGGAATAATTGCTGGTAGAGTTGTTGGAAAACGATGGGCTTTTGCTATCTCGAAAACTAGGTGAGTTTTGTAAACAAAACTTTCAGGAATGAACCCATAGCCTGGATTGTGCCCCTAGAAAGGTCTTTTCAAGGTCCTAAGAGTACCTACGTGTTATAGAGACCACACCCAAGAAGTGAAGTTAGGTTAACCCTAATGAAATATACCAAAATATGACGGAAATATAATAATTTAGTAACAAAATTATGGAAACTACAACAGAGAATTATGGAAAGCAGGCCGCCCAGAACGCATTATATTAAATATCTAACCTAGCCAACTCTATATATTAAATATTTAATTAAAATATATCAGTATAGTAGTTTATCTCACTGAGACTAAGCTAATTATCTCCGAATGCAGACAGAGAAACAGGTTTTACTCAGATCAAGAACAACAGTGTGGTTGCTATAACATGTAAGCACCGTCCTAAGATTTGAATAGGACTTTAAGCCAATTTAGGATTGTCCTTCAAATTCAAGACCATTTGCCAGTGCCCTTTTCAGAGGAAATAGGGGAGTCAAATATTTCAAAAGACCTTTCTAGGATACAATTTAGGCTTTAGGTTAATTTCCGAATTCACCTAATTCAACGACTTTACAAGATAGCAAAAATCTTATTATTTGAAATTTTTTGGAACTCTCCTTCAAAGCTTTTTTAAGAATACAATTCAAATTGAGAAAAAAGAAAAAAATCCCTTTGTAAAAGAAAGGTTTAATTTCGGGCTTCGAAAATACAGAAGAAAATAAACTATTAAATAAATTGAACAATACGTAAGTATCTGCTTCTTTTTTAAGCCCAGAGTTCAAGTTGTCTGAACACTGTTCGTCGAAAATTCGTTTAACGTTTTTTTTTTTATTCTTTGATAAGAAGAGGGGAAAACTCTGTAAAAGGAAGGCTTATTCTCGGCTTCCGAAACGTAACAAAAAAAATGTTTTCATGCCAAAGTCTCATACTATCGAACCATTTTTGAATAGCAAGAAAAGAGTATTATGCATTTGTCGAAAGACACAAAAATCTTTTAAAACCATCATAAGCAACAACGAACTGGAAACAAGATTTAGCCAATCGATTCAGAATGTTTGTTCAACCAGGCTTTCCAAGTTTTATATATTACCAAATCCTTTGTGGATTAGTTACACCTTAGAAGAGTAACATTGTTATTGTCGACTTAAAGCGCTTCTAAACAAAAACGGTCGTCTTGGAGTACAGACGCAAAACAATAAACATTTATAGCCTACTAATCAACAAGCTCACCACATAGAAAACCTCCTTTTCGGGGAGTTGGTCGGAGGAGGTGAGAGAAACTGATTACTTTTGCTTCCAGCCTCGCAATTTCCTTTTGAAGCCCTCCTACTAGTGCGAGTGCCTCTATTATATTCAACGACAGAGGATGTCAAACGATTCGGTACTTCAGTACTTTGGGCTGATGCACGACGCTCACTTGAGGCATGAAAAGAGTGCCATCTTTTGATGGTCTGAGCTTCGTCTTCTTGTTTATCTTTAGAAGTGCGTGTATGCTTGCGCATCTTAAAATGGTTCTGAATGGGACGTCAACTTCAGAGATAAATTGCGCTTTCCAAAGTCACCAATTCACCATTTAAAAACATATTCTATTAAAGGATTTTTCTATACTTTTTAAGGGAAAAGGTATAATTGAAAAAAAAATGTATCTATATCTGTCTACTGCACACAGAGCAAATGATACTTTCATTCTTTTGAATTTAATCACAAATTGTGAAGTAGACTGTGTCTTCAATGAAATATCGTCACAAATGTCGATGAAAAAAGTACAACTACAGGGTTATATCAATAACATTCATTTTCTGTGCACAAAAAGAGTTGCAGATAATATAATCTTCGGTTTAGAATGAGAAAAAAACACTTTATACACAGTTTCTTCGATAAGATTCGATGGATCAATAAACCAACAATCCCATCTGCAATCTCACATTGAAACATAATCTGTTTCAGCACATTTAAGAAGCTCGAAGTGTACGACCTCCATATTTAGCAAACCTATCACAACCGAGATATAACGCACCATAATGGAGTGACCACTACATACTGGCATTTTTGGAGAAGAAGTAACCGAACTCCCACATTTCAACAAATACAGCGCAAGTTCGGAGTAATGTACTAACGAGTCGATACTTTCTTCTGTCTTTCTCTGGCGTTAGGCTGTGCGTAATGAATAAACATGTAACAACTATAGCTGAACATTGGTGCTGCAATTTGTACAGACCTCCCTGGAAGACTTGTTAGGGCGAAGGAAGCCTAACATGAACATAGAATGACGAGGGGACTGCGACCGTCAATTAGAACATATTTACCCTTTCTTATAGGAGTTTACTGAGCGAAAACGATTTGAACAAGAGTCAGATTTGAAAAACAAGTGTAATTTTGTCAAGAACAAAAAAAAAATTATAGAAAGAAGAAATGAAGGTACTTGTATGATATACCCCATACAGCTCAGGAAGTGAAGTTAGGTTAATCCTAATAAAATATACCTAAGTATGATAAAAATATAATACTTTGGAAACAAATTTGAGCTATATATTTGCGCATTGGGGGGGGGGGGGGTAAAGTACAGCGGGTCTGCATACAAAATGTGTTAACTACAATTATTATGATATTATGAACTAAGAATTGTTTTCTGACTTCACACTGTCCAAATACTTTACCCCCACCTCCCTAATGTGCAAATATATAGCCCAAATTATATATTTCCCATCTATTCTGTCAATTCTCTTTGTCTTTTTTCACGCTAAGCTGAAAGAAAGTAGTGAAAGAAACCGGTTTACAGTGCGTCAATGCATGAACAACTTGAGCTACAGGGGATAGATATATCATACAAGTACCAAATTAAAATTCACTAGGACTTTCTGTAGAACTCTCTTGGGTGATATTTCTCTTTTATGTACTTCAATCAGTGACAAAAAATACTACGGATAAGTTGGCCATAGCTCTAAAGTGAGAGCAAAGTTAGAATACCGTCTATATACCCATGGGCTAATTTTCAAAATTCAAACAAAAATAATAAACATTACAAGGTACAAATATATCCAAAATACCCTTTCTGCTTACAGACAAGGATTTTAAGAACTATAACCCCAATTGCCCCTCTCTATTCTGTCACGGACTTGCCAACTATATACCAAAAGTGAAAACAACTGTATACCTTCGACCTTATCTTTGCCAAAAATCAAAACTCAGAGTGCAACAAAACACTTTTCAATTTTTTTTTTTACTATTTCTCTTGTAGCCCCTAAGTTTCCTTACTTAAGGGCTACAAGAGGCTACCACAGGAGTGCTGCAATCTTGAGTACTTAAATATATTTCCAAGCGCCTTTTCATGATCAACCAATCAAATCGATCATTTTGAATATCAACATTAATATCAATTATTGACAAATAATTTTTTAACAACATCAGAAACAAAAACAAATAATTTTAGTAAATACTAATTAACGGAAGAACTTGACGGAGATTAAGCTGTGATAGCTCGAAACTTTTGTTTGCAGGGAATGTCTTTTCATTTTAGAAGACTAGGTTTGATAGGGGATATAATTTCTTCTATTGTGCAATATTTTTACTATTATGCATGAGTGGATGAGTGCTTCTTATTTCCACCCAAGGTTACAAATATTTTTTCAAAAGTTGCAAATTTCAATAAAAACTTAAGATTACTATACTTCAAGTGTCGGCAAAATTATATTTAAGTCCAACTGATATGTGTAGGCTACTTAGCTAGACATCTACGGCCAGAGGGTGAATCCAGGGGGTGGTTTTAGGGACACGTGCCCTCTCCCCTAGAAGGTCAAAATTATCACTAATTGCACAGTGGAGGGATGAAAAACAACGACGAGGAGCCGAAGTTTAGTTGGTGCACCCCCCCCCCCCCCCCCCCCCCGAAAAAACTACAATAAAAATAATTCAGTACCTGTCTCTATCTTTGGCTAAGCCTACTCATTTTTTGACCCGTTATAATTTATTTCTTCTTTTATAAGCGATGCTCATTGGTCAGGCACCGTGGAATTAATATCTAGCTAAGCACACCTATAAACAGGGCTTTGGGAAAGTTGAGACACACCAAATTTCACGTGGAGGAAAGAGCAATAAAAAAAATTCACAAGAAGAGAATACCCATGGAAACCGCGTATAGCATAATCTGGTGGCTAGCAATAAATAAGATACTGCATTAAAATTAATCCTTAAGCTCGAACCATCCATGAATTTAAGAACAGTTATGTGTCAGCTTATTTGTATCACAATTCCATGGAATTTCAGGTGTTTTTCAGATGAGGAATCAGTATGTTGGTTATGTAATGGTAATTTAAAAAATTTCCATTATATAATGGTTATATATAGGTAAATGGTTATGTCTAAGTTAATTTTAAAAACGCTTTTAAAGGATAACTTTTAAATTATAAAAAAAAACCTCCAAGTTTTCATTTTTTTCTACCCCTACTCTTAGACATGGAAATAAGTTCACCTATGACTTTAAAATTAGAGCTAAGCCGGGACACATTCTTTATCGACGAAGTCATTGTGAAAGAAGGGATTTCTATTACACAACAGCTCCAAGATTAAATTAGGCTACTTAAGAAAAAACAGAGAGCCTTCAAAGAGTTTGACATTTTATCAGGTGGATGGATTATTTGAAAGCTTTTAGGAACTCTGATAAATCAATGAACTTGAGATCCATTTTTAAGCTGTCTACTTGATTTTGATTTAAGCCATCAAACTAAGATCAGTGGATAAAAATTGATTCTCTGGGGACGTTGTAGGAACACAACGCCAACATTTTATGTGAGGATATGGTGTCGAAAAATTTTACAAAGGGGGTTTGAAGTACAAATGGGGAGAATTTCTGGCACTATATTGCCAATTACCCCTAAAGCTTCTTTGATAAAATATTCAAAGAAGAAATTTCCCCTCGACCCACAGGTACGTAAAGAGATGTCAGGAGTTTGGAGGGGAAGATTAATACACATGTGTATCCACACAACACTATACTAAGTGCTTATAGTAAGTGTGACCTTTTCTGGCAAGAGCAGGGCAAGAACTCTATGGGTTATAGGGATTAGCTGGAGGGGGAGTAGAAAAACAGAGCTCAGAGATTTTTACAATTATTTAAATTAGATAAATATTGACATATGATGTTATTATCCTTAACTATCTCAGTTTTTTGTGTGCGCAAGAGAAGGTTAAGAGGACAAGGGGACATGTTAGAGGGGGATAATTTAAGCTTTCCTGCACTTGAAGTGCATTTTATATCACATTTTTAATCATCTATTTGCTTGGTTGCATAGCGTAGTGGATATCAAATTTAGCTCACACAGTATGTCTAAGGTTTGCTCTTTGATGGCACCATTTTTTTTTCATTTTGTTTCTGTAGTAGGGAATAGCACGAAGTAGAAGGAGAAGTTGAAGAGCGGGCATGGGAGTTTTACTGAGGAGGGGTAGATGGTGCTAGAGCAATATCATAAAACACTAACTGACACTAACAGCCAGATTCGGAATCCAAAAAGGTAAAAAAAAGGCCTAAAACTTAGTTTTGAGGTATGGGTCTGGGGCTACTTCTGCGCATTCCTGATGATGGGAATCGGTACAAGCGACATAGCAAGGACTTACAGCGGTTTCAGATTGGGTAAGTAGACCAATCACATTGGTTTAATCTTGATGTCCGTAAGAACATCAACATGATTCTGATTAGTGGATTATTTTTAGCTTGCCAATCATAGATCATTTTACACCCATGTGTTGGCTAATGTTACAGAATAAAAATGTGAAATAGCTATTATTTTGGTTACTCCACCTTTGACAGGGTCATAAGTAGAGATCTAAGTACCATTTCCGATGCCCCTATAGGAATTCCACGTTCCATGGCACCTTTCCAAGGCAGCTTACCAGACTGGTTATTTGGCAGAGTATAATGTGGTCAAACATGTTTTGAGAGTATGATTGAAATTATATAATTTAAGCAGACAGGTTTTTGAGTCAACATCCGTTTTTTAGGGGAGCCAATCAGAGAGCGGAGGTTACTCCATATACGATAACTTGATTTGTGGTTGGGATTTGAATAAAAGGAATGGTTTTCTTTACAATTTTTATTAGTAAGAGAATTGAAGTCAGAGAGAATAGTTTATTTGAGAGGATATTAGTAGAGAAAAATGAGTGGTGCATTTACATTATTGGAGATTAATAATGGAACCGACAGCAGCAGCAACGATATACGGGTACACAATGTGGCTGTGGAAATAACCGCTGGTTGTAGACTACTCCTTGAATGGGACAATATGTATGCTCGATACGTGATATCATTAAGCAAATTTAAACAGGAGGAGCAACTATGTTTTGCTGGAAAAGTGAATATTCTCCATATAAATAAATATTTAAATATTCTCCATATAAATATATAAATAAAATATTCGGTCAGCATTAGATGTGCTATAGAAATATATTGATGAGAACAAAATGCATCAGTGAATATTATTATTGTAATTATGTTTAATAAAATTGTTTCTAAATCAAAGGTATTTTTCTTTCTATAGTAGACTAGCGTATATTTTTTAGAGTAGAAAAATTCTGGTTAGTCTGAAGTTGGTTGTGAGAGAGTTAGGACTCTAAAAAATGGATAGATTTGAGAAAGAGCGAATCATGAGGAATCTAGTGCTTATGGAAAAACATTTGATTCTAGATGACGATTTTCTAGAGCTGTCTATTCAAAGAAAGATATTTTCTCGGGGAATGCTTGTCGATATAATGAAAACTGATTCTCCATCATTAGACTATTGTATGAAGCTTCTACGTCGTGGTCCAAATGCATTTACACAATTTATTGATATATTGATCACGACACAGCAAAATGATATTGTGGATATGCTTTTAAACATTAGTTTAGAAATTTAGGACTTTTTTTCATGAGAAAGATGGTGCTCAAGGATGATTTACTCCTCTCTCTCTCTATCTCAGACAATTTTTTTTGTTGCTAGCTCAGTTTCATTGTGGCAGTGAGAGTGTCAACACATGAAAAAAATGTTCCATATATGTCCCCTATGTATGTACAGACTGGGCAGCTGGTCATCATGTGAGAATTGCACAATGATTGACGAGTATGATGAAAAGTGTAGATTATGCAACCCGTGTAAATTGCATAAAGGATATGCTGTACAAATTAAAGGTTGTAATTCCTGTCTTGAAGAGGTGTGTGACTCTCATCCTAGAGGGCACCTATGCTCCAATTGTCACTATGATAAATGTAATCAGTGGGAGAATACATATTCCGGTATGATTGGAAAGAATCCTAACCGTGATTTTAGTTTATTGCTACGAGATTGGTATCGTCGTGGTTTTAGATTGTTCTGGGAGGAGGAGCCAGGTCAACGATTCAACTGCTGGAACAACAAAAGAATATGGTTTCTACGTTATCGTTGTGAAGACAATGGGTCTTATGATTATAAGCCCACTGATTTTTATTTGGCTGTGACGGAATGTGATCCGACACTTGAGGACACTGTTTGTGAAATTGCTTCAAATAGACAAATTGAAACATGTGAATTCTATAGAATGAATGAGAATAGTATCATTGACTATACAAAGAGATATGACAAGAGTGAAGTTACACTCTTCTGTAGAAAATGTGACCCTGACATTGCAGTACATCAGGATCAGTACACTGTGAATTCACATAATCTACCCGTACTAGTTGTTGTCGACAAATACCTATACCTAGTAGAAGATGAAATCTAAAGAGTAGAAAAAGTCGTTTTATCATGTATATAAATCTTTCTTAATTAACAATTTCACATACATTTTTAGAACATTTTATTCGTAGGGCACTAAAATCAATATTAAATACGCTTGTAAGTATATTTTCCACTAGAAAGTCATTCAATCGAGGTAAGTCAACGTAGATGTCGAGAAACTGTTTTTAGGTGTAGCCACGACATCTGAACATGAAAAAGAGTAGTGCATGAAAGCCACATGTCTTAGTCGTTAAATCCTGTACTCTTCGTTGATTTTGAATAATGGTTTTCCCACTGCTTTCAATAAAGTTGCTGATGTATGGAGTGTAGAATTTATACGATAGGCCAAAAGGATCAAAAAATTCAATATTCTTCGTTGTTTGAAAGATGCATAGCCAATGACCAGTCTTCAAAGTCGATGGACTGCTATTAACAATGATTGGGGTATTGTTAACACTTGGAATTTTTTCAATGAAGTCCGAAGGTATGCAATAGGACTTGTACTGGGACATGTATGGATCCATACTAAATACGTTGATTATTTGGTTTGTGTTCATGGTGCTAGGTCTAGTAGAACACTGCCGTCGGGTGTGATTCCCCAATAGGTTTCAAATTGACTCAGTGATATTAGCGTGATACTCTCAGTCAGAGCATCGGCAAATGTACACTTTAAACGTACATTCCCTGTTCGTACTATGCTCATATCCTGAGTCCCCGACAAGTCCAAAACAATTACCCCATGATTTTTTGAAAACATTGAATCGGTTATTCCATTTTCAAATAGTTGAGAGTCATGATCTAGGGATTGCATGGTCAACTCGTACAGAGTTCTATAGGATTTTTTGTCAAATGATAGAGTGTACAGTGGAATACCATTCACTTTGCACACAAGGCTAGATAGACCGAAAAAATTAAAATCATGGGGGGATTCAGTCCAGGATCCAACGGCACTGCCACTCTTCAAAAAGGCCAAAACCAATTTTGATGGGATTTCTCCATTGATAAATGATGAATCTCTATAGCTACGAGAGCCGGTGGCAATGTGACGTTGATTGGTGATCGTATGGGGGACAAGAAGTTTAATGTTGTTACCATTGGCTCTTAGCTTTTCCACTGCCAATGCAACAGAGCTCATAACCTGTTGTTTTCGGACGTGGAGAATTGCCGATGTGATAATGACATTTGCATCGGGTGCTGCAGGAAGTGTTTTTCTCAAAATGAAATTCGATGGGGCCAGCTGTAACTTTATGTCAATCTTGACATTGGGGGGTAACCATTGGGATATATTGAATATCTCATGATTTAATTTTCCAACCAGATGATACTCTTGGGTCACTGCAATAGTCAACTAACCATCAGTATAAACACCTGATCGATATTCATAGCCCAATGATTGTCCTCTCAACTCCTTGTATGCCTTTGGTGTCATCATCATAAATTGTATGTAGCTTGCATAGTTTGATAAATTATTCCTAGTGCTCACCAATGTTCCATTAATGAATACATTAATTTGTTTGAATAGGTTGTGTAGAATACAGTTCTCGTAGGAGAGATCATCGGCAGCAGTTGGAGTTGTATTATCTGACTTTTTCTTCACCGCAACATTTAAATCAATAAATGTTGATGACAAATCAATGAAATAGTCTTCATTGGAAAATATTTGAAAGTGTATATTTTCCGAGAGGGATGAAATTGTTCATAGTAGCCATACTTGACACTGACATAAACATTTTCAGCATTGAATAGATTCAATGAGGAACTGATTGATGGATATGATTCCTTGTGGGGGAGATAAGTCATCTTAAGAGAAGAAATCCTTCTTTGATCTAACAATCTTTTTCTTTTTCTTCTTCTTCTGCTTATTGGTCTTCCTTGTTTTATTCCTCAAAGTCCTTGTTGATGTCCTTCGCTTCCCGCCTGGGTGGAGACTGATGAGTGAATGACGCGCACGCATCCTTATCAATCCCTCCCCATTTTGTCGAGATTTTAGTTGCTCACCAACGGCTCTTGCTGAAGATCTAATATTTTCCTTAACATTGTCCTTGAAATTCTTGCCCGACCCCCAGTCCTGTAGTGTTGAGGCAGCAAAATTTGATGCAGCAGGCACAAGATATTTTCTGGCAAGGGGTAGTGCAGAACGAAATAGCCTAGCAAAACAGCTACCAAGACCATAGCCAGACATTGTAGTACGACCCTTGTAGTAGTCCAATCCATTGCCTATTTGACGTGGACTCAAAGCACCAACATAGCAATCGATATCGAGACAGACAAATGGAATTCTTCTATTGTTCATTTTAGGTGATTGTGCTATCGCCGACAATGGGACGAAACTGACATGTAATCACTGCTAAGCCTTCTGTTATTGCTAGAGGATCACCCAATTCACTTCTTAGTGTTAACTGACAGAGTTCCAAATACGAAGTGTTTACAGGAACATACTGAAGATGCTTTATATTATAGTGATGAACAAGTTCATGAGTTGTTTTTCGTTCAAGAACACATAGAAGGGGGACATTTGAATTACCGACTCTCGATGTTTCCACAAAGGATGCATAGAGAAATATGCAAGAGTCCGAGGCGAACCAGGTGGATAATCAGCAAAAATAACTTGATCCATCCCGTAAACGGTGCCAGCATTTTTCCCATTGAACATATTCTGTTTAAAGCCAAGAACGTCTCTCAGACTATCATTGAGAATAATTATTTCAGTGTCAACAGGTGAGGTAATGTAAATCCTATCGTGTTCCAATGAATAATTAAAATGGAATTTACCATTCCTACGATATGAGATTTTTCTATTGATTGTACGACACAAATCTCTCATATCATCATATTCAATATATTTCAATTTGGCATGTGGATATTCGCTAGATTTAAGTGCTTCAACCCATTCATAGTCGACAAAGAGTGTCCAATCGAATGGTATAACTTTTATATCATACACAAGATCCTTTCTAAGGATGTCATAGGTATTTTTGAGAATACAGTCGACAAGAGCCACTTCATACGCACCGTCAAATTTGATGACGGGGGAGAGTTTTGTCCAAAAATCACTTGTCTTATTCAAGTCGTTGTAGAGAGGATCAGAAACATTGGACATAAATGTTACATAGAAATCATTGGGCATTGTCAATATCTTTAACACCGATCCAAGAATCAAAATCAGAGTTGTATCCTAGCCACCGAACAAGTAACTGTTTCCTACCTCTGTGAGTACGAGTCTTTAATATCTTTTCAATTTGATAGATTTCACTATTATTTTTAACCTTTTGTAGTTCATAGTCATAAAAGCCGCCGAGAATCTCTTCATCTTTGGTATCGCGCAAACGATAAGTTATGGGTTTAGTGTCTAGGATTTTTGCCACTTTAAAAAGTTCGGTGGACCACAAGTAATTCCCCTTTTCAAAAACATTAGTTGTTCTATTAATTCGAACAGTATCACCAACATTGAATTTATTTTTCTTCTTGACAATCGTTTCATTGGAATATTGTTTAAGAAAGGTGTCAATTGTATCATAATCAGAATAATGAACTTCCGTTGGGGTTGAGTTGGACAATGATCGATGAGGTCGTTGATTATAAATCAACATGATTTTATCTAAATCATGAATAAAAGCCGGTGTATTTTTCAATGTACAATATCTTGAAATTAAAAGTCGAATAGTTCTTATCAATCGTTCGGCCAATGCAGCCTTTATAGGACTATGACTATGATAGAGCAGGGTACTATATTTCACTAGTACTTTTGCAACATGGGGTTTAACAAATTCACTACCGCGATCCGTTTGAATTTTTTTATATGAATCCTGTTCGAGAATACTTTCAAAGGCCTGAGCAACTTCAACGCCTCTCTTTGATCGCAATGGAATGGCATAAGCATAGCGACTAAAAACACTGATTGCAAGTAGAATGTACTTGTACGGTGTATTGTAACGTTGTTGAATCTCATCTAGAGTCAGGAGATCTGCTTGCATTATATGCAATGGGAAAAAAGGCTTTAGTTTTTCGATATTGATTAGCACGAAGTCTATGATTTCTATGCAGAGTGTAACTTGATTCATTTTGTAGATAGTCTTGTACACTTTTAGCGTGAACACCAGTGGCTTTGGAAAGAGTGGTGGGGGAACTTAAACTCCCCACTTCACCAATATTTTCATAAACACCTTTCAGAACTTCAACCATTTTGAACGTAAACACGTTGTGTAACGTCCGCTACCCTTTTGTATACTGGCGGTTGGTGGTGGTGGTGGTGACGTTGACTTGATACGTCTTCGCTTTTGTCTGGCTATCAGTGGTGTGCTAGTATTTTCCAAAATTGATTTAAAATCTTCTTCTTCTTCATGTTCATATTTTAATGGTGTTGACAATGATGCATGTTCATTTAATTTTTTTTAGAATTTGTCTATTGCTAATAAGACTTTTGGGGAAGTTTAATGTATTTAGAAAGTTGTATAGATGAGCGTCAAATGATAATAGTCCTTTACGATTTGTAACCATATCATAGATTAAATCAAGTAAATTATAGCTCTTGCCCTGAATTATAATCCCTTTCCCATTGCTCTCAACTTGAATATGATCTTGACCACTTTCCATGAGATAGGCTAGGAGTCGTTTACTTTGTTCACGATATGAGTGGGGCATTAGATTTCCAATTTTCAATACAATTGAATCCAATTCTTCCTTCTTTAATTGTGTTCCAGCAGCAGACTCTTGAGGAGATGATTCTTTTTTGTGATCAATAGCAGCAGCAGCAGCAGTGGCCTTCACACGATAGGGCTTATGTTTGTCCACTCGGCGAAGTACATCTTGAAGTAAAAGCAGTTTTTTTTATCATCCTCAATATTCTCGTTGTCAAGGAATTTACTCAGATTGTTCTCAAAGTGTTCCACGGGTGAGAGGGCGAGTTCTATTGGAGTCAATTTATAGGGTTTTGCCATTCTCTAGAGAAAACTGTTTACAAGTCCTGCAATTATTGGCAGTAAAAGCGTGAAAAAGCTACCGCCCGCCTGAAGAAGTCTTTTCTTTTTAAAATTCTTTCCTTTGTTTTTAGAGGCCAATGTACGTACAATGGAACGATGTTGCTTTGCCTGTTGCTTAACTACTTCTGGCAGTTGAACATTACCCTCGATCAAATTTAAACAAAGTTCAGATATTAGATTAATGAAATCATTGTCAATACCATATTTGAGTATCGCTTTCCTAAGTGGAGGTTTTGAAGTGCTTAGAACTGAAAACAGATGTCTATTTTCATGTAGTTCTTCAGTGTCATGATACTGACTAATAGGTCTTTTTAGTGTTCACAGGGAGATATACTGTAATTTCATTGTCAAAAATATCTGTGACTACACGCAGATCCTCGGGTGTATTTTGATTAAGATCTAATAGGATATAGCCGTGGGGTTTATTAGTTGCCTGATTGTATGCTGAGAGCAGAAATTTGGGGGCACCTGGATAGATTTGTTTATTGAGGGTTATTAGCGAGCTAGAATCACGAACAACTCTGTAGATGACATAGTAGGTGCAGTTCAATGCAAGTGTTCGCATACATTTGCTCTGATGAAAGAGATTGTGTAAAACCAGAGTAACGGAAATGTGTTCAAGATGAGAGCGAACAGTGAACAGTTGTAGCATTTCCAGGGACCATTGTTCAATAGATTCAGCCAGATCGTCAATGATCAGCCAAGAGTTTGGTTCAATAATGCTGAAAACATCAAGTCCCTGTATGAATTGTATCTGCACCAATCCCGTGGTGGCAATTGCTTTTATTTTATCGTATGACTCCTGCCAAATACTGTAACAATAGTAGATTTTTTTCGGCTTTTCCACAAACATTTTATCGCAATTTTTAATTATTTTAGTTAAGAGTGTTGTTTTGCCTGACATTGAGGGCCCACACAGAAACGATCTGAATGGTGTTTTAAATTGATACATGTTCCCTTCAACAGTTCACCTAGACAACTAACTGTAGACTATAGCTGTCTAACGACTAAATAATTTCCCTACTACTACTACTACTACTACTACTACTACTCCGTTCAAGAATAATAATAATAATAAGAAGAAGAAGACGAATAAAGAATCATATTTCATTTTATTATATGCATAAAAAAGTAACAATACTTAAAAAATACTACATTGAAAAAAAAGCACATTAAACATGAAAAAAATACACTTTTTTTTAATTTATTTATAATAAAATATACAACATTTACATAGGCAAAGAGAAAAAAAAACACTTAAATATATACACTTTTTTTGTTTATTTATTTATAGAAAAAATACAACATTTATTAAAATAAAGCACTTAAAATAATATCACTTTTTAATTTCAATGAAACATGTATATTTACGAAAAAAAAAGAATCTGCTCTATGTCCAAAAAAAAGATAACTGGTAGTCGCTGGCGGTGCACCCACCCCCCCCCCGGGCCGCGAGCCCCCCCCCCCCCAAAGGCCGTGAGGCCCCCCCCCCAAAAAAAAAGGTTTTAGGAAAAAATTTACTGGACTTTATTCAAACCGAGACTTTCCCTATGGATAACACATTCAGCCCGGTCTGAAGTTAAATAGTGCCCAAGGGGGAGGGTAGTCACACCGTCTTGACAAACATAGACCTTGTCGGAGATGGTACTCATGGCAATTTTTTCTACATTTACAGTAAAGTTCCTGTAGTTGAGGGAACGAATTGCCAGCAATTTGGCTCGTGGAATTGTATTTTCAACAATACAATTCCTATAGATGTCCATATTGAAATTCTTATCCACATAGCGCGTGGGTACTCCTTTGCAACGTTTCTTGATTTCCTCGTCGTGTGTCTGTATAAAGTACACCTTCAGACTTACAAACATACCACGGGAAATCATGTCGTTTCCCGTTTCTGATTTAAAAAAAAAAGCTGATTTGGTGCCCGACGTTTCACTAGCTCTGGGTAAAGCCCACTCCAATTGGTGTAGTCCATCCGTGAGCTGATAATTTCACCGTGCGCCAAATCATCAATTAGATTTGGGGTTGATTTGTGGTTGGGATTTGAATAAAAGGAATGGTTTTCTTTACAATTCATATTAGTAAGAGAATTGAATTCAGAGAGAAGCCTTTTGTTATTGCTAGAGGATCACCCAATTCACTTCTTAGTGTTAACTGACAGAGTTCCAAATACGAAGTGTTTACAGGAACATACTGAAGGTTCCTGCTGCATCAAATTTTGCTGCCTCAACACTACAGAACTGGGGGTCGGGCAAGAATTTCAAGGACAGTGTTAAGGAAAATATTAGATCTTCAGCAAGAGCCGTTGGTGAGCAACTAAAATCTCGACAAAATGGGGAGGGATTGAAAAGGATGCGTGCTCGTCATTCACTCATCAGTCTCCACCCAGGCGGGAAGCGAATGACATCAACAAGGACTTTGAGGAATAAAACAAGGAAGACCAATAAGCAGAAGAAGAAAAATAAAAAGATTGTTAGATCAAAGAAGGATTTCTTCTCTTAAGATGACTTATCTTCCCCACAAGGAACCATATCCATCAATCAGTTCCTCATTGAATCTATTCAATGCTGAAAATGTTGATGTCAGTGCCAAGTATGGCTACTATGAACAATTTCATCCCCAACAACCCCTCTCGGAAAATATACACTTTTAAATATTTTCCAGTGAAGACTATTTCATTGATTTGTCATCAACATTTATTGATTTAAATGTTGCGGTGAAGAAAAAATCAGATAATACAACTCCAAATGCTGGCGATGGTCTCTCTTACGAGAACTGTATTCCACACAACCTATTCAAACAAATTAATGTATTTATTAATGGAAAATTGGTGAGCACTAGGAATAATTTATCAAACTATGCAAGCTACATATAATTTATGATGATGACACCAAAGGCATGCAAGGAGTTGAGAGGACAATCATTGGGCTATGAATATCGATCAGGTGTTGATACTGATGGTGAGTTGACTACTGCAGTGACCCAAGAGTATCATCTGGTTGTAAAATTAAATCATGAGATATTCAATATATCCCAATGGCTACCCCCCAATGTCAAGATTGACATAAAGTTACAGCTGGCTCCATCGAATTTCATTTTGAGAAAAACACTTCCTGCAGCACCCGATGCAAATGTCATTATCACATCGGCAATTCTCCACGTCCGAAAACAACAGGTTATGAGCTCTGTTGCATTGGCAGTGGAAAAGCTAAGAGCCAATGGTAACAACATTAAACTTCTTGTCCCCCATACGATCACCAATCAACGTCACATTGCCACCGGCTCTCGTAGCTATAGCGATTCATCATTTATCAATGGAGAAATCTCATCAAAATTGGCTTTGGCCTTTGTGAAGAGTGGCAGTGCCGTTGGATCCTGGACTAAATCCCCCCATGATTTTAATTTTTTCGGTCTATCTAGCCTTGTGTGCAAAGTGAATGGTATTCCACTGTACACTCTATCATTTGACAAAAAATCCTACAGAACTCTGTACGAGTTGACCATGCAATCCCTAGATCATGACTCTCAACTATTTGAAAATGGAATAACCGGTTCAATGTTTTCAAAAAATCATGGGGTAATTGTTTTGGACTTGTCGGGGACTCAGGATATGAGCATAGTACGAACAGGGAATGCACGTTTAGAGTGTACATTTGCCGATGCTCTGACTGAGAGTATCACGCTAATATCACTGAGTCAATTTGAAACCTATTGGGAAATCACACCCGACGGCAGTGTTCTACTAGACCTAGCACCATGAACACAAGCCAAATAATCAACGTATTTAGTATGGATCCATACATGTCCCAGTACAAGTCCTATTGCATACCTTCGGACTTCATTGAAAAAATTCCAAGTGTTAACAATACCCTAATCATTGTTAATACCAGTCCATCAACTTTGAAGGCCGGTCATTGGCTATGCATCTTTCAAACAACGAAGAATATTGAATTTTTTGATCCTCTTGGCCTATCGTATAAATTCTACACTCCATACACCAGCAACTTTATTGAAAGCAGTGGGAAAACCATTATTCAAAATCAACGAAGAGTACAGGATTTAACGACTAAGACATGTGGCTTTCATGCACTACTCTTTTTCATGTTCAGATGTCGTGGCTACACCTACAAACAGTTTCTCGACATCTACGTTGACTTACCTCGATTGAATGACTTTCTAGTGGAAAATATACTTACAAGCGTATTTAATATTGATTTTAGTGCCCTACGAATAAAATGTTCTAAAAATGCATGTGAAATTGTTTATTAATAAAAATTTATATACATGATAAAACGACTTTTTCTACTCTTTAGATTTCATCTTCTACTAGGTATAGGTATTTGTCGACAACAACTAGTGCAGGTAGATTATCTGAATTCACAGTGTACTGATCAAGATGTACTGCAATGTCAGGGTCACATTTTCTACAGTAGAATGTAACTTCACTCTTGTCATATCTCTTTGTATAGTCAATGATACTATTCTCATTCATTCTATAGAATTCACATGTTTCAATTTGCCTATTTGAAGCAATTTCACAAACAGTGTCCTCAAGTGTCGAATCACATTCCGTCACAGCCAAATAAAAATCAGTGGGCTTATAATCATAAGACCCATTGTCTTCACAACGATGACGTAGAAACCATATTCTTTTGTTGTTCCAGCAGTTGAATCGTTGACCCGGCTCCTCCTCCCAGAACAATCTAAAACCACGACGATACCAATCTCGTAGCAATAAACTAAAATCACGGTTAGGATTCTTTCCAATCATACCGGGATATGTATTCTCCCACTGATTACATTTATCATAGTGGCAATTGGAGCATAGGTGCCCTCTAGGATGAGAGTCACACACCTCTTCAAGACAGGAATTACAACCTTTAATTTGTACAGCATATCGTTTATGCAATTTACACGGGTTGCATAATCTACACTTTTCATCATACTCGTCAATCATTGTGCAATTCTCACATGATGACCAGCTGCCCAGTGTGTACATACATAGGGGACATATATGGAACATTTTTTTCATGTGTTGACACTCTCACTGCCACAATGAAACTGAGCTAGCAACAAAAAAAATTGTCTGAGATAGAGAGAGAGAGGAGTAAATCATCCTTGAGCACCATCTTTCTCATGAAAAAAAAGTCCTAAATTTCTAAACTAATGTTTAAAAGCATATCCACAATATCATTTTGCTGTGTCGTGATCAATATATCAATAAATTGTGTAAATGCATTTGGACCACGACATAGAAGCTTCATACAATAGTCTACTGATGGAGAATCAGTTTTCATTATATCGACAAGCATTCCCCGAGAAAATGTCTTTCTTTGAATAGACAGCTCTAGAAAATCGTCATCTAGAATCAAATGTTTTTCCATAAGCACTAGAGTCCTCATGATTCGCTCTTTCTCAAATCTATCCATTTTTTAGAGTCCTAACTCTCTCACAACCAACTTCAGACTAACCAGAATTTTTCTACTCTAAAAAATATACGCTAGTCTACTATAGAAAGAAAAATACCTTTGATTTAGAAACAATTTTATTGAACATAATTACAATAATAATATTCACTGATGCATTTTGTTCTCATCAATATATTTCGATAGCACATCTAATGCTGACCGAAGTTTATTTATATGGAGAATATTCACTTTTCCAGCAAAACATAGTTGCTCCTCCTGTTTAAACTTGCTTAATGATATCACGTATCTAGCATACATATTGTCCCATTCAAGGCATAGTCTACAACCAGCGGTTATTTCCACAGCCACATTGTGTACCCGTATATCGTTGCTGCTGCTGTCGGTTCCATCATTAATCTCCAATAATGTAAATGCACCACTCATTTTTCTCTACTAATATCCTCTCAAATAAACTATTCTCTCTGAATTCAATTCTCTTACTAATATGAATTGTAAAGAAAACCATTCCTTTTATTCAAATCCCAACCACAAATCAAGTTATCGTATATGGAGTAACCTCCGCTCTCTGATTGGCTCCCCTAAAAAACGGATGTTGACTCAAAAACCTGTCTGCTTAAATTATATAATTTCAATCATACTCTCAAAACATGTTTGACCACATTATACACTGCCAAATAACCAGTCTGGTAATCTGCCTTGGAAAGGTGCCATGGAACGTGGAATTCCTATAGGGGCATCGGAAATGGTACTCAGATCTCTACTGTCATATTAAAAATTTCATCGAGGAAAGAATTAGAATTATACCTGAGTCTTCGGCACCCCATTTTCTAAGAGGAATAGGACAAGAATGCATAATAAGGGAGTAATAAAAGAGAGGAAGGAAAAAAAAAAACTTTATGAATTCAAAAGCCTTTCAATCTAATTCTATTGACAAAATATAATCTACATTTGGCTTTCAACCAGTTCGTGGTAACGAACTGTAAGTAAGGAGCAACTCGGCCCAATAGTAACCGAAACTCTAAAAAACAAAATTTTGACAACAATTGAAACATCAAAAGGAATAGACTTTTATATTTCTTTTTATCCCAGGGGTGATCTTATCGAACCAACAGTCCCAAAAGATCAAGAGAAGGGTCATTAGAACAGAAATCAAAAGTTCTAGTTCTCTCATTGAGTGACCAAAAAGAATGGAGGGCAGCTAGACCCCATGCCATTTTTCCTCAAAAACATCTGATAAAAGTATTGCGATAGCCATGTGATTCAGTATAGTTAAAAGGTCCAATAACTATGACTTAGGGGATGACAAGACCACCCCCCATAACCTGGGGAAAGAACTGCAAGTCACCGAATTTGCCCTTTGTTAACATTCAGTATTTGTTATTGGGAAATATAAGGATTTTTTTAGGGGAGGGGAGTTGGTCGTGAGGAGGGGGGAGGGGGTTTCCAGGCATGAATTGTAAAACGGTCAGAAACTAAATAAAAAATACAAGTTGTTACAACTGGAAGTAAGGAGCAACATTAAAACTTAAAGTAACAGAAATTATTCTGTATGTGAGGGGGGTTGTCCCTTTCTCAGCCTCCATTCTTACGCTAAATTTTGACTTTGCGTCACAATTCTTTAAGAAAGACTGCTTAAACACAACATCGAATTTGAACGAGAAGTATTTTTAAAGATCTTTATTACTTTCAAGTAAAGAGCGAGGGTTGAGGATGGGGCAGCCCCCTCATATACGGAATTATTTATGTTTGCTTAAGTTTTATTGTTGCTTCTTACTTTCAAGTGAAAAAACTTATTTTTTTTTATTAAACAAAACGGACATTACAAAAAAAAATCAAAGCATGGTCCACAATGTTTTCAAATATAATGGCTTAGTCAAGAGTTTTTGCCTTTGGCTTGTAAAGCAAAGATTGCATGATATCAAACAAAGGATTTTAGCCAAAACAGACGAGAAAAAAATCCAGGAAGGAAACATTTAGAAAAGAAACGGATGTGTTTCGTTTCAGTTCTATAAGCAGAATAAACATAGGGAGGAACATTTAACGGAAATACACTGACAATTATATTCTTCCGTTTATAGTCAGAGATTGATGCTGAGTGCCGAAACCTATCGCTTGAAAGTGCCTCGAAGTTTGCCGTGATACCATATTACCATGTCATTGAAAAAAAGTCTAGGGCATTCATAATACCCATTACACCTGTACACTAACAGGGAGACTACCGCTTAAAAAGTGTGTTATACCCAGCCTTTTATCGGAATAGAGTAAAATCACCTCAAAAACAGAAAAATATACGTATCTTCAATTTGACGTAAACCTAATTCTTGGGGATACATCTACACCTCTAACTGAAATTTCCTATTCCCTGAAAATTTAGGATTGTGTACATCTAATATATAATGATCTTCATAGATGGATTTTTAAAGCCCCTATTTTTTTATTTTTCCAGGGCGAGGGTCCTTCAACTAGCCTCAGGACGGCAACTCTTTTCCCCACCCCTGTATACAGGCATGTTGATCTTGATAATTAATAATTTAAACAAGATTAAGTTTTTCTAACGGAAGTAAAAAGCGAAGTTGAAACTTAAAACGAACAAAAACCATTGCTTTGTTACGAACAAAAATCCTTGATTACACAAGATTTATTTATAAAACTAGCTTATATAAACTGGATTGTGATATTTTCCAACGTGTAAGTATAGGAAATATCATTTTGCCAAAAGCACAAAACTGACCAAATAGAACGGCATATTCTCTTAAAATAGGAAATTCCATGAGTAGTCTAAAGAAAATAAAAGACTACAAGTCTCTAAATAGTCTTTCGTCACCCATGGTATCGATAACTGAGTAGGCACAAAACCTACCCATGGAATTGACATGGTAATTCCATGAGTAATGTAAAGGAAATAAAAGACTACAATTCTCTAAATAGTCTTTCGTCAGTCATGATATCGATAACTGAGTAGGCACAAAACCTACTCATGGAATTGCCATGGTAATTCCATGAGTAGTCTAAAGAAAATAAAAGACTACAAGTCTCTAAATAGTTTTTCGTCAGCCATGGTATCGATAACTGTTAGGATACAATTATAGGCCTAGGAGATTTCCCCCGAGAAAATCTCTCCCGCAGATTTCTCCCCAGTAATTCCCCCCCCCCCCGGAAATTCACCCCCATAGGAGATTTCCCCCCGTAAGAGATCCCCCCAGAAATGTCCCCCCGTAGGAGATAAATAAAAGTTCATATAGGGATAAAATCCTTTTAATAGACAGTGTTTCACAAACAGTGATAGAAATTCACAAAAAAAATACCAGATATTTCGGTCACTGCATATGTGACCGAAATATATGATATTTTTTGTGAAGTTTTATCACTGTTTGTGAAACACAGTCTATTAAAAGGTTTTTATCCGTACACAGCTGTCGTAGTAAAACTTACTGACAATGTGTTTGGGCCGATCATCACCTACTTTGAAGATAACTACATCGGTAGAATGGGTGGAAGTAGGAGAGCACCTTGCAACTTTCCGCCCCGTGTCTGGAATATGTTTGACATAGCGAAAGATGAACTCCCCAGGTCAAACAACAATGTTGAGGGTTATCGTAGAAGATTGCTGTCTTCAGTTTCGGCTCATGTCATCACCCTAGCCTTTGGAAGTTCTTGGACATCCTCAAGCGCGAACAAGCACTTAACAGGGCGGTTGTGATTCAAGCAAATGTGGAACAATCCAGTGGACCAATTAAGAAAAAGTATATGGATTTAAATGCCAGAATTCTACGACAGATGGGAACCTACGGGAACGTCGGGACGCTGGAGTACCCGAGGCTTATTGCAAGAAATATTAGTTTTAAAGTGTAGCGTTTTAACCGTGTATGTATTACCGTGTATAACCAACTATTTACTTGGCAATTAAAAAGTGTACTCCACTCGCTCTTATATTTTAGGCCGCCAAGAAAGAGAAGAATTTTGCAACAATTTTTGAGCCATGGGTGACATCCGGTGCAAATAAGTCTGAGGCAAGGGTAGTCTCCGGTGGCGATTATTTCCGAGAGGGGAGGAGAATTTTCAGCGGGGGGAATCTCCTAGGGGGGGATGACCGGGGGAAAATCTACGGGGTTAAATTTCCGGGGGGAAATCTCCTACGGGGGAAATTTCTGGAGGGAGAGGGGGGGTATCGGGGGGGGGGGGTTCTCGGGGGGAAATCACCGGAACCCACAATTATAATCCTCTAAAGCCCAAGCAACCTCAATTTTCAACACAGCGCTAGTGTTGAAAATTGATTCTACATACATATATATGAAAATTGATTCTTGTTTCTACATATATATCCTGAGTTATTTAAAAAGCCATAATTTTTGTTCGTTTTTAAGTTTCAACTTCGCCCTTTTCTACCGTAAAAAAAAAAAATTAAAAAATCAGTTTTTGGTCACTCTTATTTTTTATCTTTATAACAGACACAATAAAATATACACGAAGACCCTTGTTTAATATAAACATTGAAACTAAACGAGTGAATATAACTTTTTTATTCTTTAAAAAATCTTTTTTAAGAAACAACGTTTCTCAAAAAAAGTAAAGGGCTGCATTAAACCAAAGACGAGCTGAAATGACGTCAAATAAATAATTCAACTTAAAACGAACAGAAACCGCTATCATTAAATAAACGAGACCCAAAATGAACAGGCTTATAATGAATAGATACATACATACATGCGTGTATTTAAAAACCAGTGGTCATATACACAAAAACAAATAAATAAAAAACAAAAAGGAAAGAACAATAACACTCAACAAATTTAGACTACAGCTTCTTTCCGCGCCATCAGACTATTCTCTATAAAGCAACCTAACGCAATAACTAGGTCCCTCGAAGTAGTCCCCAAAACGCCCGGGAGCAGCGGTACATCATCATGAAAAAATTTATCCCTAAAATTCGCCAAACTTTGGCATCTACTCAGAAAACGGTCCATCCCATCCCCAAACTCCCTACAGAGGGGACAGACACGCCTACTTCCCGAGCTATCCTCATCATAAGACTCCTAGTAGCCTTTACGCAGTGGTATGCAATTTGCCCGCGCCTGCAACCAATACTTAAGGGTTCTCCACGGTAGGTTCAGCTTCAAATAAAACTCCTCCCCATACACATCTTTAATCTGTCTATAAAAATGCAGGCTACTAGACTTTTCCAAACCCGTTAGTCAAACCTGAATCTCTTGGTCCCGAAGGCACGATGCAAATTTACTAATGACATCTTCAGGTTTACCTAGAGGACCCTGCCCCTCATTCCATGCCCATGATATAATGAATAAGAAGAAACAAAAAAAATACCACAAACAGGAGAAGAGCTAATACCCTCTAAGCGTTCTATAGATCAGAAACTAATTTGCGTTTTACTGGAAACGTTTGTATTTCAGCAATGTCTTTGTATTTGTCATAACATCAACCAAAATAAAGAAAAAAAAATTATCATAATAACCCTGATAACTGAAAAGAATTAATGAATGTAGATCAAAAGCTGTAGATTTTGACTGACTGTTCAATGACTGTCATGACATTCAATGACTGTCTTCTCTTTTTGGGGCACTATTATTTTTTCAGGGATTCTTATTAGCGTTTAAATGCATTTTTGTTCCTTAATTCGGGAATATTTCTAAATTAACATAAAATGTAAGATTTAACCAGATGCCTGGATTCTAAAATCTAAAAAAAAAACTAATTACATTATCAAATTGTCGATCTCCATGACAGATATTCCGCAACTTATTGTAAACTATCTTAGGCCTCTGAATGACTATGCACTTCCTGTCACAAAAAAAATGAAGACACATCAGTGTTACCCGTGCAAATTGTTCTAGCCAGGGAACTGTAAGTTTCCCGAGTTTCAGTCTTCGGACATGGCGAGTTCAATGGTGTACTTTTTGTTTTGATCCGACGCCTTTTTAGCGGTTTCTAGCTGTTTTCGATATTCCTATAACTTTGTTTTCTACAGAAAATTTTACGTGTGAAGTTAGAAAACAATTCTTACTACATAATATGCAGAATAATTGTACCTAACACAATTTGCATATAAATGTTTTTACTTTTATGACTTTTATAAATCAAATAATATTAACATTTCGATTAACAAATATCAGCATACGTATATTAAACTGACAATGCACATTCCATTTGTATTTTTTTCAGTAAAGTGCAAATTATGTTCTAGCCTTGGGAAGGCATAGGGGTTTTGAGCCCTACTCATGTTAATTTCTGCTCGTTTTGAGTTTGACTCGGTTATTTATTGTAATTTCTGTTCGTTTTGGGTTTCATTTATTTATCGATGCTGATTTGTGGTAGTTTCACGCTTGGTAGATTATTTGATCTTATTTTTGCTCATTTTTTATTTAATGGAGTTCTTTACTGTTCTTTGAAAAACTTATTTTGTGGAAAAAGTTTTTTTAATTAATTTCTGTTCGTTTATATTGATATAGTCTTTTCAGGGAAAAAGAAAATGATAGTTTAAATCTTTTCTTTTTTTTTAAGACTTTGTAGTTTGGCCTGCTATTTTTATGCTGGAGAAAATTTTTTACCAATTTTTAACAACATGCACCCTTTTAAAATCTGGACACAAACAGTAGTGTTTAATTTAGTTTCATACATCCTTTAGTTGACCTGAGATAGTAAACTTGATACTATTCGCAAAAAAATCTGTTCACTTTCTTTGAGAGATCGCATACACTTACGCTATTTTGATTTGGTTAAATTTTAAGAGCAGAAGTAGCCCCGAAAGTTTGAATATAGTACCCACAGTCGTTCTTGGGATACTGCTGAGATGCCTTATTGAGAATTAGCAATAACACAGTGCATTTTGATTTAATCTTAACTTACAACCTTTGCCCAGGGAACTCTGGGGGGTTTGTCATCCTTAAATACATAATTTCCAGAACTTTCAACTACGTTGAACAAAATGGTTATCTCTAAACTTTGAGTGAATGTTTTTGGGAAAATGTTGGGTGTAAGAGGGGGGTCAATTACTCTCCACTCACTTTCGACTATTAAAAAGGGCAATTTCAATTTCCAAACAAATGAGCCCTTTTTGAAATTTTAACAACAACTTTCTATATAAACCTTATATGTCCCCAGGGCATAACTTACAACCCTTGTACTGAGGGCTCTGGGGGGGGGGGGGTTATCATCCTAAAAGACCTAATTTCTAGAACTTTCGACTACGTTGAACAAAATGGATATTTCAAAATTTGGATTGGATATATTTGGGGAAATGGCGGGCGTGAGCGGGGAGTTAGTTGCCCTTCTATCGCTTTCAACTATTAAAAGGGCACTAGCCCTTTCAATCTTCAATTGAATGAGCCCTTTTTGATGTTTTTACAACATCGCTTTCAATAAAAACCTTACATGCTCCCAGGGCATAACTTACAACCCTTGCCCTGAGGGCTGTGGGGGGGATGGGTTGTCATCCTTAAAGACCTAATTTCCAAAACTTTCAACTGCGTTGAATAAAATGGCTATCTAAAAATTTTTATTGGATGTGTCTGGGGAAAAGGTGGGCGTGAGAGGGGGGTTAGTTGCCCTCAAATCACTTTCGACTATTAAAAAGGGCACTAGCCCTTTGAATTTCCAATCGAATGAGCCCTTGTTCAAGTTTCTAAGACAAAGATTTCCATAAAAACCTTATATATATATTTCTAGGGCATAACTTATAACCGTTGCCCTGAAGACTGTGGGGGGAGTGTCCTGCTCAAAGGTATAATTTCCTGAACTTTAAACTGCGTGGAACAAAATGGATGTCTCAAAATTTTGATTGGATATGTTTGGGGAACTGGTGGGCGAGAGAGGAGGGTTAGTTGCCCTCAAATCACTTTCGACTATTAAAAAGGGCACTAGACCTTTGAATTCCAATCGAATGAGCCTTTTTTCAAGTTTCTACGACAAAGATTTCAATAAAAACTTATATGTCCCCAGGGTATAACTTATAACCCTTGCCCTGAAGACTGTGGGGGGAGTGTCCTGCTCATAGGTATAATTTCCTGATCTTTATACCGCGTGGAACAAAATGGATATCTCAAAATTTTGATTGGATATGTTTGGGGAACTGGTGGGCGTGGAAGGGGTGTTAGTTGCCTTCCAATTACTTTCGACTATTAAAAAGGACACTAGCCATTTCAATTTCTAATCGAATGAGCCCTTTTCTAAGTTTCTACGACAGCAGGTTCTATAAAAACCTTATATGCCCCAGGGCATAACTTACAACCCTTGCCCTGAGGGCTGTGAGGGGGTTGTCATCCTCAAAAACCTAATTTACAGAACTTAAAACTACGTTGAATATAATGGCTATCTTAAAATGTTGATTGGATGTCTTCGGGGAAAAGGTGGGCGTGAGAGGGGGATTAGTTGCCCTCCAATCACTTTTGACTATTAAAAAGGGCACTAGCCCTTTGAATTTCTAATCGAATGAGCCTTTTTTGAAGTTTTTACGACAACGCCTTCTATAAAAACCTTATATGCCCCCAGGGCACAACTTACAACCCTTGCCTTGAAGGCTGTGGGGGAGTGTCCTCCTCCAAAACATAATTTCTATCTGGAAATCAACTACGCTGAACAAAATGGATATCCCAAAATTTTGATTGGATGTGTTTCGGGATGCTGGGCCTGGAAGGGGTGTTAGTTGCCTTCCAATCACTTTCGACTATTAAAAAGAGCACAAGCCACTCCAATTTTGAATTGAATGAGCCCTTTTCGAAGTTTCTACGACAACTTCTTCGATACGAAGTGCCTTGCTCTAAAGGAAAAAAATAATAAACAATACATTGTTGCAACATCGTTCTTATATGCCCTCAGGGCATAACTTAAAACCCTTGCCTCGAGGATTGTGGGGGAGTGTCCTCCTCAAAAACATATTTTCTATCAGGAAATCGACAACGCTGAACCAAATGGCTATAAAAACCTTATATGCCCCAGGGCATAACTTACAACCCTTGCCCTGAAGGCTGTGGAGGAGTGTCCTCCTCAAAAACATAATTTCTATCGGGAAATCAACTACGCTGAACAAAATAACTATCTCAAAATTTTGATTTAATGTGTTACAACCCTTGCCCTGAGGGCTGTAAGAGGGTTGTCATCGCCCAAAACCTAATTTACAGAACTTAAAACTACGTTAATAAAATGGCTATCTCAAAATTTTGATTGGATGTGTTTGCGGGAATGATGGGCATGGGTGGGGGGGGGCTAGTTGCCCTCCAATCACTTTCGACTATTAAAAAGGGCACTAGCCCTTTGAATTTCCAATCGAATGAGCCTTTTTTGAAGTTTCTACGACAACGACTTCTATAAAAACCTTATATGCCCACAGGACATAAATTACAACCCTTGGCCTGAAGGCTGTGGGGGAGTGTCCTCCTCAAAAACATAATTTCTATCTGAAAATCAACTACGCTAATCAAAATGGCTATCTCAAAATTTTGATTGGATGTGTTTGCGGGAATGATGGGCATGGAGGGGGGGGGGATAGTTGCCCTCCAATCACTTTCGACTACTAAAAAGGGCAACAGCCCTTTGAATTTCCAATCGAATGAGCCTTTTTTGAAGTTTCTACGACAACGCCTTCTATAAAAACCTTATATGCCCCCAGGACATAAATTACAACCCTTGGCCTGAAGGCTGTGGGGGAGTGTCCTCCTCAAAAACATAATTTCTATCTGAAAATCAACTACGCTGAACCAAATGGCTATCTCAAAATTTTGATTGGATGTGTTCCGGGAAATGGCGGGCGTGGAAGGGGTGTTAGTTGCCTTACAATCACTTTCGACTATTAAAAAGGGCACAAACCACTCCAATTTCCAATTGAATGAGCCCTTTTTCGAAGTTTCTACGACAACTTCTTCGATTTGAAGTGCCCTTCTCTAAAGGAAACAAAAATAATAAATAATACATTGTGCCAACATCGTTCTTATATGCCCTCAGGGCATAACTTACAACCCTTGCCCTGAAGGCTGTGGGGGAGTGTCCTCCTCAAAAACATATTTTCTATCTGGAAATCAACTACGCTGAACAAAATAGCTATCTCAAAATTAAAATAGGCGGATCATAGGCAGCGCGATCCGTAATAAAATATAACTATATAAAAAACAACTATATAAAATATATAACTATATAAAAAAAATATAACGTAAATGTAAATCCTTTTATCCAAGTCACAAGTTAGATTATCTTTTAATCCTCGGTTGCTCCTATAGAAAGACTTTTGATGAAGAAATTCAATCGTCCAGGGCACCTGTTTTTCAAAATGAACTGTAATACAATTAAACTCATTAAAGTGAGACAGAAGAAAGCCATTGATTTTTGAAGAGACATAAGAAAAAATGAAATTAATGAAAATTAATGTCAGAGAGTTAAACTTTCTGTGAAAAGTTACGAAAGCTCTAGAGCCTGGTGATAAGCTTGAATGAAATTGTAAGTGAGTTCAAGGGGACAAAAATACACTTGAGACACTGCTTGTTTGAACATAATATACGAGCCTCCTCCCTCCGCAGTAATAAAAAGAACAAAAACTAAATATTACACTATAACTATGGAAATGATTTGGGCGAAACGAACGATTTTACCAATGTTTTAAATAATATAATAGAACAATAGTGTCAAATTAGTGAGACAGTTACACCGAGCAAGATTAAAATATTTGCAGTTTTCTAGTAAATTTTGACACAAAACTCTTTTTTATTATTGCCCCCCCCCCCAAAAAAAAAATACTGCCTGCATGTCTGGGCCAAATATCCAGATTTTATGTATTTTAAGTGTATTTTCCCTAGTTTTTGTAGGCATTTGGATCAATGTAGGCATTTTGGGCATTTGGATCAATCTTAAAGGGGACTGGCTCACTATCCTTCATGCGTATTGTTAGGGGAAACGAGACACCATTTTTTTTATTTTTTTTGAATAAATCATTTAGTTTAAGTAAATAAAAGTAAGTGGTTAGACTAAGAAGTGGCCATATATGGCGGCTAAATTTCCAGCACCCGCATATCTTTTACGAGGGTGTGGTAGGGGGGGGGGTATCCTGCATAAAGAAACCATACACCGATTAACAACAATCTCGGAGAGGCTGGACTTCAGAAAATGTTGAAGAACATGGGCGAGGATTACATGTAGATATGGAGAAAATCATGGAAGTTTTATAGCAAGGTTTCCTTAGCCCTTCTCCTGGTCCGTCGCTTTTTACAGGATTAAAGAAAAAAAACAAGTTTTTTAAACTGAAAGTAAGGAGCGACATTAAAACTTAAAACGAACAGAAATTATTCCGTATATGAAAGGGGCTGTCCCCTCCTCAACGCCTCGCTCTTTACGCTAAAGTTTTTTATTGTTTTAAAAAATAAAGTTGTGAGACAGAGTCAAACTTTAGCGTAAAGAGCGAGGCGTTGAGGAGGGGACAGCCCCTTTCATATACGGAATAATTTCTGTTCGTTTTAAGTTTTAATGTCGCTCCTTACTTTCAGTTTAAAAAACTTGTTTTTTTTATTTAATTTCTGATCGTTTTTTAGTTAATGCAGCTTTTATTTGCATAAAAATTTTACTTTTCTTTTGCTAAATGGATGTCTTTACAAATTAACTTACGTAACTAACTTCTATATTCGTATATTTTTCTTCTGGCAAAAAATACAAAGTTGCAGATTTTTGCAGATATGAGCTTGAAACCTATGTAATAGGGTTTTCTGATACGCTGAATTTTGACGGTGTGATTTTCATTAAAATTCTTTCACTTGTAGGGGATGTTTCCCCCCTCTTTAAAAAATCGAGTAAATTTTCTCAGGCTCGTAGCCTTTGATGAGTAATACTAAACTTAATAAAATTTATATATTTAGAATCAGCATTATAAACACATTCTTTTGATACATTTATTGACATCAAAATTCCGTTTTTAAAAGTTTCGATTACTATTGAGCCGTATCGCTTGTTTTTTTATTGTTTTTTTTATTACGTATATGTTATTACGTATATGAAGGGGTTCTCCCCTTAGTCAATACCACGCTTTTTACGTTAAAAGTTAAAAAAAAATTTTGATTCGCAAACCCCTGAATCACAAAGGCCGTTTAATTAGAATAGATAGCTCTTTTGAAAGCACTAAAAAAAACTGTAGCGTAAAGAGCGAGGTATTGACTTGGGGGAGAACCCCCTCACATACCTTATAATTTCTGTTCGTTTTAAGTTCTAATATTCCTTCTTACATTTCAGTTGAAAAAACTTGTTTTTTTTATTTAATTTCTGATCGTCTAATGATCGATCTAATTTCTAATGCTTGGAAATCCGGCGCCCCCTTCATAGAAATGTCTCTTACCCCAAAGAAACATCCTCCACGGAAATATTCTCCAGAGTAACCCCCTCCTCTAGCCCCCCCCCAGAAAAAATCCTTCCTGAAAATGGTTGTATACTTCCCAATAACCAATAAATAATGCTGGCAAGTCCGGCGCCCCCTTCATGGCAATTTCCCTTCCCCCATGAAAACTTCCATCATGAACAGATCCTCCAACATAACCACCGACCCACCCTTCCCTCCCACTACCAGAAAAAAAAAAACCTCCTGAAAACTTCTGTATACTTCCCAATAACCAGTACTATATGTTAACATTGGGTAAAGTTCATAACTTTTAGCCCTCCCTCTGGGAACTTCGGGGGATTAAGTCACCCTAAAAGACATATTTATCATATTTTCGACCATGCTGAACAAAATGGCTATCTCAAAATTTTGATCGGGTGACTTTGGGAAAAAATAAGCGTGGGAGGGGGCCTAGTTGCCCTCCATTTTTTGGTCACTTAAAAAGGGAACTAGAACTTTTAATTTCCGTTCCAATGAGCCCTCCCACGATATTCTAGGACCACTGGGTCGATAAGATCACCCCTGGGAAAAAAAAAAAAAAAAAAACAAATAAACACGCATCCGTGATCTTTCTTCTGGCAAAAAATGTAAAATTCCACATTTTTGTAGATAGGAGCTTGAAAACTCTACAGTAGGGTTCTCTGATACGCTGAATATGATGGTGTGATTTTCATTAAGGTTCTATAACTTTTAGGGGGTCTTTCCCCCTTTTTTTGAAAATCAGCCAAATTTTCTCAGGCGCGTAACTTTTGATGGGTAGCACTAAACTTGATGAAAGTTATATATTTGAAATCAGCATTGAAATCTGATTCTTTTGATATATCTATTGGTATCAAAAACCCGTTTTCTAGAGTTTCGGTTACCAATGAGCCGGGTCACTCCTTACTTACAGTTCGTTACCACGAACTGTTTGATTATTGCAACTGTTTAATATTTATGAACACCCTGGAATATTTATGGAAATTATGATCATTCGGGGTTGGAGCCTCCGCCAAATGTTTCTCCCCTATATGCATGTCTTTGTGCAGTTGTGGAGGACAACTTCTTTAACATTTTAGCGTTTATTATGACAACGAAAAAGGAGAAGAAATAGGCCGGAAAAACTGGAGGTACCAAAGGAGAAGAAATAGGCCGAGAAAACATTACTCCGCTTCCTGTATTCAATAACGCAACATTTGGCCGTGTTTAATTGTTGAATCTTTCGCTGAACTAATAATCTGTCCGAAATATTTTTCTTCTTTGACCTGTATTGCAAGTTTATTTGATCGCAGATCCGTACACACTGACCAGAATTCAACCGGTTATCAGTGGCTAAAATGTGATTACGGGCTTATATTACCGCTCTTCATAATTATGCAACGGTGAATGAACTTTTCCTCAAACTTTACAAGACAACCTCGCTCAATACGATATCCCCCGGGAAAAAAACGCTCTCACGTACGGCCTTAGTAGGAGAGATTAAAATGCGATTTTCATCAGTGTTTGGCTTTGAGGTCTGAAACCTGACACGAGTTTTCACGCCTAAGAACACTTCTTAAGTCTGAGTTTTCATCTTTTAAAACTCATAGAAGACATGCCTGAACTTTGAAAATAAAAATATTTTTTCTTAATTTTGATCCGAGTCTAATTTTCTTCAAATCTAGTTTTTGCACAATTCCAATGATATGAGTAGGATTTGAAGCCATTTTAGGAGTTTCTCAAATCTAAGACACATTTTTCCAGATTAATTAAAACGTTACCAGAGCTTAGTAATTATGGGACTCAAAATATTGTCTTTGGCATCAATTGTGCTGTACATCTACGCACGTATTTATGAAAGTTTCATTTTTTTTTTTTTTTTTTTTTACTACTAAATTGATCCAAATTCATTGAAGGTAATTCAACTTCTTTAAAGTCCAAAATGGCGAAATCGTCCCTCATCTAGAACTTTGCCGGCTTTTTTCAAATCAAGTTCTTCCCATTTCAATTTCGCGCTTCTGTGTATCTACATGTTATGGGGGGGGGGGGGTTACAATGGTAACAATTATTAAATTTGAAAGAAATGTTGAATGGGTAATTGAACGGTATTACTTTTTTTGCAGCTAGTTTAGAGAGGGTTTGTCTTCTCTCAACTAGAATTTAGAGTTTATATCTTAGAGAGAAATTACCAAGATGGTTAAGCCTACACAAAAATAGACAGCTACACAGTATAACTTTACTTCTTTCACAAGTCCCGGTCCTAACTAATATTAAATTAAAAAAAAACAAGTTTTTTTAAGTGAAAGTAAGGAACAACATTAAAACCTAAAACGAACAAAAATTATTCCGTATATGAAAGGGGCTTTTCCCTCCTCAACGCCTCGCGCAAAGTCCTCCCCCCGGGGACTTTGCGGGGTTAAGTGATCCAAAAAGACATATTTATTATATTTTCGACCATGCTGAACAAAATGGTTATCTCGAAATTTTGATCGGGCGACTTTGGGAAAAAAATGAGCGTGGGAGGGGGCCTAGTTGCCCTCCATTTTTTTTGTCACTTAAAAAGGGCACTAGAACTTTTAATTTCTGTTTGAATGAGCCCTCCCACTATATTCTAGGACCACTGGGTCGATACGATTACCCCTGGGGAAAAAAATGAACACGCATCCGTGATCTTTCTTCTGGCAAAAAATACAAAATTCCACATTTTATTAAAATTCCATTTTTTAGGGTTTCGGTTATTATTGAGCCGGGTAACTCCTTACATAGAGGTTCGTTACCACGAACTTTGGATACTTAAGACGTCCGATTTTTCCCCTAATCCTAAAAGTATAGCCCCTCTCCCCCTCAGAAGTGTAGCATATGCACAAATTTTATCGAACAACGGGGGGCGGGGTTAGGGGGAGAATGTACAAAAAAACAAGGGAAAAGTAAGAAAACCATAAAAAATCATGAATGAATCATACATCCTGACAATTGTGGGAGAAAAAGGGTCGCATGAGCCTGCTTCCCAATTTATTTATTTACTATTTTTTTTCATGGCCACCTATCGAAGGCTCAATGGAGTACGGAACAGACTTATTCACCGAGACCGAACTCAGTTTGTTGCAAGGAAAGCCGATGAAATCGAACTAGCAGCAAAAAAGAAAGACACGGGTAGCCTGTTCAAGCACCTCCGCGATCTCACAGAAAATAAAACACCATCATTGGGACCCGTCCTATCCAGGGATGGGAAACTTCTCTCTGATGAGGGTTCTTGTCTCGAGCGGTGGAAGGACCACTTCTGCTCACTCCTGAACAACACTAGCCCGTCTATGCCTCCTACTGATAGTCCCAGCCAACCTGGCAGTCCAAGATCCGAAGCAGAGGCTCCTCCAGACGAGTCTTTCAGCCCCTCAGAAATTGGAAATGCAGTAAAAAGGCTCAAGAACAATAAAGCTGTCGGTATCTGTGGCCTGAGTTCGGAGCTGCTAAAATATGCAGGTCCTGTTATGCTCCTGTTTCTCCACACCCTGTTCTCTACAATCTGGCAAACCGAGATAATTCCCGAATATTGGCGGAAGGGTGTCATTATCCTTTTATAGAAGAGGAAAGGCTCTAGAAACGACTGCTTGAACTACCGTGGAATAACCCTACTGTCTGTCCCGGGAAAACTTTTCTCAATGGTCCTGCTAGATCGATGTCGAAATATCATTCGTAAAATCCGGCGACCGGAGCAAGCTGGTTTCATGTCAAACCGTTCAACCATCGAGCAGATTTTAAGATCCGACAAATCATAGAAAAAGCCACGGAGTTCCGACAAAAAGCTTTTTTTACCTTCGTCGACTTCCGTGCTGCGTTCGACTCAGTGGACCGAGAAGCTCTTTGGCGGATTCTAGAATCGACAGGCCTCCCTGAGAAATACTGCAGACTCTTCAAAACTCTACACCATGGGACGGAGAGCTGTGTTCAATCGAATCTAATATTACTTTTATTTTATCAAGATGTATCCTTCTAGGGAGCCCATAACCTAGATCGTTGCCTCATTTTTAAATCATTTAAAATAAATTTTTCGCAAATTTTTCGTCTACTATTTCAGGGGAGAGGATAACTTTTTTCAAAATTCTCAAGAGAAGGAATTTTGAAGTACCTACCTCCACTCCTTCTCTCTCTATAGGGTCCTGACCTTTGATGACCTTCAAAAATCTGTGTGTTATAAAAGTGAAACCTTGTGAAATAGATCTTCTGCTTAAATGAAGTACAAAAAAAAATTTTCAGCTTCACAACTTATCTCAATCCTGATTTATAAGGTTTTAAAGATATGGAAATACATTTCCTAAATTTTGAAAAAAAACAAAACATTGATATGGCTTAAAATTCTACTCAATTAACAGGAATTGCATTTTTAGAACTAAAGCCAGAGGAAAAGAAAATGATAACCGAAAATTGAGGTAAAATGTTGTTTTGTTAAAATTTCAATAGATATAGACCTGTCATGTAGGCAAATTTCAGGACCCTCTAGAGGGAGAAGGAGGGGAGGTAGTTACTTCAAAATACCTTCTTGTGACATAGGCTACTTATGCCTGTAGACCCATCCCTGAAAATTTCATTTTCCTTACCTAACCCCTTTCCAAGATAGCCAAAAGTAGCTAAATTAGAATTTTACCGGCAAACACTACGATTATATGGGCATTTAGGGGATGAAAATACCCAAAGAGCACTCCCCCTTTCACTGGCGCAGGTGCCTACTAGGGCCTATCTTTACCCTAAAAAATATTAGCGGATTATTTTTAGTTTGAAATTTTGATTCTGGCTCCTTAACCCGAACAACTTACTTTGTGTTACCATAGCTGCTATCCCACATTTTATATCCTTATAAGCAGCCAACAACTGAACACATCATCACAATTCACTCAACACAACCTATAACATATATCCAACAGTGTAGAAAAACATATTCCACGGATCTATAATTCCACATTTAGCTTGAGCCAAAACACGGTAGACACAATAATACTGATTTAGTAAAAGAGCTAACACTGAATACGATATACCAATGAAAGCCTAGAGGTGCTGAGTAACCGGATTCATTGTTAAAATGCCAAAAGGTATACCCAAGGGTAGGTGTTGCAGGTAGATTTGCATCTTAGTGCAAATTTTAAAAGCAAGCACTATTAGCACAGCCTTCAGGCGTCAAAAGACAAATGACCAGTACATTGCTCATCAAATAAAAAGCTGTCTACAATTTTAATGCATCTACCTAATGAAACAATCGCGAGTGAGGGACTACACACTGCCCTTTGCTGAAGTTCCAAGGCTTCACGCCTCCAACTCCGATTCATGTGCCTTCAAGGTCTACTTAAAATAAGATCTCACTAAGACCAACAATAATCCGAGTCCTAACTTTTTTCTTTTTTTTATTATTATTAAGTGAGTCAGAAAAAAAATTAATCACCATATATCAGGAACAGTCCAAAAATAAATATTACTACCTACTTTCAAAACAAATACCGATACGTATTTGGGACGACCCCCCTCCACAAAATACACTTCAATTACTAAACATCAAGATTAATCAATTACTCTTTAAACCTAAAAAGATTAACCTAGCCTGAGTATGTAAATTCCAATTCTCAGTGTCACCTAAAGCAGGCGACCTGATTTCAGCATTTATTTAAGGTCGCCCAATACCTTAAAGAATCGCCTGATGTCGTCCTTTACAAGTTTTTTAGTTTGTGTTGCCAATCTATTCAGAATTGATTGAGCGGTTTTGCCATATCTTTCATAGCTTGGATAAAAGATCCATATAGGCCTAAACGACAGACATCTAAAAGCCGACACCTCCTTTCCCGGAAATCTTAGAAAAATCGTCTAAGGATCTTCTCCAGCTTTGTGCCATAGAGATATTCATATTTAACGAAACTTACATAATTAGAAAGCGCTTTTTTTTATTGAATTGAGCATAATTTTCGTTTAAAGTTAGGGCCTAAGGAAAGGACCGTTCCTTAAAAAATTCTAGTATACCAGCTTGGAAAACATTAAAAATCGGCTCAAAAGAGGCCTCATTGAATAACTTACATTCCATTTAACATGCTTATTACATTCTTTTCGACAGTCAAATGAATGTTTGCGTGGAAGTTGTCCTAGACAGTTGTAACGTTTTAAAAGCGTAAATGTGCAAATGATAAGTTAAATTTATCCCAGAATAGGTGAGTGGCGGATCCAGGGGGTGGTTTGGGACCCCCCCCCCCAAGATTTTTTCTGGACCTCACTCCTTGTTTTTTCTTTTTTTACTCATTTTAGAATGAATTTGTCAATTTGGTCAATTATTGGCACCTTTGTCACATTGCCCCCCCCCCAATATTTTGATCATTGACACCCTTGTCACACTGGACCTCCCCCAAGATTTTGCTCTAGATCCATCCCTGAAAAAGGTTGTGTATTGTTGGAAAATTATTTTAAATTCCTAAAAACATGGACACTCAACGAAAGGAATTTGCATAGCCAAGCCATCAAGTGGCTAGTAACAAATCAAATGAGCTAACAAGGAACTCTACATAAGAATGTCCCACCATACTGAGAAATTACTCAACCTTAAGCTCAGCCTAAAAACGCTCGCTGGGCATTAGTCTAGAAAGAAATCCTACTTCCAAAGCTGGCGTAAAAAACAACCGTATTGAATAAATACGGTCATTTTTGGCTTGAATAATTTAAGATCTGTTCTGGCCACAACTAAGTGGAGAAAATAATGCTTATATTTCAAACTTCAATCAACAAGCCTTCAAAAGGTGTTGCTTGATGAAGTTTTCGGAGTAAAACCCGTTAGTTAGAAGTCTATCTTTTGAGATTAGCCTTGACGCAGACACAATGGGTAACAATGAGCTGCCGTATCGGGCTAAAGCGTAATTATGTTAGAAACTACGAATACTATAAAGGAGGTAAGACAAAACTAGATAATTAAAATCGCTGATTTTTTTTTTGTTAGAAACTATACGAATACTGCAAAGGTGGTGAGACAGAACAAGATCAAGCAAAAAAAATGCGACAACGGATACTCTTAGCCCATTTTCAATTCGAACACGGAATGCTCCTAAATACGGAATGCTCGGAATACTCCTCTTCAATAAAGAGGAGCATTCCGTAAACACGGAATGCTCCTCTTCAATAACGAAGTAAAACATCCAGAAAATAATCTTCTTTGTCCACCGATTGCAATTAGCAAGAATCGCTTCAAGACTCTAGACAAACAAGTTCAGACGGTAAACAAAGCCAAATTAATTTCTGTAGGAGTCAAGCAACGAATCAACTTTGAGAGCAATTAATTACAAGACCTTTATAGGAAACCAACTCAAGTGCTCTTCTATAAGAAGCTCTATTCCCATGCAATAAGTAACCAATAGTAACAAGAAATTCATTTCACTTAGTCTCAATCAAGTGTTCCGAACTTGTCCTGGAGATTCACAACCAAGGCTTTTGCAAGGCCAATCAATTCACAATCGATTCGCGACTGGGCAAGCAAATACAACGAAAACAGTGCAGCAAAATTATCGGAGGCAACACTGGCGTTACCTGTAGTTAAGAGCCATAAGGGGTTACCCCCCCCCCCAAAAAAAAAAGCTTCTAAAGGCTGTTGTGTCATTTGCACTTTAATGAGAACCAAATGTATTTTAAACATTTTGCCATTGTAATTACACCATTCAAAAATCAAATAATTTCTGTCAAATGAAATTTTGAGTTGCTGATATTTACAGGAATTAAAATCATTGTATACTAAACATTCATCTCACTGTCCTTAGTAATTTCCAGTCATCTTAATTATTGTCTTTATCAAGGAGGCACACTTGTGCCTCTATAAAGAGGCGACCCACCACAATGTTAAGCGATTTCAGGTCCTAGAGGTCGCAGAGAGACGGCGGTAATCGCATTTTGTAGCCCAAGCTCAAACTAAGAAACTTGCAAAATTTCATCCTCCTCCGACTTTATCTTCATGGGGTAAACTGGGCCGGAAGTTTGGACCCTCCCACCACAGCCCCCCTTTAACGTTGTCCGATTGGGCTGAAATTTAGAGGTTAAGCTTTCCTAGGGCCCGGGAGCTTATCCTCGAAATTTCAGCTCAATCCGATCACTCCTTCCCTGTTTTCAAAAAACCAAATATAGCCACTTAAAATTCATCATCTCTTTTTTTTTTCTTAGCCACGCCTACAGGCCACAGTTGGCAACGGATCCGGTTGAATGAGGACTCATTCGAAGCAGAATTTGACCTGTTAGGGCCTTTTGATATTTTCAGACCGAAAAAATTATCCCCCGAATTTACATTTACGAAAAACCTCGTTTTCCTATATTAGCCCATGTTAATTTTTCCCACCACAACCCCCCTTTAACGTTGTCTGATCGGGCTGAAATTTAGAGGTTAAGCTTTCCTAGGGCCCGGGAGCTTATCCTCGAAATTTCAGCTCAATCCGATCACTCCTTCCCTGTTTTCCAAAAACCAAATATCAAGTTTTTTGGGAATTTGCTTGCGTCGAAAATAGCTTCGATATACTAAAAAACAATTACCATTGTATCTGTATAGTCCAGCGGTTGATACTTCAGACTCCAGGCGGAAAACTCGGGTTCGATTCACCATCAGAGCAAATTTTTATATACTGAATTTAGACTTTGAAAAGAAACTCAGTTTTTTTTTAAATTATTTAAAAAAAATTACGTTTTCTAAAGAGTTAAAGAGGCTGAGTTACAAGGTCGACCCTTAAAACGTACAGGGATTAGGAGGCACAGTTGGGGGGCTGTTAAAGAGGCTGAGTCACAAGTTCGAACCTTAAAACGTACAGGGATTAGGAGGCACCCTGTACGACGTGATTTGAGTATTCAGGAATTAAAAGCCTTAACACAAGAATGTTCAAGAGCGGGGGGTTTGGGGGGCGGCAGCCCCCCAACTTTAACTCCTGACACGATCAGCTAACAGTTAGTCAAGCAATAATAAGTAATAAACTGTACAAAAACGTGCAGAAATTATTTGAAAAAAACTACGTTTTCTAAAGAGTTAAAGAGGCTGAGTTACAAGGTCGAACCTTAAAACGTACAGGGATTAGGAGGCACAGTTGGGGGCTACCGCCCCCCAAACCCCCCGCTTTCGCAGCCTTTAAATATAAAAAAAATTTCTTTAAACTGAAAGTAAGGAGCGACATTAAAACTTAAAACGAACAGAAATTATTCCGTATATGAAAGAGGCTGTGCCCTCCTCAACGCCTCGATCTTTACGCTAAAGTTTTTATTGTTTAAAAAAAGAGTTGTGAGAAAGTCAAACTTTAGCGTAAAGAGCGAGGCGTTGAGGAGGGCACAGCCTCTTTCATATACGGAATAATTTCTGTTCGTTTTAAGTTTTAATGTCTCTCCTTACTTTCAGTTTAAATAAATTTTTTTTATATTCTTTGTCCACTTTGTCCACCGATTGCCATCAGTCCACCGGTCCATCAGTACTTAGGGACCGATAGGGATCAATATTATAGATAAAGAGCCCAAATTGGTTGACTGAATTAACTTTTAAAACTGAAAGCAATACTAAAATCCTTCTTCTTACTTTTAGAAAACCGTGTTTTCGTATTGCTTATTTGGCAGCGTTCTCTGCAGTTAAGACTCAGGTTCAAAGGTGAGTAGAGCTGATAGGGCCCCCACTTTCAGAAATCCCATACACGAGGTGGCACGTGCAAAGCGTGGGGGAAGTGTACCAAGCATGGCGGAAACTGTGCCAAGTATGTCGGGAAGTGTTTTAAGCATAGCGGAACTATTCTACACACTTGGCATTCTGGGATATATACCAGGTCGCGGAAAGTGGGTGTCTTCAAAAGTACAGCGTATTTCGAAGAAGGATAATCCGACAACTGACTGCACACAGCGCAACGTAACATCTTCTCAAGCTCATTATATACACTCCAAAAGTACATACTTACTAAAAAACTCTACATTTCATGCAAGAGCCATCTGAACCTCAGGAATATCCCCAATCCTCTGGCTTCGCATGTACAGCCAGGATTAGCCTTAGGGAATATTTCCGGCCTGACAATCCGTCAAGCTGACTATCTACACCACATAATTTACATCGAATCAACATTGTAAACGTTTGTACAATATCATGGGCCTGGGGACAATATCCCTTTTCAAACCATAAAAAATGAAACATTTAAAGCCAAACTAGCCTACCATGAGAAAACAAAGAACAAAAATACAAAAAGAAAATATTTCACAGATTTGTCAAATAAAAGAGATACAGGAAATTTGGATATTTTTTCAATTTATGGTACTATTTAAAAAATATTCCAAGTGTAAAAAATTGCAGCTCAGTGTTACAAAACAACCATTTGTATAAATATAATTCATTATAATTTGTATAAATATATGTTAAATATAAAACCACAAAAATAGCCGCATTGAATCGCAAATAAGAAGATTATTTCTCAACAGAATAATTAAGTTCATTTTTCAGTTAGTTTTACCATTTTATTGTCAGTTGCTTCTGTGTTGTTACTCAGAGGAGTGGTTCTTTTATTGTATATTCCACTGTGCTCAGAGGAGTGGTTCTTTTATTGTATTGAATAAAAAAAACAAGTTTTTTAAACTGAAAGTAAGGAGCGACATTAAAACTTAAAACGAACAGAAATTATTCCGTATATGAAAGGGTCTGTCCCCTCCTCAACGCCTCGCTCTTTACGCTAAAGTTTTTTACTGTTTAAGAAAAATAGAGTTGTGAGAAAGTCAAACTTTAGCGTAAAGAGCGAGGCGTTGAGGAGGGGACAGCCCCTTTCATATACGGAATAATTTCTGTTCGTTTTAAGTTTTAATGTCGCTCCTTACTTTCAGTTTAAAAAACTTGTTTTTTTATTTAATTTCTGATCGTTTTTTAGTTAATGCAGCTTTTATTACGCTGAATCTGACGGTGTGATTTTCATTAAAATTCTTTCACTTGTAGGGGATGTTTCCCCCCTCTTTCAAAAATCAGGTAAATTTTCTCAGGCTCGTAGCTTTTGATGAGTAATACTAAACTTAATAAAATTTATATATTTAGAATCAGCATTATAAGCCCATTCTTTTGATACATTTATTGACATCAAAATTCCGTTTTTAAAAGTTTCGATTACTATTGAGCCGTATCGCTTGTTTTTTTATTGTTTTTTATTACGTATATGTTATTACGTATATGAGGGGGTTCTCCCCTTAGTCAATACCACGCTCTTTACGTTAAAAGTTAAAATTTTGTTTAAATCACAAACCCCTGAATCACAAAGGCCGTTTAATTAGAATAGATAGCTCTCTTGAAAGCACTAAAAAAAACTGTAGCGTAAAGAGCGAGGTATTGGCTTGGGGGCGAACCCCCTCATACACGTAATAATTTCTGTTCGTTTTAAGTTCTAATGTTGCTTCTTGTTTTTTTTTTTATTTAATTTCTGATCGTTTTTTGAATAATGCTGGGAAATCCGGCGCCCCCTTCATAGAAATGTCCCTTACCCCAAGGAAACATCCTCCACAGAAAGATTCTCCAGAGTAACCAGAGTAAAGATTCTCCAGAGTAAAGTCAGAGATGTTGCTCCTAGAGAGTGTAAGAGAATCGCTAAATTAAGTTTCAAGGTGGCTGAGAGTGCATCAGCTAAAGGTGAACCCCACTAAGAGTAATTTTCTCATATTTTCGAGGACATCGAATTATTATCCATGGATACAGCATAAAGCATATGAAGATGGTATGGTTTCTCGTCAAAACGCAGTAAAGGCATTATTATAGATGATACTCTCAGTTTCCGATCCCATATTGAAACTTTATCCCGGGTTTTATCGCGTAATTTGAGGATGATTCGTAAACTTAAATATATGTTTCCAACTAGTATACTTAGGCTTCTCTATTTTTCGTTAATCCATCGCTACGCTCGTATATATTGTATTGTTCTTCTGTATGCTTGGGCACATTTTCTTCAGTTGTTAATCCTGTGCGAATTATCCAAAATAAGTCTATAAGAGTATTATCAGGAAAATCAAAAAGAGAATCGGTCCGAGAAGTTTATAGGGATCTTGAGATATTGCTGGCGGCGGGTCTTCGCCATTTTTATATATTAGTGTTTGTGTATAGGTATAATGTGAACTAGCTGCCGGGGTGTTTTAACGGTTGGTTTTATAGCCGATGGAATACACATAGCCAAAAAAAGGGGTAAAAATGATTATTATACTCAACCTATAGTGTCTGCCAGGTCCACGTTTTCTTTTATTATAAAGGGTATAAATTTATGGAATAATTTGGATAATGATATGAAGAACATAGAAAATTTTTGTGATTTTAAAGGAAATTGAAAGAAAAATAATAAAGTAAGTATGAATTCTAGTTTTGTTTGTTTTGGAGGAAATTTGATTTGATTTGAATTAAGTTATAATTGTTTGTTCGTTTTTTAGTGTGACCCCACAGCATGGATATGGTATGTAGTTACTGCCCCTGTAGTATTATTATTATCTTTTTTTCTTTCTTTTCTTTTCTCTCTTTTTTTCTTTCTTTCTTATTATAGTGAATTTAAAAGATGTTATATGTGTTTTTTTTTTACCTAATTCACCACCCGTCAACCGTTTGGTTTTGGGTGAATCATATTGATTTTCGTATGTAAATTTTTGTTAAAATTTATAAAATAAGTATAGAAAATTGAGACTTCTGCTTATTTATAATCTTCAAGGGGAACAGGGCAGAAACTTCCCTCATAACGGTAGCTGAGCAATGAAAATCCAACAGATTATTGAAAAATATACCAAAAATTATGAAAATTAATTGAAATTAAACTAATTCATTAGATTTAATTAATTCATTTCAAGAAAATTGAAATTAATTAAAAAGTAAAATCTCAAAACATTATTTTTAGCTCAATACCTTCTACATTATACGGCCAGCTTCTGAAACCAAGCTGTCAACTGGGATAAGTGTTTCTGTTGAAAGGTTGTAAAACCAACAGAGAAAAAGTTATGGTGACATCAAAAACTTCTATTGTTTCCATTAATACTAAACTATAATTTAATGAATTTCAAGAAACATGATTTTTCCTTTAATGAAAATCGAGCCAGATTTCAGCTATACAGTGAAATCAAAGAAAGATGAATTGGAGTAATGTTTCTTCATTTTTTCTTTGTTGTTCCTTTTTCTAAAGTCAGCTTCAAAATCCGCAACTCTAGTTAACTGAATATTGTGTCAATACATCCTCAATCCTCATATGTGTTCCTCCTTTATTTTTCTTTTTCATGGCCTTTAAAGGTTGCCTTTCTCACGGATAGCTCATAGTAAAAACAAATAAATAAAACTAACAAATTACATGAGCCAAAAATGCAAAAACTAAAAACCAAAGACTAAAATGATCATGGATAAGGGTGCGGATAATATTACGTAGCCTGGGAAAAATAACCCTTAGCTAGAACTATTTACTCCGATTCAGCTGGTTTGAAACATTCACATGTTCTGAAATTTAATACCAAGAGAGTAGGGGGAACAAAGTGTTTCCGCTAGGGATTGTTCACATAATGTCTAAAAAACAAAGGACATTAGAATCTAACAAATAAGAAACAAGAGGCAAAATCTACGCCTTTTTGTCGCATAAAGACACGCATAATTCATTTCGGTATATTAACAGAGAATTCGTTTTTTTTAGTCATAAGTCCCAATCACAGCTAGTCTTGAAGTGCGTATGCAGGATATGTTATAGAAGGAGAAACTGTAAATGACTTGCGGTTTTTATAATATATAATAATATACAAAAATATTTAAAATAAAAATATATAAAAATATGTAAATAGTGGCCAGTACAAGGACTCTGAATTTTGTTATGGTGGGGTGGGGTACCATTTGAAGGATTTAAGAATCGCGAAAATGCAATCACAAGCAAATTGCGCATAAAATGTATTTTAAACAAACCAAGCATATTGTTGGCGAGTGCATCAGAACTAAATACTCTACTGCCTGAGTTCTCAAAAATGGAGAACTTGTTGGGTTAAAAATTAACAAGATAAGTGTCAATTGTTTGAGAAGCATACCAGGTTCGCAGGCAAACTAAAAAAAAATAAAAAACACTTAACGCCACTGGGAGCACTACTCGGAGGTCGAATTTTTCAACGTCCAACGAGCTTGAATTTTTGTACTTGAATTAGGGTCTCCTGTCGGGCGCTACTCGGCGTAGAGAGTGACGTCTGTCTCCTCCATCCGCTTCGGTCCAGTGCGAGCGTTTGCGCTTCGCTCGGTCTTGTGTTTGCCATCGCCAGGAACTCCGGCAGGCTGTCGGACCACCGTTTTTTTTTGGTCGGCCGAGGGGTTACTTTCAACCAGCTTTCGTAGGGTGAAAGTCAAAGATCGTCTTTGCGGGTAAGTGCAGGGGCATTCAAAGTAGGTGTCCAAACCATCGTAGACTGAAATTCTGCAGACACTATATAATTACAAGTTTGACTTATTTTGGTTAGTAGCCAATGGTTGATTTTCGGCCAGGTTGTACCAGTGGATTTTAGAAAACAGGAATCTTATTGTTTCTTAGAGACAAAATTTGAACGCGATAGTTGCTCAAACGCTTCAAGTATCTCATCAATATTCATTTATTTTCTTCTCTTTTTTTCGAGCCCATGTACATACGAATTTCAGATGGATACACCTTTCGTTGGGTAAAAATCAGAAAAAAAACACAACAGAAAACTTGCAACTTGCAACAGAAAACTTGCAACTTAACAAACAGGACGTTACGGAAAAAATCGACAATTTTGAGACTATTTTAGGAATTGACAGTCCTGAAACCCCCATCCCCTCTTAAATACTTGTAGGCGTATATTGCTTAAAATTGAATAAATTGATGGATACAGGGTTGGAGCTGTTCCGGCGTTGTGACATGCTTTTGAGTCTCCCCTCCGTTATAAGCTCCTTCCTCCTTCCCTATTCCCGAAAGTGAAATCCTGCTATTGTGGCCTCATAGTGGTGTAAACAGCGCTGCAGAGTGACTTTGAGAAGTGGCACCCCTCGAGGAAATTATAGCCTAGCAAACGACTCAGCAGTTGGACTGGATTCTGATTAATGGATATTTCTTCTGGGCTTGATCTGTTCTGTAGCGCGTTTTGGGCTGAAAACCCTCATCCTAGCTAGGTTATCTAAAACGGTCGTATTAGTAGTTGGTTTCGTATTAAATCGGGAGTTAAGCGGGATTACGTTGTAACCCCATGTATATGGATCATCTTGATGGACTTTGTCCTAAGAAACACGGCAAAGGCTATGGGAGAGCGCAGAATCAAACGGGAAAGTAAACTTTCCAGACAAATTTGTACGGAAGAAGAGTGTGCATAGCTGAGTTGGCATAAGGAGACTTGATACTACAGTGAGTTGTTAGTAGTAGTGTCAGTTTAAAAGAGTTATCTCCAATATGGGTCCAAACCCAAATACCATGGCCTTTTACCCACCTCTGTATGTCTTCTTACCTTTCAATATATATTTTCCATGGCCTTTTTCCATGGCCCAAATACCATGGCCTTTTACCCACCTCTGTATGTCTTCTTACCTTTCAATATATATATATTTATTGGTGCCCAAATGATCCTCAAAAGCGTAAAAGGCGTACCTAAAAGTCTCCAGATTTGGAAAATGAGTATTTTGATGAAGCCATCTGTCACACCAACTTAAGATAAATCTTCGCCTTATTTTTCAATGAAATAAAAAAAAACTGTTTTTTTCAACTGGAAGTAAGGAGCAAAATTACAACATAAAACGAACAGAAATCATTACGTATATGAAGAGGGTCGCCTCCTCCCAACACCTCGCTCTTTATGCTAAAACTTTTTAGTACTTTTGAAAAAAGCTTCTTATTGTTCCAAATAAACGAACATAGTGTTTCAGAAGTCGTTCTTACAGAATTGGGACAAAATTCAAACTTTAGCGTAAAGACCGTGGTGTTGAGGAGGAGGCAACCCCCTTTATATACGTAATAATTTCTGTTCGTTTTAAGTTTTAATGTTGCTCTTTACTTTCAGTCGAAAAACCTAGTTTCTTTTATTTCATTTCTGATCGTTTTTTAAATAATCCCAGGAAATATTGCCCCACCACCACGAAGAAATAGCCTCCCGACGGATATATCCTCTAGACAATTCAATCCCGGTGAAAATTTACCAAGGCAATTACCCTTAGCAACTCCACGCGTAAAATTGAGACGGAAAAGAGAAAGCAAGAAATACAAAAAGAATTGTGTAAAAGAATTCTGGCAAATTCCCCCAGCGTGTGATTTCCCCTGGAAACTTCCCTCCCCATGGAAAATCCCACCAGCAGAAAATTTGCCCTCCCCGCACCCGAAAAATGTACGCACCCTTCCCAATAACAAATACTATACGTAAACAATGGACAAATTTTGTCCTTTCCCCGGGGGTTGTGGGGGGGGGTCATGATATCTCCCAAGACATAGTTATTCGGCCTTTCAACTATGCTGAACAAAATAATAATCTCAGAATTTTTATCGGACGATATAGGGAAAAAAGCGGCGTGGGAGGGGGCCTAGTTGTCCTCCAACTTTTTGTCACAGAAAAAGGGCACTAGAACTGTTAATTTCCGTAGAATGAACCCTCTCCTGATGTTCTAGGCCCGCTGGGTTGATACGATCATCCCTGGGGAAAACAAACAAACAAACAAAAATTAACAAATAAACACGCATCCGTGATCTTTCTTCTGGCAAAAAATTTAAAATTCCATATTTTTCAGATAAGAGCTTCAAATCTACAGTGGGGTTCTCTGATACGCTGAATCTGACGGTGTGGTTTTCATCAAGATTTTATGACTTTTAGGGGGTGTTTTCCCTTTTTTTCGAAAATCTGGCAAATTTTCTCAGGATCGTAACCTTTGATGGGTAAGACTAAACTTAACGAAACTTATATACTTAAAATCAGCATAAAAGTCCAATTCTTTTAATACATCTATTATCAAAGGAGGAGGAGCTGGTTTAGATATTTCAAGGAGGAGCTGGTTTAGATATTTCTAAACCAGCTCCTCCTTTACATGTGGGTACAATGCTACTCAAGTGTGTCTCAAAGTTGAAATGGCTTGGGATTACTTTTTCTGATACACTTTCGACTACATGCTCGTCTCTGATTGCTAGTGCTCTGCAGTGTATTCGCTTCTCATCTGGTAAAATCTCGCCTAATAGAGGGAGGTACAGCCGCTGAGGCTTGTGTAAACTTTACCATAGTTTTTATTCTCCTACAATTCTTTTTCTTTCCGGTTTGCAGCCTTTAATGCGCAAAAAAGACCGTCTTCAGCTAAGGAGAGGCTATTTTAAATATTGTAAATTCCTGCTATATTTACCAAGGTGGTACAGAAACCACAAGATTATTTCTCATTTTGGACTTATCGACCCCCTAGTGCTGCTTGACGACATCGCTAAGGACCTGAGGACCAATACTCCAAGGAAGATATGTGCCAGTGACCCCCTCACTTATTTTTTTCAGATTAGAGATTTATAAATATTGTTATGTTACTTATGTTGTGTTTTTCTTATTATTTCCTTGTGGATAATATTATTTTGTTTTTTCTTTTTTACTCCGCATTTATTTTATATTGCGGGTTATAGATAAACTTGGTATTGGTATCAAAATTCCGATTTTTTAGGGTTTCGGTTTCAAATAGACACAAAAAAAACTTACAAAAAGACCTTTATTTAATTCTGAGTGATAAACTAAAAAAAAAGTCAATATAATTTTTTTGTTCAAATTAATTAAAAGAAAAACTCTCAGAAAAGAAGTTTTTAAAGAAAAGTAAAAAGCTATATTTAAACCCTAAGATGAGCGGAAATAAAGTCCTATAATAATTCAAACTTTAAATGGCCTGAAATAACAAGCAGCGCAACAGTGCTGCCCAAGTAAAGAGTGATAAGGCTTCAAAGTGTTATTTAAGAGTCATGTGTTTTTAAAGAATGATTAAATAAAAAAAAAAGTTTTTTTTAACTGAAAGTAAGGAGCGACGTTAAAAATTGAAACGAACAGAAATTATTCCGTATATGAAAGGGGCTGTCCCCTCCTCAATGCCTCGCTCTTTACGCTAAAGTTTTTCATTGTTTAAAAAAATAGAGTTGTGAGAAAGTCAAACTTTAGCGTAAAGAGCGAGGCATTGAGGAGGAGACAGCCCCTTTCATATACGGAATAATTTCTGTTCGTTTTAAGTTTTAACGTCGCTCCTTACTTTCAGTTAAAAAAACTTGTTTTTATATTTAATTTTTGAACGTTTTTTTGAATTAATGCAGGTTTTGATTTTGGCTCACCGTACATGAATAATTAAAACCAAATTTGCACATTAATTTTACTTTTATTTGGTTAAATGGCTTTCTCGAACGTTGTTTAATTTTATTTATGAATGTTTTTATTAGTAATAAATATACGGAACTTAAGAATTAACTTACGTAACGAACTTCTATATTCATATATTTTTAATACGTATATTAGAGGGTTCATCCCCTCGTCAATACATTGCTCTTTACGCTAAAGTTCTAAGTTTGTTCCAACTCTTTAAAAATGGCCCCTCAATCACAAAGGCCGTTAATTAGAATAAATAGCTCTTATGAAAGTACTAAGAAATCTTTAGCTTAAAGAGCGAGGTATTGACTAGGGGCGAACCCAATTATGTGCGTAATATTTTCTGTTCGTTTTAAGTTTTGATGTTGCTGCTTACTTTCAGTTGAAAAACTTGTTTTTTTTTTATTTAATTTCTGATCTTTTTTTTTAATAATGCTGAGAAATCCGGAACCCCCTTCATAGCAATGTCCCTTCCCACATGATAACTTCCTCCATGTAAAGGTCTTCCCACAAAACCCCCGACCCCCCCCCCCTCCCGCTACCAGAAAAAACCTGAAAACGTCTGTACACTTCCCAATAACCAATACTATATATTAACATTGGGTAAAGTTCATAACTTTTAGCCCCCCCCCCTGGGAGCTTTGGGGGATTAATTCATCCTAAAAGACATAGTTATCATATTTTCGACCATGCTGAACAAAATGGCTATCTCAAAATTTTTATTGGGTGACTTTGGGAAAAAATAAGCGTGGGAGGGGGCCTAGTTGCCCTCCATTTTTTTAGTCACTTAAAAAGGGCACTAGAACTCTTAATTTCCGTTCCAATGAGTCCTCCCACGATATTCTAGAACCACTGGGTCGATACGATCACCCCTGGAGAAAACAAAACAAAAAAAAAAAAAAAAAAAAAACAACTAATAAACACACATCCGTGATCTTTCT